>CM059204.1:23564109-23884109 GCA_030347435.1 Clarias fuscus
ATTACAAAAACACCTAAGTTATGGCATGAACCAGTGAGAAACAGGCTACCAGTGAGCATCACTAATGAGTGATTAGTGTACTGGTGATGCTGAATGCTGAGTGGTTGGAACAGATGAGAGGGGAAATGAGGTTGCTGCTGAGGTTGTTACATAAACAATCAATTTTTAAGTTGTACAGTATCTTTAGAGACTAAACCGTTTAATTCATTTAAATAGATGATTTATTTATTTTCATATGAAGAAATGATGGGTGGCACAAAGACTTTTACACAGTACTGCATATTTATGTTTATTTGCTGAGGACCACCAATACAGTATGCGTCAGTAAAACCACCAGCAATTTTACATTAACAAATCTCTATGTTTTTTTCTCTAGACTTTTGCTTTACTTACCTGTCTGACTGGGTCTACTCAGTACAAAAGTTTTAAACTTGTATAATATATCTGCAAAATGCCTGAATGCAAAATGACACATATCAAAGTCACGTTATTAATATAATTTCTTTCCATGATGCATTTAAGGATTTGGCTTGTTCAGTCCACAAAAGAGAGAGGAGTGTGTGCAGTAAGCTGTGACCTGTGAGATTCGGAGGACAACACTACCACGCGGGCAGGAGCCGAGCGCCGCAGCACGCTCTGCAGCAGCTGCACGAGGTAGAAGTGGCCCAGATGGCAGATCTGAAAGGTAGACTCCAGCCCGTCCTCTGTCAGACGCCATGGCTGCGTACACACTGCCGCATTACACACCAGGATGTGCAGAGGTCTACACAAACACACACAGAGACACAACATGCACCTTACATATAATACTTTCATTCATCTATTCATTAGTAAAAGATGGCATTTGTTTAAACTGAAAAAAAAAATGAAGTGAATTACCCTACGTGAAAAATTCAGGATTAAACATTATTACAGGTGACGATTATGTTCATTATTTTGTATTGCGATATTCATGGAAGCCAGAGCTAGTGGCCATAAATAGCAGGTTTAAAAATAATCCAGTTCCCTGAAAGCAGCACAGGATGTGCGGTGCTGTTCTGGTGGAAACAGAGAGAAGGAAAACAGCACAAGAGGGGAGAAAGGTGAAAGAGGCAGGACAATGGCTGTGAAAGGTGAGAGAGGAAGGCAGCGGGTGCGAGAAAGCAGCTAATGGTGTCAGCTGACATCTGGGCTGGAATCCAGCTGGAGCCGCAGCCACTCTGTAGGATCAGCTAAATCAGCTTGAAGAAAGGTGAGCGCTACTTCACAGAGGCATCTTAGGACAGCTCTTTTCCCCATATGTCCTCAGATGAGTACATTAATGTCTTACACTGCAGGACTTAGAGCTGAATACATACTACATAATATCGCTGCAGGATTATGGATAAAATAGGAATCATTTATTTGGCTTAGAACTTATATGACTGATAGCTGATCATTATTCATTGATCTTTTTTTTCTATGTTCATTATACAATTGTAATGTTAAGAAGACCGTGTTTAGGGGATGTTTTGCAGAGTAAAATTTAGTATATTGTACTAAAATCACTGGACTTTTAGTTTTCTAGCATACTGAAGGACAAGTTGGACAGACTTTCTACTTTAAATAAGGTCCAACCTTGGAATCGCAAAATGGCCTGATTATCACATAACACTACATCACGTTTTGGTAAAAAACATGATTCTAATAAATGCTCATCAATAGATGAGACACTTTTATATCATCACCTCCTAATGAGGCTAAAACCAAAAAGGCCTGATCTCCTTCGAAATATGCCATGAGCTTGACAGACTAGTAAGATTCTCACAGTTTCAAGCTTTTCTCACAATCACTTCTGCCATAAACCAAGAGATAGCTAAAACAAGGTCGTCTCACATACGGGTACACAGAATAGTCCAAATCGCTGGAAGATCCTTGCCTTTGACAGAGTCGCTCCACTGGTCTCGAACCCTTGGTGGCACCGCAGAACGATCTGAATCCACCCCACCAATTTTTAATTTCTTCCATTAGAATTAATTATGAGAGCCAGAGGCAATTTGTGTACTCTGTGTTTAAAACTGCCTGCACTATTAATTAAAAACTGGTTGCTGGAAAATTAATGGAGGAATTGTTATTCGCCTACTATAATGAGCTTTCCCTATGACATTAAAAAAAGGGAATGCATGATGCGTTTCCCCCCAGGTTCAGAGAGGAAACACCGCAGTCGGCATCAGCAGAGGGGATGTAGGAAGTGTGCACAAGTACAGTACCACAGTAGACCAAGCAACGCCTTGCAAATGATTGGGAAGTCTGGCTTGAGGCACGATCACGGTGATAAGTTCCAAAAATAAGCTACGCTACAAATTTCTATATGTGTGACAGCCTGGGGAAACCCTGGACCTGATAAAACTGGTACAACACTTTCTACTATCCATAGTTCTTAAAACTACAGACTGTTTTTGAAAAACATTCCAGTCAGCCAATATCTGATTATAAAGTGAATTTATTAGGCTTGGGTAAATTTCACTTTGCCGCTTGGCTACGCGACAACTTCTATGTGAGGAAAACACACTTAGCTAACAAGATTGTACTCATGAATGGCAGGAAGATTTTTTATTTTTTTACATTTTATTTATTTATTTATTTATTTATTTTAATTTCTCTTTAGCTAGTGCGATCTTTGCAGGAAGATATCTCACACAAAAATGCAAATGAGAAACCATTCCTACATTGTTTTGAGAGAATATATTATGGTTTCTTAAAGTGCATGAGCATGGAATCTTAGTTTTTTTATTATTATTATTATCTGTTTGCCAAAATTCAACCACACCAACCCCAGACCACAACTGTCAGACCACTTACAGTAGAAGGGAAAAGCAGATAAGTGTTAAATCATATAAAGAATCTCTCTCTCCTTCAGCCTGATTAACAGAAATGGCACGTTACACAAATCACTACGTAAATAAGTAACAAAAAAAAAACAAAAAAAAAACATCAGTACGGCTCTCTGAGGGTGGGCATTCGCACCCACTGACTGACATGCATGCACAGACTCTACATGAGACTTAATGAAGCGTGATGCCAGAGGAGGGGATGATTGGACTTCTCAGCGAATACTATTAAACTTTATGACTTTCACGCTCTGGTCGAAAGGCACGTGATGGAAGAAGAACATGTTTGCGATTTTTTACTGAACTGCAGGACGCTGATCCCAGGGCAGCACATACGCAAGACAATGTCAAAACCAGACCCCATTCACTACAAGATCATTTATAATTCATTTATTCCTGAGTACATCTTGACGTGAAATGTTTATCCACCATGGCATCTGTGTCGAGAGGTAAAGGAAAAGAAAACGTAAGCCCCCTTAATGCTGATGACTGGGAATCAAGAGGGCAGATAAGGGGATCAGGTCTGTTCCTACAGAAGAGCAACCACCACTGCAAGTTTCATATATGAGGTGGCTGATTGAACGAGCCTCGGCGGGAGAGAGGACCGTGTATTGCTGTTTGCCCCATAAACTCAGGCTAATTCTCCTGGTGTGTGGCCCGTGATTTAACAACATGCCTTTACAGCAGCCTCACTCTCTTAATACAGCTCCCTGCCAGGTCTGTCCTCATAAGCAAAAAGCTAACAAACGGCTTTAATAGGCGAGCCCACATAATGCAAAAACTCCCTTTAAACTTATTAACACGATCGAGGGGGTCTGCCACAGATGTGCAATTTACATGCTGGGCTGGCGGGGGCAGTAACGAGGGAGCGGGGAGAAATAATCCTACATATTTACTTTAAAAGAACCCCCAGGGCACGACCTTTGACCTGAGAATAATCTCTCCACATAAAAGAGCGATTACCTTCTCTCCCTCTACTCTAGCCACCTACTATTAAGGGGCTCTGTTTATGGGTCTACACAAAGTGCTGGTGTAACAGAGCACAGATTTAAAATACACACACACACACACACACACACACACACACACACACACACACACACACACACACACACACTTTTTTTTACAGTAAGGGCTAAATTAGATTGCGTTCCTGACTTGGCAGTTGATATTCAGAGCTCATCAAGGTAATAATGTGACTATGGAGGGACATCTAATGCACAAGCAACGAGTGATTTGGGGAGAAGTTTGTGCCCAAAAACGGAGCATATTTCCGAGATAATAAAACACCATGTGCACGAAGCTTTACTAGAAAACGAATGATATCGTGCCAAAGTTAATTACACAGAAGAATGAAAAACGCGAATATGCATAGACATGTATGTAAAAGGCTAGTGGTGGATTTTTAGGTTTAATTCTTCATTATTAATACTGTAAAACTTCAAAATAATCCTTTTACAGAATGTTTTTTTTTTTTCGCTACTGCTCCAAGTGTGTAAACATGTGGCTCATGTTCCATAAGTGTTACGATATAAACGTCACAGATACTGTATGATGGCAGGGTTTGTAATATACTGAGGAGATGAAAAAGTACAAGAGAAAGTAATGTTGAAGCACAGATCGCATTTGCATTTACTAGTACCGTGTGTAATTGCTGGAAACAGAAATAGGGGGTGGGAGGCACCTTCACCAGCTGCCTGCTGCCATTCACACCTCAGCGGCTCTCTATTCTGATGCGAATTAATCTACTCTCCTTCCTCTGGGACACACACACACACACTCACACACACACACACACAAGCCCACCAATAATCTAGGAATAACTAATGAAGAAATACAGCCTTGATAGAAAAGAAAAACATTGCTCTTTCGTTCGAAACCCGGGAACAGATCGTGCTCGAGGGGTTCGAGTGCGATGGGCGCGGCCGACGAGTACAATAGGTGAGCACCGTGAAATAGCACCGAGGCACCTTCGGGGAACAAGATTCGGACATCCTGGACCAGATAGAGTATGTTCGGTGCCTTTGTGATAAATGAGTGTAATAAAGATTAAAGCGAGACAGGAAATGTTCTGTTGTACTCACTCATAGCTTTCATTTAGTATTCACCACAGTGATGAAGGCTCTAGCTGGATACGAGCAGCTTAGGTGAGCAGGGAAGGTACGTAAGCGTACGCTCCGAGAAGTCGTTTGGGCCTGCGCGTGTGTAAGGCCATGTTTGAATCTCATCTCCACACTCACTGTGGGTCACTGGGCCAAGTAAATGATTTGGGTCCCAAATGGCCTTGGACTAATGGGTTAATCTTTCTCTCTTATTAAATGCCATCAGCTTCCATTAGAGCAGCCAGAGAGCTGATCTTAGTGGCGGGCTGCGGCAGAGAGAAGAAAGGAATTTGCAAGGGCCCAGGCTGTCATTTCCTTCACTCAGCCATGACAGAGTGGAAAACCACACTCGTACAGACATACCCACCCACCACAAAGTAGTAGTCGAATAGCAGTGCAGTATGACATGACTGCACTCAGTTCCTCATCAAATACTACAAAATCAGCTAATCGCACCTCAATTTGACTCATGAATGACGACCGGTACGACCTCGTCGGGGTTTGAACTGCATACTGTGTGGTAAGATGGTGAGTTGGGGGAGTCGGGAAGAGATATGGGGAGAGGGTGACGGTCACCTCCAGGCCCCTGGCTGCTGACCAAGCGGCTGCTGCAGGCGGCAGTGTCCTGCCTGAGGGGCTGCCTGGGGCCAGATGAGCCCTACTATCCCCTGAGAGCCTAGAGAGCATGATACCACCACCACCACCACCACCACCACTACAACTGCCAGCAGTCACCTCTACCACATTCTCTTCCTGTGTTAGAGCTCCAGAGGAAGAAGTGCTAGGACAATAGAGAAGTCCACATGACAGAAACACCTGAATAGAGCAGGAACGGATTGATCCCAGGAGCATCTGGGAAAGCTGAGGTGGCAGCTCACTTGGGTGCAAAATGGCTTCTCTGGTATAAAGCCACAGCACCAACAGTGTCAGAGAGATATAATGACCCAAAGAGCCAGGGAATTCAATCATCATCTTACATTCTCTATATCTACAATTACATAGCGCCGTTTAATCTATTTCTAATTTATGAGAGTCATATAACATATTGCAAAATCCTTCGCTTACATGCACTGTATAGAACTGATAAATCCCGAATACTACAGGTTACCATCACGTGACATAATGGACAAAAAATATCAATATGACCGTGTTTTAAAAAAAAACAAAATTGCCTTGTTCCATTACTTTAGCTAAAAGGGGAGGAAAAACAAGCATCGTATTCCTTTCTTTTCTTTACACAGGCTGTCTTTGAAAGCCAATGTCACTATTCCTTTGCCTTCAGTCATGTAATGTAACTTCATGAAAGCCTTGCCAGTAATTGATTTAACTGGGAGACTGTGAAGGACTTCAAAATCTGTGGAGATGAGATTGATGGAATTATGCAGTAAGGTTGAGATACTTATTTATTGACCAGGGAGTGGGGAGGGGAAGCTTATGATGAGAGAGGCTGGACCTTTTGGCCCTGTGCTGATTTGATAGCTCGGTAATGGAGTCAGGGAAAGGAAGCAAGTGAGTTTGGTGGGGTCAGGCTCTAGCCCTAGACTCAGACCACTGCTCAAATGGAGCTAATGGCTCTCTGGAAAAGCCTGGCTAAGCCCCCAAGACCATTCTGTTTTATGTGCAGGACTCTCTTCAGGATGGAGGGCGGCATTAATGCATTAAAACAAAATTTTGAGACAACGTCCTGCTGATGACAAACAATGAAATCATAATAAATAAATTTTTAAAAACTTGGATGACAAAAGAAACTTTTTTAGGTAAAACTTGTGAGCATGTGATCTACTTACAGTTTCTTCGCTTTGAAGGCCTCTGCAAACTCTCGGACACTCCTCAACGATGCCAAGTCCAGCGTCATGGCATCAACACGAGCTTTGTGCTGAATGGAAAGATAAAGAAAAGAAAAAAGTATATAAAGCATCTTAAGCATCCATCAAAACACACAGCGTCTTTTATCATCCATCATTATATTCGCTAAGCCGTCGGCCACCGGTTACACTTCCTCAGACATTCCCCACCTGTGCATTACTCCGGGTGCTATATGGCAGCGAGGCTTTAGCCACTGATATACTGACATGCCCACATTTAAATCAACTCTCTATCCGCTGCAATAAATCAGGAATGCATTTCCACCAGGAAGAGTTGGACAGTCTGCGGCTGGATAGCATCTCCATAGGCTTTTTATGGCACTTTTATGATTCCCCACACTCACCGTATTGAATCCATTCAGTATTTACATTAAGTGAGCAGCGAGGTCTTGCAGAAACCTGTGCTCTTATGAAGTCTGTAATGGCATATAGAATAGGCTCGCAGGGATAAATAATGGATGAAAAAAGCCAAATCTGCAATAATGGTGCCGCTCAGCACTGGCTTTTAAGTTTACCTTTGATCGCTCTGTAGCACAATCAATAAGAGGAAAAGTATATAAATCACTCCAAAAGATATAATCATACACTGACTGGTCACAGGTCAAACACGGGTCCCCTGAGGTAAGGAAGACTTGTAGTTGTAGTTACATGCTACGTACGGAAAACGCTAGGCGTTTGCATGGTCCCATCATAATAGACTGCAAGTGAGAAAACACTACAGTAAAAACCCTTTTTTTTTTCCTAGTAGCAGCTTGATGCCAGTTTAGCAGGTCCAGTCTTGACTTCAGCGATATCTGTGATGAGGGAGTTGGTTGATGAATGAGCATCTGAACTCTGTACATATTAGAGTGGGCTTAAGAGACACAGGGCATTTTAATCATGCCACATACAGTACAGTAGCCGGTTAACACGCGCGCGCGCACACACAAAAAAAAAAATCCCCAAGCTCAGCACTTCCTGCACATCAACGAGCCGTCTGTCAGCCAGTAACTAGCACTAATCAACTACACTGCAATCAGTTCTTTAGTACCAAGTCTATAAGTGTACGGTGCCACGAGGACGCCAACACAATCGTGTCTGCTCATACACACATGCGCCCAGCCTCATTAAAATAGAAGCAGAAACAAAATAGCTGTCCAGCTAATTTTCTGGATAATTGCTTTACACAGTGCATTATCAGATCTTGACTGGAGCCTGGTGCAGAGGTATCTGGCACTCTTGACAGAAATGTCAGATCTCACAGTTGAGAGTCAGATAGGGAGCCGTCTCTCGTTTTCTCATAATGTTTGACGCATCTGCTCGCTGTACAGGTCGCTTTTTTATTTTTTTGGGGGGGGGGCCAAATTAGCATTAGTTACGAGGTGTCGAAATCCACAGACAGCATGAGGCACGCAGGGCCGAGTTAACCCCGCCACATGCTTTGTGTTGACTGAATGTCCTGACTGCATGCCAGACTCAGAACATACTATTGCACCATGGGTCCCTACGGATCCCTCAAACCGATACTATGAAGTATACTGGCCTGAAACGCTACACTGGTGCCCGAACTCTGTTATTGTACAGGTGATGTAAGCATGTGTGGCTGTGTAGTTTCTTTCAAAAAAAAAAAAAAAAAAAAAGAGAGAGAGATAATGAAATGTTTGACACTTTGGAGAAGTGCGCTGTAAATATGCTGATAGACATGAAAAATGTTTAAAAGTCAAGCATCGAGCCTGAGGCCTCCTCCTAAACAAGAGTGACAGATTTAAAAAAGATCACCGTTTGATCAGACTAATGACTGGAAAAAGAAATGTAGATGCAATGCGTGTATGACTTATTTTAAGTCAGGCTTCAGTAGCCATGCTTGTCAGGCCTTACTGTGTGAACACTGCAGCATAAGAAACAACAGCTGGTGAGAAACACACAGCACAGACATGAAGACTAATGACTAAATGACGAAGACAACTGTTTTCCATAAGCAGAGTGAGACGTTGCAAGATGCACTGTACGAAACTGGGCCGCAAGTTTGGTGTGAACGTTAATCTCCGGTTTCATAACGCTTCCAATTTTCTGAATTTCAAGGTTGTCTTTCAATAGCTTACCGGAAAAGATAAAGGCACTTACCCAAAGCTCCCTCCCTTATTATTTTTTTTCCCCCTTCGCTCTTTCCCTCCCTGTACGACTCCCTCCATCTCTCCATTTCTCTCATTAACTCGCCACCGCTATCCATTAGCTGAACCGATTAAGAATACATGCACTCCATGGTTTCCTTTTCCTTACAGTCTTCACAGAGCACAAGCAATCAACAGAGCACAGAACAGAGTAGCAGACTGTCATTGATAAATTACCTGTCCCCTCTGAAAACCATTTATCTATTTGGGGCCGTGTGTGATAGGGACCTTGTCAGTGCTGCGCACTCCGCTCTCCCTGCTTCTCCATTCAAAAAACTAAATCATATGAAAAAGGCAATAGAACATTTCCATATGACAAATATGCGCAGGTGGAGCTGCCAGCCTGCTCTACTCTGTTTGAGGTAGCGTGAAGCAAGTGGGGGCCACGGTCACATAGAGCAGACAAATGGCCTGGAGAAAGACCATTCTTCATCAAAAAGCACAAGACGGAGAAAGGAGAAGGGAAGCTGTGGAAAAAAAAAAAGGAAAGAAAAAAAACTAGACAGATGATACGTAAAAGACAGAGGAAAAGAAAGAAAGGGAGGAACGACAGAACAAAAAGACAACGCTGGATTCGCTCACCCTCTCTGGGATTGGGAATATGGAAGTTCTTCCAGCTGGGCCGTCCTGCTCGGTCCCACAGGAGCCCTGTCAACTCGTATAACCACAGAAACGTGTTCCGCCTGCCGCTATCCGCCTCTACGCTGTCCATTAGTTATGCCTGCTATCTATTCTAGAGCATTGGTCTCTCATGTCTGCAGATTGCAAGACTAACAGTACATGACACTCAGAAATGAAGCAGATGTCCGGGAACGAGCGCTGGCAAAAGACTAGTTAGCCGCGAACACCGCGTCCTGCATTCGCATGGCAGTAGCTGGAGCGATGCTGGAGTTTGATGTGCGGGTGAATTGGACCAACTTTACAGACATTTTGTCCATCAACGGTAGTAAAACTGTCTCGGAGGCAACGGCGGAGAGAAATATTTGAAAACGGCGTCGCGTGCTACAGTAAAGCCACATCACTCACAGTCATTTCATGATCATAAAACTAGAATACATTATGGCGCCGGGCTTCGGAGTAAGACGCGTTTACCGAGCGCTGTGTATCCCGACACTTTCCACATCGCTACGGGAGGAGGCGGTAAATGTCTCCATATCCTCCACCTTTAGCCACAGCTCAGCTCTGAGGGAGATGAATTGGTTCGGTGGGAGTTAGCAGCTGAAATAGCACTCGCAAATTATTTGATAAATGCGAGATGGAAAGGCGACAAACAGGTTTATTTTTACAGTGATGGCACCGAAGGCCTCAGGGCGCTTCCCCAGCCTCCATCACCCCCCACCCCCCCCCCCACTGGAGGGCAGCGTGATTTATCATAGACCTGATGAAGAGGAAAGCTGAGAAATGGGATGGGACTAGGACGGCGAACGAACGAGGACCGAATTCGTCGAGGCACCGACGTCCCTGAAGTCAACCGGCTCCAAAACAAATATGCTTTTTCATTAAGATTCGAGAAGACAGGGTGAATTCGAGACAGTCCTAAACAAGCAATCAAGGCAGATAAAAGAAGAGGAAGGGCACACACATCCGTACAATATACTCAGGAATATATGGATGTGTCCAACCTTTGCACAGGGATCAAAACTGGGAATTCCACTGATAGACACACAATAAGACGATAACACGAAAAATTGAGCAGGACTAGATGCTTTCCATTTGGCCAATATTTGCCGAAACTAAATATTAGCATCACATGTGTAGAATGGCATTTCTGCAATTTATAAAACACAACCATGCATGAATGTCAGCTGCGTGGTCTATTACCACCCGTACGAGTAGCGCCGATCTCCACTTCATCGGCACTAAGTGATATCAAACTTAAACAGTATCAAAAATGGAACAAAAGGGAAAAAGGCAGATGGAAACACAATGGATTTCCCTCCCAAAAAAAAGAAAGAAAGAAAGAAAGAAAGAAAGAGCGAGCGAGCGAGCAGTCTGAACGCCTGCTTTCCTCTGCAGATTGAAGTCTTGTGATGAAAATAAAGTTTATTGCCTGGAAAGAGGAGGGAAAAAAGCATGTAGAAGCATTAAAGCGACAGAGGTGAACAATTAGACAGATGGCCAGGTTTCAGAGGAAGGAGCAAAAATAAAATGAGAGAAAGAAAGAAAGAGAGCGAGACAGAGAGAGAGAGAGAGAGAGAGAGGGGAACACATGAACGGAATCATTCAGGAATTTTATGAGGAGTCTGACAAGCCCACATCTCTTCAAGGGCACAGCAGGAGCGAGCTCGAAGGCTTCCTCGGAGAAACTTTAAGCTAAATGCTGAGTGGGCAGTCGGTGGAGGATACACCGAGAGCAGAGATCATCACCGGGCCACAGACTCTGAGCATTACACTTAGCCCCTGACGGTGACCCCAGAGCATTTACAGTCAAATAAAGGAAGTGTATCTTTATACACAGTGTAAACTGTCAAGACTGCGCCGCGGTAATACGATCTTTTAAAAAGTTTCAATGTAAAATGTTCCGCCAGCACATTGTACTTCCGCTCAAAGGGTAAAATTTAGTTTAAAAAAGACAAACTGAATCAATTAAGTGAAAACAGAAGCTTCATGAAACGGTTCTGATAATAAAGGACGCCGTATTTTACTAATGAAATCCTCCTCGATTCATTCCTTGCGCGTCTGGAATGAAATATACCATTATTAATAGAAGATATTATGGACATTCTTTCAAAATGTATTCCTGAAAATGAAAAAAAAAAAAGAATGAATTTATCTCTGTAAGATCTGGGAAATGCAAGAAAATGCATTATCCTGCCTGGAACATTACCACTCGTCTTTTTCTCTCTTTCTTCCTCATACTATTTTTGAGAGAGAGAGAGAGAGAGAGAGAGAGAGAGAGAGAGAGAGAGCGAAAAAAGAAAAAGTAGAAGGGAAAAAAAAAAAAAATCAGTCACCTTGTGAAGACCTGACCACACAAAATTGGTCATCAACTTTTAAGACTATATTTTATCATGTGTTTTTTTTTTTTGAAAGCAGAAAAGAGGTGAGAAAAATGGTCAGTGCTCGTGCTCCATATATCATCCTGTCACAATTATGACATTCGTTCATAAATACCCACCAATCTCTTCTCCACCTGGCTGCTTCCACTATTCAAGCCCTGTGGAAACAGCTAATTACTGCACTCTCTCTCTCTTGCTCTCTTTCTCTCACTCTCTCATTTTTGGTTCTTTCTACTATTAGCTCTCATTTGTTCTTTCATCCTGAAGGAGTTGAGAATAGAGAAGAAGAAGCAGAGAGCATACAACACACATGTAACACACACAACTGCACACAAAAGCGTAAAACCCGCTCACATGTGCACGCATGCGCGCGCGCGCACACACACACACACACACACACACACACACACACACACACACA
This sequence comes from Clarias fuscus, assembly GCA_030347435.1. Lineage (NCBI taxonomy): Eukaryota > Metazoa > Chordata > Actinopteri > Siluriformes > Clariidae > Clarias > Clarias fuscus. The sequence continues at coordinate 23,576,496 of CM059204.1, forward strand.
CACACACACACACACACACACACACACACAGCAATTAATAAAGAGGCTGGTCCCTCCTGAGCACTGGGAGAAACTGCCTGTTCAGCACATAGAAGGAGAATATGCAATTTCCCCAAGTTAAGTCTATATTAAATTGATTTCTTCTTTCACTGAGATGGGCTGGGCTCTCTTTCTCTCCATCCCTAATGAAAGGCAGATCATCTACAGGTTTTCTCTCTCCTGAAATCAAGTTACAAATCAAGTACTGCGAGATACGGGGAAGGGGGCAGAAAGACACCGAATGATTTTTCAGAGCAGGAAATCAGCATGTACACACACACACACACACACACACACACACACACGCACACGCACACGCACACGCACACGCACACGCACACAGGTGTAAAGCAACAGGCTCAATTCAATCCGAGTGATTAAAATGTGTTAATGACGGAACACACTTTATATCTGATATGCAATCTATGTGAGGTTCATGTATGAGAAGCCCATTAAATAGAAGCATATGCGTGTGAATGTGATAATGCCTTACACAGTAGCGTGAAAAAGTCTTAAAATGTAATAAAATGATGTATATTAAATGAAAAAAAACAGGAATAAATGTTTTACTGTGCCAGGCTGCAAAGTGCCTAAAGATACAATTTTAAAAAATGATTGTTTACTGTATGTAACAGCATACAGCAGCAACCTCGTTTCCCCTCTCGTCTGGTCCAACCTCTCAGCATTCAGCATCAGCAGTACACTAATCACCAGCCTCATCATCTGCACCTTTTTCTCACCAATTCATGCCTTAAGCTAGATGTCTTGATGCTTGAATGATTAATAGGTCACTGTGAGTCTTAACAAATGAACAGATGCCTCTAAGGTTGGTCAGATCCAGGGACTGGACTGAAAATGCGAGACTTGAGGAAGAACTATTCCTCAGGACAGCATTAAAATACAATAAAGTCTGGCTTAGCAAAATTAGCTCAAGACTTCAAGAAAATGTCTATATTTGCTACAACTGTGGCACAATCTACTCGGAATACTCACATACTCAAACGAACATTAACAACAACAAAAAAAAAAGCCTGAAAAGCGATACACCATCAAAGCCTTCTCATAAAGGTTAAGGGGTAAATGAGCACAAACACGCCGTATTCCCATATTCATTGTGTATAACCAAAGTGGAACGGCAGAAAGGCAGCAAAAATAAAACAAATAAATCCGCTCGCACTCAGACCACCCACAGGCCTCTCTTCTCTCCACCCTTCTCATCTTCCCTCTGTCCCACTCTCTCTCTCGCTCGCTCCATCTAGGCACTACAGGGGGAAATTAGATTTGCATCAGAAAGTGATGTAGATTGAAATAATGCATCTTTATCGCCGGAGATATTGAGATTTACTCCCAATTTTCCTCAGCCCTCGCGGAGATCTGCTCACCGTGCAAAATTTTACCAACACATCTGCCATGTTTCTCCGATATCCTAACAACTAGACATTAATGCAATACCTATTGCTCCCCAATATTTCAGAAGGAGAAATAAGCGCCACCAATTACATATTTACACTGGGTGTATTTTGCAATTCTGCAAGTTTGTTTTGTTTTTTTTTTCTTTCTTTTTTTCCCCCTCCCTCACTCTCTCTGTATGTAATTTAGTGGACAGAAGAAGATTTAAGGACATTTCCATCGCCTGTGTTAGATCTAAATGAAGTCTGTACAAGGTAAATCGTATTGTGCTTGAGCAAAACTTCATATTGTTAATGTCAGCAAAATGACTGCTCCTAGTGACACAAAATAATGAGTTTCTTTTTTTTTTCTTTATGACTGCATTCCTCCAAATCAAGTTTTATGTAATTTCACTCCAACAACAATCTAAAGTTTTTTTTGGGGGGGGGGGGGGGAGAAGAAGAAGAAGAAGAAGAAATCCACACATCTTAACATCTACAGGGCTGAATCATGAAAAAGTAGCAAGTTGTACCTTTGGATGCATCCTATTCCAATTAAGCTTTAAATAACAAATACATGAAATAAGCTTCAAAAGGAAACTAATATAATTGAATCGGAGAGAATATGAGCTGCGGGCGACTGAGATTCTAAATGCCTTATGTAGCCGTTTTATTTATATTTCACGATTTAACACCAACACATAAAAATGCATTTCACTTGAAGATGATATAAATTTTTCTGTCTCAGTAAGCCATGATTTATCAGATTAAAAAAAAAAATAAATAAATAATAATAGAAAAAGCACACGTTATTGATGTAATTAAATAAAATATATTCATGTGGAAATATCAGCAGTTTATGTTTATATTCATAGCTGATGAAAATATTACTGTAGCTTTATACTGTATAATTAACTTTATCTAGATTTTTTTTAGACATAGAATTAAAAACTATAAAATATTATCTCGTTTACTACACCACACAGCGAGCAGCAAATATGCAAGTTGACTAAATTTATTCTATTTAAAATATGACTGAAGTAAATCAAAATCCAAGCAAACAAATAAATATATATAAATGAGGCGTTGGGCAGGAACACAAAAGCAAGCCGACTTTCTCGCGCTCTTGTATTCGTGTAACTCCATCACTCCCAGCATAATCCCAGAGTTCATGAAGTAATGTAATACATTTACGGTGCAAATCCTGACCAAAGGTCATAGGTTAGGAAATCGCAGGCTACAGTTGAAGGTTCCTTGACGTCGAATAAATCACAGGTTGTAAACAAATTGTGTTATTGCTTTATTCATGAAGCCTAATTCGATTTGGAGGAAGATGAGTCTTTCGACAGGACGTAGAGAGAGAGAGAGAGAGAGAGACGGGAGACGTCGTCGGACACGGCGACACAGACATCTCATCCTGTTCGTCTAAGCCGCGGCGGTAAGTGCATTAAGTGAGCCTGCAGAGGCTTTGTGGATAATCAGACTCATGCCCCAAACATCATCAACACTTTGCCTCCTATCTCTGGACTAATTAAATCATCTCTAGTGCAAATCGAGTTAGACTCCAGGCCTGGTCGGGCTCTCTGGACAAGCTTGTGCTTCAACTGGGAAGGAAGGCTTGAGGAGTTGTGGAGAGAAGAGAGGAGAGGATAAAAGAGGAGATGGGGAAAGTGGTGAGGATGGAAAAGGAGTGGATTAAAGAGGAGACAGTAAAAGAGGGAAGGGTGAGGATAAAAATGTGCGAGGAAGAGAGATTAGAGGATAAAAGTGGAGAGGAGAGGACACAATGTGAAGAGGACGGGATATTAAAAAAGTGAAAAAGATACAAGAGGAGAACAGACAAGAGAGTAAAAGAGGTGAGGAGAGGAAACGGTAAAAAATATATATATATGTATAACGGCTAAGAATAAGAGGGGAAAAGATAACAGGTGAGGAGAGATTAACAAAGAAGGAGAGAGATTAGGAAAGGAGCGGGGAGGAGAGATTAAGAGGGGAGAGAATAGATTAATAGACTTTGTTGTTGCTTACATGTATAATCTGAGAACTGGCTGCTGTAACGATAGAAAATTAAAATACTCTATCTATCTATCTAGAGAAAAAGAGAGGAAAGATTAAGAGAGGCAAAGGTGTAATTACTATTAAGAAAGGAGACTAGAGGAGAGGAGTGACAAGAGAGGAAAGATACACTTAAATTAAGTTCAAAGGAGGAAAAGACAGGTCAAGAGAGAATGGGGGGGGGGGGGGCGTGGTAAGATAAAGATTAAAATGGGGCAAAGCCAGAGGAGAATATGATTTCGTTTAAAAGGAGAAGAGAGGAGAAAAATTTGGATTATGTGAAAGAAAGGAGAAGAGAGAACAGAAAAAGCTAGGAATAATTCAGCAAGGGTAGGAAAAACATAAGAAAAGACACTAAGAGACAAAGAGGAGAGATTAAGAAAGGAGAAATAAAATAAGAGTGAGGAGATTATGATGTGAGAGGAGTAGAAGATGACAAAAATTACAAATTGAGGTTAGGAGCTGAGAGAGAGGAGTGCAGAGATGAGGAGAGGAGGGGAAAGGACAAGGGACATAAAGACCATAACGGAAGGAGAGATTACGAGATGAGAAGAGAGATTGATGGAGGTAAGGAGAGATTAAAGAGGAGATGGGAATACGGATTCAGAGAGGATATCAGAGATTAAGAGAGGACAGAAGAGACGAGGAGAGAATAAGAGCCGAGACGAGATATGAAGAGCAGAGAGGAGACGTTAGGAGAGGAAAGGTGAGATTACCAGATGAGTAAAGATTAGAGAAAAGAAGAAGAGCGAGAAGTACGAGATGAGCTGGAGAGACGAGATGACCATTTGAAATTGTAGCAGGATTAATTCTGCTCTCCAAACAAGACAGAAGACGTATAGCGGCTGCAGAAATAAACACCGTTTTTGGTGTAGAAACAGTCGACGTTCTCCTTCCGTATTATTATGAGAAACAACACATTTTCCTCATTAAGTTATAGGTAGAAATGCTCCAAAGCATGAAATTACCCTCGAGCCTCCCTCTCTAAATAACCTGGTTTGCAAACAAATGATCCATGTAAAAGTAGTAAGATGCAGATTATTAAAATAATAGGAGGGACTGAAATTTGCATCCGCAGAACTATTCAGCGTGCACACTGCAATGACTTCACTCATGCCTCTCCTCCCTCCTTCTTCGCTCGCTGTCCTACAAGAACACACCACTCGTTCAATCGCAAATGACTCCAGACTTTCCTGATAAACCTACAGAGATGATTTCCCATCCATAAGAGTAATAATTCCTGGCTTATGAAATAAAAGGAAAATATATTACCCAGTCAACGAGCTTAACTTTCCACTTGATTTTTGAAAGCGTACGGCTGAGAGCGGATGCATTCGTCTACACTTACTTACTGAACGCCCTAATCTCTCCGTCTTTTGTTGGACAATCCTTCACACTCTTTTCCAGGATAAACACAAACCACTAACTTTGTATAGACACAATAACAACCCCCTTACTCTCAAACGCCCAGCAGCCCCCATGTCGGGTGACTCTCCCATATGGTCCAAATGGAGAGGAATGACTGTCCGTCCATGCTAAGATCTGCATTATGTTTGAGTTATAGTCGCCATTTGCAATTCAGAGTGGCTCTTTGGAGAGTTGACCACCTTGGTAACACCCCATCAGTGTAGAGGTACACAGTGCAATCAGAGAGATTTACCGTGCTGAGCTGAAGCTTCCAAAGAGCACGGGGTGCCGGAGTACAAGCCATTCCCAGACTCCCATTCTCAAAAAAAGCCCTACTGGGCCACATTCTAGTGGAGAATAGCTGCCACATTTAATGAGAAAGATCCAGGCCGAGAAGGGGAGAGAGACACAGAAAGAGAAAGAGAGAGAGAGAGAGAGAGAGAGAGAGAGAGAGACAGAAAGAAGACAGAGACAGACAGAGAGACAGACAGAGAGAGAGATGATGAGGGAGACTGACAGACGGAAAAAAAACTGAGAAAGAATTAGTCAAATCTAACATTGTTCCTGGAAGAATCATTTTCTAATAATACAGGAACAGTTGTAACTGGATTGATTCCGATCACCTACTCAATAATATTTATCAGATATCACCGTGTATATTTAGATAAATGAAGTGCTGGTGCATTCAGGCGCACGAACAGCTGCAGCAAGACACCACAGCCAAGAAGTCACTTATTTTAATCACATATTTTAAATACCGTAAATGTACTGTATAATGCCATATGTAAAATCAAATAAACAATATTGGAGTACAGCTAGAAAATTAAAAAGTCAATAATTTATTCGTGAATCATGCATGTTCACTTATATTTTTACGGTTAAGAAATAATCTGTAGGATTATTATATACCTTTATTTTTAATATTTTTGCATATTACAATTTAACGATTTAATTTTATTTGGAAGGGAAGTAAAAATATTTTCTATATTATACAAACGTTATCTTATGATGAATCAATCGATATGTTTTATTATTAAAGGTCTACTTTTGACCTAACTAAATAGAAGGAAAAAAAAATCTTACTTTTTTGCAGATAATTTTTCTTCTATTTAGGAAACAAAACTACAAAAAAGCGATATATTTGCAAATAGAACAAGAATATTTCAAGCTTGAATTTAGTAGTGTAGAAATATTCAGAATAATTATATTTGATATATAGTAAACTAAAAAAAAAGCATTTATTTAAAATGACCTAACATAGTGTTCAATTCAAATACTGTGACATAAAAATACATTTCAATTATCTTTCCATTCATATTTCACAAAATGCTCTTAAATGTGCAGGAGCGTTTTGTGATTTTCGATTATTTAAAAAAAAAAAAAAAAATGGCACACTATTTATTAGGATGGCATGTGTGAGGCAGAAGCCAAAAGTAAGCTGAAGAGAGATTAAACAAAAAAACAAAGAAGAAGAAGAAGAAGAAGAGAACAAGCAGGGCTTTCCGATGGCTGGGGATCAGCTATTAGCCGAAAGAGAGAAAAATTGGGGCCTCTGAAACATTAATCAAACTCTTCACCTAGTGGGCAGCCATATGGCGGAACAGCATGTGCATCGTGCAAACTTGCTGATCGCCAGTAACAGGGTGCAATTAATTCCGCTGGCTGCATCCAGCACAGGCCTACCAGTTTAGAGCCCTGGGAGAGAGGGCTGGGAAAAAAAGTGCTGCTCTTCTCTTTCCTGCCCAAAAAACAGAGGGATCAAATTCAGAGTGATGAACGAGGGGGAGAATCGGGCCCTCGCTCCTACACTCGAGAGAGAATGACTGCACATGGATGGAGGGATTAAGACAGAACAGAATTGAGGAAGAGAGAGGAAGAAAAGGTAAATGTCTCAAGACTAATCACTCATCCAATCACTGCGTTTTAACACGTAAAAACATTATTGGCGAAGTTCCTACACACAACCCTGCACACACACTCATTTGTTTCGGGATGCAGGACTTGATTTTCCCCTGCAGCGTTCCCCATCGCTTCTTTTCCAAACGTTCCGTTTGTCTCTTTGGTGAGTTATGTACTACTGACCCTCACGGCCGGCTATTGTTCCGTCTTCACTTAGGAATTCTTGTCAAAAACTTCTGTTTTTCTTGTTCGGCAAAATTAGCATCTCTTTTATGCTCTTAATGAAGTGGAGGCTCCTTAACACATAACATGGAATATTTCAGTAGAGGAAATGAGATCCTGTTAGCTATTCCCCAGGTCCTTCGCCTCTCTCCGGCCCATACCAATATCTGAAATGACTTTGGGGATGTTTGCTTCATTAGAATACACCCCGCCTCCAAAGACTTATTGTTCATTTTCGACCATGTATTATGACCCTGGTGGGACGCTGTTAATGAGAGGAACTCTGTGTATCTCAACTTCCTGGGTGGACAGCTCTGCATTTCCTCGCTTTTTTGCTTATGTCCAGAAGGCTAGCGCTGAATAATGAAGTGCATTCATCACCGGAACAACAACACTACCGTGTGCTCTCAAACAGCACACACACAGACACGAACACACAACGCAAACACGCACAGATTTGTACGTACCTATAAATTACAAAAGTAATGTGCATGAAAAAAAATTTTTAATAAATAAACAACATTTCTTTACATGCTTGTACAAATTAACCTAGAGCCAAAACATTGTTACAGTGCGAATGTGGTGTCGCCCTGCACCCTAAAAAGCAATCGTCTTTATGCTTGCCACCGGGCTCGGTCATCAGTGGATTTATGATTATTTGAGTCTGTGGGCCCTTGCGCTCAGCTGGGACCTAATGAAGTGCTGTTCACACAGCCTTGCCTGCGAGCCTGGTGTTGAGATTGGGTGCCGGTTAACTGTTTTCATCTCCTGAAGGCTTGTGAACGCACCAAAGCACCGCGTTAGCTGAGGCCTTCCCCGTCCCTTACAAATCAGTAAGTATCTCTTCCTTTCATTAAGCCACTTCAAAATTGTTATAGAATAATCAGCATCAGCAGGGTGGTCATCGTTTTTTTTTATTATTATTATTATTATTTAAATAAATAACACAATACAGAAGCCTTTTTATTCATCTCGATCATAACCCATAACCCTTGCAACCACTGCAGGTCATACACAAGCACCTCAATGAATCTGACCCTGACCCTTATTCCCACCTGTGAAACCACCTAGCACCATCATATTTCCTTCTCTCTGGCCAAGTGTGTGTGTGGTTTTTTTTTTTTTCTCAGACGGTGAGAAAGTGAGCGCGAACGGCAACCATCATTAATCAATACGTTGGGCTTTATTTGTGATAATTCATCATGACACAATATTAATGGGTGGCTATGCCCTTCAGAGGTGAGCCTCATGCAAATGCAGAGGGGGAAGCAATTAACTTTCGAGAGACGCACAGATGATTATAAATGACAAGGATATGTCAATTACCGCAGCCAATAAAGGGAGACAGAGGCTGCGAGGGCAATCTATCCACTTTACAGCTCCTCCTCAGCCCACAGGCTCTATCTATACAGGGTGAATACAGGCTGCTCGAAGGCGACTTCTCATGAATTCGAATGTTTTGCTACCAGTGTTGATTTATTTTATTTCTTTTTTTTTTTAAAGGCCAACTGAGCAAATAGTAATATTACGATGCATTAGCAACATTCCGGGTCTTCATCAGAAATATTTTAAAGGAAAATATGACAAAATTCCTCCGTCGGGACAGTGGAAAAAAATAAAACTCTACAATCAAATACACTGTGAAAAGATGGAAGATTTCTATAAGACTGTACAATATCCCAATAAAATCTTGTCCGGAATCAAGTTATCCTATTAAAAACCTACAATTAAAGAAATCTGCTGTAATCTGATTATTTCCTTAAAACCAGAAACAATCATTTGCTATAATAGTATGAAATAGCATTTTATGCCAAGAGAAAACATATTTAAATCCTTTTTTTTTTTGTGTGTGTATGAAATATTGTGGCAAAAAAAAAAAAACACGAGTCTACATATTTCAGTGAGTGTACATTCATGATTGCTTTGCAAGTCACTATACAAGTCGTCAAACACTTAATATTACATCCATTTATTATCAATTAATATGTTTTATATGAAGCAATTCATTTAAAATGTTTGCACTGCCAATGCCACTAACATGTTTAGAGCTCTCCCCCGAGTTTCATCCTACTGTACTACTGGTGGCTTTTAAATAAATGTCACAGAAACAAACAAACATGGAGTTTAATAATTTTTTTTTTTTTATTATTAAAAACGCTGTTTTTAAAAAAATCTGCTGTTTTCAGTCACAGGAACACTAAATCGGCCAGTGGTGAGCACATGGCATTATATGTTTTAAGACTAACAACTGTACAGTGTACACTTAAGACGGAGAAATATCTGAGCGTCTCTTGGGAGCGTGAATATTTCAACATTTTGAAGACATATCACACAACCATCCTGTTAACACAACATGCAATGCGTTGGAAAAGAAATACAGTACTGTGCAAAGGTCTAGAGATGCCCCTCATGTTTGCATATTTCGCTTCCAAAGAGCCAGACTTTCTTGTATTTTAATCTAGTCTTGAAGAATAGTTCTCTCGGCTTTTTTTCTAGACTTTTTTGCATGACATGTTCTGTCCCGACACAGTTCCTGACCTGTTTCAGATGAATGGTTTTTGTTTGTCAAGCCACACAGTGACCATCTTTCAAGTATCAAAAACCATCTAACTTAAGGCACAAACCAGTGAGAAACAGTACAGATGATGACAGATGATCAGGTCGGTGATTAATATACTGGTGATGCTGAAAGCTGAGTGGTTGGAACAGATGAGAGGGGAAACGAGGTTGTTGCTGAGGTTTTTACATAAACAAGCAATTTTTAAATTGCATCTTTGGGTAATTTACAGTAAAAGCATCTGTAACCATTTCTTTCATTTAATCTACAGTTCATTTAATTTAATTTTAAGAAATGCGGTTTGGCTCAAGACCTTTACACAGCACTCTCTTTCATGGCGAAGAGTTCACAAAAAGAGACAGACGCTCAAAGCTTCAGCTCGGAAACTGAGGAGTGAGAACAAAATCATGGCAGGGACGGAGAGCTGAGACAGTGAAAGAGAAGCTCTTCTACGAGGCTGACATCACTGAGAAACGGAAATGTCCATTAGCATGCGTCAGAACCAGGAGACTCACAGGGGAAGAAAAAACTAATTTCAACCAGCGTTATCTGTAAGAGGGTCCCGGGATCAGCGCAGATGTTTTGTATACTACACCACAGCTGGATAAGATGTTCAGAGAGATGTTCAGAAAATATTTCACATTTCCTCCTTCCTTAGCTTTAAGCAGTTGGCAGTGTGACTATTCAGATTTAGTAATGTAGTTGCTGAGTCAAAGCATTGAACATCATTGTCTCTTTGTACGTGGGTTCAGCCCTGAGGCTCGGTTCTCGCCCCTGCAGTGCAGCTGAACAAGAACGGCCTTATTCCTGGCCTTAGCACAGAAAGGACAATCCTGGCTAGCAGCCCTCTAATTTCCCAGCACTAAACAATCAACAACCACCAGGGGACCTGTACAGCACATTACAAGTTAAGCCCTCATTTTGTCGCCAGGGCACAGGGAGATAAAAAATAAAACGGAAAGGTGGAAAAGGAGGGGGGGTACCTGAAACTTTCCCTCCATTTTGACCTGTGGCTGTACCCAAGGAGCAGTGAGGGAGCCCAGAGGTGTCAGAAGTATTTGGGTGGGTTTTCCTAGGAGCAAGTGTGGTTATTGTGTCTGAGGTCTGCTGGGGACAGGAGAGCAATATTGTTTTAATGTGTGTGTTAGTGGAGAGGGGAATGGATAGATTAAGACAGAGTCCCAGACCAGCAGGAGCCCAGTTCCCTGAGCACAGCTCTGCTAAGCTGCACAACATTTAAGAATCAGTATGTGCTGGAGTGTGTGTCTCTGTGTGTGTGTATGTGCATCAATGTGTGTGTTAAAGCAATCGCTAACAGTAGTTACCACAAATGATACTACTAGAGCAAAGAAAATTTTGTCAGTTAAATACAATTCGAAGTACAAATTAGTGTTCAATTAATGCGTCTAAACAAAGGATGGAAAGTGGAAAAATGATTACACCATAATTCCTTAGAATGGGCTCAAGCTAAGACATCATGAACTCAACAGAAATGCAAATGCATTCTATGTAATCTCATGTTTATGGTTTCCATGTGCAATGATGATGTGCATACAGGGTGGGCTAAAACACCTGTGATTAATGAGACCGTGTCACACAGCGGCACCGAACAACTCGTTTAAATGGTTCACCATGAATAATTTTAACCAACACGCCGCTGTCTTATCAGAGCTACTCCATGATTCATTTGATAAGACACAATAAATGCAAGAGGAGGCCAAGCAAAGGTTTCATCTGCAGCTGCTTTTCTCGAATCGAACGGCAGAACACTAATAAACAATACTCCATTTGGGTAAACTCCACATTCCCACTGTAAAACTGCAGTCGCTCATGTTGTGCGCCAGATCACAATTAGCATAATGCTTCTTAAAAAGACGCTGATAAAGTATAACAACTTAGAGATTTGCAGCGAGCATCATCATTAGACAGGTTAATCCTTTTTTTGCACCAGAGCACATAAAAATGTTTTAATGCTTTCAAAATTACATCCTATCAGTTTTTCAATTCATCCGCAACTATTTCCTAAACTTGCTTACTAGACATGCGATCAGCAATGCCTTTTTTTTTTTTTTTAAAGAATACTTACATAGTATAATGCAAGCTGTGAGTTTCTTTTATTTTGATTACTTTGGATTTCTGGATCTGGTTTCATTATACCCTATTAATAACAGTACAAAACCATGGAGGGACATGCATTGCAACGGACAAGCATAAATTACTTATTATTCCCAAGCACTGAGCTGTTAGTGTCTGTTATTCGGTGTGCTTGTGCATGTCAGCGTTGTGCAGTCATAGCCACTGGTTAGCCTGCGAGTATTTGTGCTTTAATATGGTGCTGGGCAAAGGTAAAGATTTCACAGAACTGAGCACTAAATGCATGAAATTTGTGGGTGAGGACAAGTCACCCAATAGGTCATGAGGCCAAAGTCTTGTGAACAGTTTACATGCACGGTCAGGTCACAAGGAACTTGCGCGCTGCATTCATATTATGAAACAAAACTCTTATGTACTGTAAACCCCTACACTGTATATCATGATCATATGGACCCAAATAGCCGGCCACAGCTTAGCCTTAAACACTTGCTCTAAGTGCGCACCAAAGAATTACCTTTAATCTAAGTAATCTACAAAGGTAAGAAATTAACCAGAGCACAAAGAGAAGGACATGTAGCAGCTGCCTTATGATTAGCAGTACATATTTTCAACCCGCTCTGTTCTTCAAAACTGCCCTTGTGTATCCATCTACCGAGATCCAATTTCAGCAAAAGATGCAGATTTCAGAGTTCAGTGAGGGCCAATTGAACATGTCCTGAAAGTACAATGGTGCTTTTCGGTCCCATATGGCAACCAATGGGTGCGTGTGCTTCAGATGCCTTGTCACATAAATCATTTTGCAACAAAATACAAAACAGAATTCCACTGATGATGGAGAAAACACACATGGAGAAAAGGATTCAAGTATTCGAATCAGCCCCGGCCTCGCAGACACGGATCAACTGAGGAGAACCAGTGGCGAAATAATCCACCGGTAAAACCTTCTGCCGTCAAATTAAATATACATAATATTGCTTTAGAATACAAAGTGTAAAATGGCCATCTAGATTTTTTTCCACAACGGATCGTGAACATCAATGTGCCTATTCCAATCATTAACAACTTGGTTAATAATCTAAACTAGAAAGTCGTAAGTCAACCAAGCAACTGTGTTACTAGATGTCTAAGCAGTTCAATAGGAGCCAGTCTGCGGTATACAACTTAATTTAATTCATCAATAAATATAAATAAATGATAAATACTAAAATTGCACACCAGTGTGGGGGAAGAAACACACATCTTAATGCGTCTAAAAGATTATTAGACAGTTAATGTTCACTATATAGATAAAAAACACTTCAGAACTAGGTATTTAAAGTATTGTTGGTTACAAATTTTATATTATATACAGTATATAATATAAAATTTGTAACCAACAATACTTCAATACTTTTACACACACTGTATATAACCTTGGATCGCCAGGTAACTTGGTCTGTGGGCGTTTTGCAAGACATTTGGTAAAGTACTTGTCCTATCTTCCTGAGATCGCTGGTTTGAACCCCAGGTGATGTCGAGGGCCTAGAAAGAGCTACAGTAATAATTGGCCGAACTCTCTCAGCGGGGTGGGATGGGAGGCACTTACTGCTGCCACATTAATGATGGATCTACAGCCAACCAGGGACGCCTGTGAGCTCACACAAGCGGAAGGAGCGGATAGCGCTATCCTCCGAGTGTGTTACACCGTCCCCAACGGTGCATGAGTGAGCAGTTAGAAAAGATGGCTGGCGTCACGTGGTTTGGAGGAAATACATGATGGCCTTCGGCCCTCCGACTGGGTGGTAGTAGTGGTCTTAATGTGGGAGCCCCCTAGTGACGGGGAGGAATTGGACACGACTAAATTAGGGGAAAAAAAATTTGGGAAGAAATTCAACAAAAATAAAATTATATATAAACTTTTACTTGATAAACAAGTAAGGTCTTGACATACGAGTAGTACCTATGCACTTAGTCTGCCAAGCGTCACGTGATCACAACCGAGCCAATGGTTCTTCTCTCTCATATACGCTGTGGGATTGTGGGTAATCGCCTCCATTGCCTCAGTGCAAGTGTGTGTACTTTTTACTATAACACAACAATGATAGATGTTTCTTTTGTTTCTTTTGCTGTTTTTTCTGTGGTGTTTTGTTCAAGGAGACAGTTTATCCTGGGAAAAATCATAATCCAAAAAGATACAATTACAGAATCAAAAGAAAATTATGGAAATGAGTTTAAAACATTTATATTAATGAATTAATGAATTTCAGCTCATTACAGCTTAGTATTTATAAAGTTAGCAGTTTAGTTAAGAACTACATAAGTTAAGTAATAAGCTCACTGTTAAGACACCAGTGAAGGAATTACAAAACAGTTATATTGTGCTGTAAAACAAATATGATTTACATTTATTGATAAAGTTTAAAAAGTCTATTTCAGTCATGTGGTATTTTATTGTATGTCTACACATTTGACAATGGCTTAAAAAACTGCAATATTAAAAAACCCATTACTAAACTGGAATAAGCCAAAAGCTTCCTCCGGTTGCCACAACACAAATAAAAAACGCCATATATAAAATGGCAGATTTTTTTTTTTTTCAGTCAGAAAACTCAACTACCTGTTTCTCAGAGTACATGAACTTTCTTATGCCGATGCCAATGAAACACTAGTAACTCTATTAGAAGGAACATATTCAAGAGGTTAACAATGGTCTTGTTTGTAAAATATAGCACAAAATAGACACTTGTCAAAGGTTTATTCGTTATATTTTAGTTGTTCTGATTTTTGAGGCTGGTAACTCTAAATGAACTTCTCCTCTGCAGCAGAGGTAAGTTTTGGTCTTAATTTCCTGACAGCCAGCTTCACCATGGTGCTTGATGGGTTTTATAAATGCACTTGATAATATGGTACTTGCGAGAACTATTCCAGAGCAGCTGTTCTCTCTGCTGTTGATGATGTTTTTACTTAATTACATAATTAATGACATAACTTTGAAATCTCCACCATTGTTCTAGAATGTAGAAAATTAATTAAAAATTTTGACTGGTACTGGTACTTTTTTTCATTTAGACCAATACATAGTGAATAAACGTTTTGCTTAATTTGTGTTGAATTAAACAATTAAGACCCTCGTTAACCTCTTATACTGTACATATTACTTGAAATAAAGTGCTACAAAAATATTTGCATGTCTCCGTAATCAAAAGACGGAAATCTCAGCCTGTGCAATATGCTGTACCCCTCAATCACAAAAGAAGCCCACAAGGTGCCGTGATCAGCATTCTAGGCTTTTCCTTGGTCTCCATCCAACCTTCCATAATCAAGACCAGCATCCAGTGTAGCTGAGACACCTGGCCATAGCTTCTTCCACTGGACGAGTTTAAACAAAGATGCTTTGTGATCCAAGCTCAGCAGCTTACGGAACAGACACACCTTCTCCACCTCATTATAGCACGTGTAAGGGAGTCCTACTAACACTTTACGAACACTAAAACCTTAAACATTTGCTTTCTTCTTATACATTCCTCCTCATTTTAAACTAGAGATCTCATACAATCGCACTACAGAGTTTACCACCACTTTCTCTTTGATTCTGATGCTTCTTTGTTGGAGCAAATGGACATGTTTTCAGGTGTGTGCTTCTGATTGTTTTAGTCTGTTCAGAACACTCACAAAACCAACGTCCTGGCCTCAAAACAAATAGATATGAAACAATATCTATTAATAGACTACTGTATCTAGAGAAATTAGTTAAGAACAAAGAGGATTGTGTGTCTAAAGACTTAGCACTGCC
Organism: Clarias fuscus; assembly: GCA_030347435.1. Classification (NCBI taxonomy): domain Eukaryota; kingdom Metazoa; phylum Chordata; class Actinopteri; order Siluriformes; family Clariidae; genus Clarias; species Clarias fuscus. Next base: position 23,591,929 of record CM059204.1, read on the forward strand.
CTGAGCACTTGCATGTGAAAGGTTAAACATGGTCACTTATCTAATAACAATGGCGTGTCTGTCTGCCTCGAAGATAATGCACATTTTAAACATTACAAGGTTGATCTTTTCTCTACTCACTCGCCCAGTAAACCTCTGCGGATCAGCAGGGATCACCCTAATTGGTTCCAAAGCACATCCTAGTAACACAACACCGCTTTAGCTGCACAGGCCATGTTAATTTTCCTCTTGATTGGAAATAGAATTCTGCAAAAACAATGAATAACTGGTAACATGAGGCTAGGTGGGCAATTAGCATGATTACAAAGAGCCTTATTAGAATTTTTGACGCCAGACATGCTGAAAATCAGGGGGAAAAAGTTATTCTGGTCAACAGCGATGAGCCTTGATCAGAAATGTATTCTCCTCCTGGGACTCTACTAAACATCTCTCAGGGGATCATGAATCAGAGTTAAGCAGAATTTTATAAGCAATCAAGAAAACTAAATCTCTCTCTCTCTCTCTCTCTCTCACTCACTCTCTCTCACACACACACTATTATTAACCATCCATTTGACCCTCATTTATGGTGCCAGTTCCCTTTAAAGTAACAGCGATGTAATGTATCTTCCTTACTTATTCCTCTCAGAAAAAAAGCCTAAAATGTAAATTACAAATGCAGACTCTTGGCAGAAATTTCAAAACACTGTGACATATGCAAAGAATATCACTTATAGTACAGCAAGTGCCATTCTTTTCTTTATCCAGTAACCAACTGCAACATTACTTAAGTAATTTCACTTTAACGTATGCTTCGCAATGAAAATGTGAAAAATAAACTTGTATGATAAAAATGTATCACTTGTATGCTAAAAAAATTTACTATGCAAAACCTTTACAACCCATTGTTCCCCCCCCTCCCCCTCCCACATTAAGGCTACTACTACCACTCAGCCGGGAGGGCCGAAGACTATCACGTGTTTCCTCCGAACCACGTGACGCCAGCCGACGGCATCTTTTCGAACTGCTCGCTCGCGCACCGTTGGGGGCGGCGTAACACACTCGGACAGCGCTATCCGCTCCCTCCGTTGCGCGAGCTCACAGACGCCCCTGACTGGCTGTAGAGCCGTGATTAATGTGGGAGCACTAAGTACCTCTCATCCCTCCCCTCTGAGAGAGCTCAGCCAATCAGCTCTCTCTAGACCTCCGGCTGCGAGAGGTTACTACAACCCATTGTTAAATACATTTGACACATGGAAAGCTAATATTTTGTGAATAAAATGATGAGCTAAACTTACAAAAAGTGAAAGCTCGGTTACATCTAGTACAATTTAATGAACTCAATTTAGTGTGTCATCTGATTTTATTACGTTGTGTGCACACAGAGAGTGGACTAATGAGAGAGTAAGAATGTGCTGGGTCAAGTGCTATTCTCTATAATAATTATATCCATATCTATACATGCAGCAATATACTGACAAGATACTACATGGCTGTTATACTGCATGTTTCTTTCAATGCCTGCCATGTTCTCAGATTTATTACCTTTTTTTTTTCTCTCATGTTTTTATGAGATTTTATTAGAATTTATGAGTCTAATGAAATCATAAATGCTACAAAAATTATAGAAACAGGACATACAATTTGTAGTCACAAAACTAGAAATCTATTACTGGTCAAGTGTTCCAGATTGCTGCCTTCACAAAGATACCCATCTTGTTACACCTACTTGCAATGAACAATGCTAAACTGAAGTAAACATTAAGGTTTTAATTTGACTCTCCCATGTACCAACACTGCATTATACAGTAGTTGAAATCAAAGGGGGGGTGCCATTTCATTCTTACTTCAACATTTTCTATTACCCAATTGTTTTTTTGGGCAGGTGTGGTCTAACCACTAATGAAAAACTCAATCCCTGACAGGTCTACTAAACAAACAATTGGCAACCCCAGAAGCATAAACTACACACAGGTAATTTTCATAGTCCTAATGGCATGCTTAGAAAATCTACTTCAGTAGTTGCATAACATGTCTCTGAATATTCATAATTTTCCCTGTGTAAATATCGATGTAACTGAATTCAGGCCTACATGAAGAGAGCAAGAAGATTCCATCAAGACGAAAGTTGTGTAACTGCCAGAGGCTGGTGAGGATCGCAAGGATGCCTGCTCTTTTGTGTCCTGTGTCACACGGATGACAAGACCTTGTACGAATGAGCCAGCCTTTACGTTGATAAGAAGGTGTCTATCCTCTGTGCCAGAGACTGTGCCAGACAGTTGGTCTAGGATGGGATGGCTGCCATTTATCTAAACGGTGGTGCAAGGGAAATGCTCATCATAGCACAAAATTCTCTTTAGGCTAACCTTTGTAGATAATGTGTAGATAATAAAAGCTCAATTGCAATAAGAAGTTTATATACGCTCATCATGAACAAGAATGTCATACTAATATTCAGCTGACAATGAAACCTGGTGGAACTGGTATTTTTGTGCACAAGTTATTTTGAGTATTCTGAAATCAACATGGTAGTATCAGCAAGCGTATGGCTGGTTGGACATTTGGCAACTCTTCTTGGCAGAATTGGTATGGTTGAATTAAAATTGTTGGTTTCCTGCCACTGACTCAACGTTTCAGCACGAGCCACAAATTTTCAGCATGCTTGAGGCTACAAACAGCTTCAGTGTGTGTTTAGGCTCAGTGTCCTGTTGGAACACTCAGTTTTTGTCCATGTTTAATAGTCTAGCTGATGGTTTGATGTCATGCTAAAGAATTCTGAGGTAATCTTTTCTTCTTCGTTACTCCATTCACTTTATATAATGCACCAGTTCCACTGGCAGCCAAACAGCCCGAAAGCATCATGCTAATGCCACCACCCTGCTCAACAGTTGGTACAGGGTTTAAAGGTCTTAACCTTAATTCCTCCAAACATACCCCAAGTCAAAACTTTCCTCCAGAAGGCGTTCCCTTTGTCAGAATGATGTTTGAATAATTTTGGAGAAGGGGCTTCTTTCTTGGACGGCAGCGTTACAGACAATAGTGATATAAAGCTCACCAGAAGGTGGACAGTATCGCCGGCATTCCAGCAGCACCAGTTCATGGTAGACTTGTGTCTTGGTGTTTCCTGCGATGCTCTTCAACCAATTTCCTTTAAGTTAGAGTTTGGGTCTACTTCCAGAACTGGGTAAAGTGTCTACACCTCTCAATAAGCTGCAATTATGTAGAATAACTTGAAGTGATCTTGGAATCTGTAGGTTTTTTTTTTAGTTCAACACTGCGCTCCCTGGATTTTTCAATCATAAAACGTTTTGGTCAATCTAATAATTGATCCGACGACCACACCGCGTTTATCAAATACAAGGTATGCCTGCTTAAAAAAAAAAAAATTGTAAATTGGCTTGAAATTCATGTTTATGGTGCATAGATGTAACAATGTTGAACGAGTGCTGTGTTTAAACAGCATGCACTACAGCCTCAGCATATAAAAAGGCCTTTAGGAACCATTTTAACTCTTAAGTGTAAAATTGGATTAAAACCATCATCCTTCTTCTAAATAAGGAATTATGTTGAGTAAAACATCCTGTGTTGGAAGGTGAGGCCTGCCTTTTCAGCCCAACCGTCTTGAGTCAGAGCAGCAATTCGGATATGGTCAGAAAGTAATAAGGTCAAGGAAAGATCAAGGCTTAAATAAAAAAAGAAATCAAAAGAAACGCATCTGCCAAAAAAGTCCTCGTCATGTTAAATCATACAGTATCAGCTGCATTTATAATTACACAGATAAGGAGATGAGTACAAACTTACTGATATTATTCTGGTATGATTTCTGAAGTCATAAAATAAATTCATCTGATCAGTGACTGTACTCAAATGGCACTGATCTTAGCGCTCCATTCGGCTCTGTGCTCCTGTACTAGAAGCAAAGATTTTATATTTTACAAGTCCGGTGTGAGCCGTGTCCCCATGTGAAGATGACCGACTGAAAGTATTATCCTGAAGGTGACTGGAACAAGTATGTGATTAGCACAAATCGGAGTGTTATTAATGTGATCAGCATGCATTTTTCTAAAGCAAATCAGATCATGTTGGGATTTAGAAAGATTTGACCCGGACATCTCACTTTGCTTCCACACAACCACTCAGATGAGACTCACTGTGTGTAATGTCTTGTGTTTCTGAACAGGCTGAACCAGGCGGTATTCTTAAAGATTCAAGCTATGCTATGATTAGCAAGTGTGGGCAGGGTGAGGGGTTATGATTAATAAGCACATTTGCGGTGATTTGCCGAGAACTATAAACACAAAGCAGTCTACTCTAATAATAAACTGGTGTGTTCTTTTACTGATCAGCAAAGTTTCATTTGTTGAAATCAGCAGCCCAGATTCAGCCTCTCCCCCAAACACACACACACACACACACACACACACACACATACACATACACATACACATACACACACACACATACACATACACACAAACAGGGTCCACATCAGCATTGTGACATCATCCAAGAAACCCAAACAACGAAAGACGCAAACTATCTCCTGTGATGACACGGACACACTGCAACCGTCATATACCACCGTAATGCTCGAACAAAATGAGCAGTCAGCTTTAATGTACATTCGCTTACAGGTGCAATTTGGCACATAATATTTATTTGCAGAACTCACAGCAATATACAACTAAGCACAAACCATCGTTCATGTAATTCCAGCTGACAGCTAAGTATTACTTAGCTAAGTACAAGAATTATTATAGCTAAGAACGTTTTATGACTTTTTGTTCAGGAGACATGAAAATATATATGTATATTTTGTGTTGATGGTATATCAATATATATACACACACACACACATACACACACATACACACACATATACAATACCAGTCCAAATGTATTTTCTACATTCCTAGATCAGTGCTGGATTTTTTCAAAACTATGAAATACACATACGTGTATAGTGTATAGTGTATATACACACATGGACAAAATTGTTGGTACCCTTCGGTCAATTAAAGAAGGAATCACAATGATCACATAAATAACTTTAATCTGACAAAAGTAATAATTAAAAAAATTCTATGAATGTTAACCAATGAAAGTCAGACATTGCTTTTCAACCATGCTTCAACAAAATTATTAAAAAAATAAACTCATGGAACAGACCTGGACAAAAATGATGGTACCCCTAGAAAATACTGAAAATAATGTGACCAAAGGGACATGTTAATTCAAGGTGTGTCCACTAATTAGCATCACAGGTGTCTACGATCTTGTAATCAGTCAGTGGGCCTATATATAGGGCTCCAGGTAGTCACTGTGTTGTTTGGTGACATGGTATGTACCACACTCAACATGGACCAGAGGAAGCGAAGGAAAGAGTTGTCTCAGGAGATTCGAAAGAAAATTATAGACAAGCATGTTAAAGGTAAAGGCTATAAGACCATTTCCAAGCAGCTAGATGTTCCTGTGACTACAGTTGCACATATTATTCAGAAATTTAAGATCCATGGGACTGTAGCCAACCTCCCTGGACGTGGTCGCAGGAGGAAAATTGATGACAAATCAAAGAGACGGATAATCCGAATGGTAACAAAAGAGCCCAGAAAGGCTTCTATGCTCAAGGAACATCAGTGTCAGATCGCACCATCCGTCGTTGTTTGAGCCAAAGTGGACTACATGGGAGACGACCAAGGAGGACACCATTGTTGAAAACAAATCATAAAAAAGCCAGACTGGAATATGCCAAACTACATGCTGACAAGCCACAAAGCTTCTGGGAGAATGTCCTATGGACAGATGAGACAAAAATTGAACTTTTTGCCAAGGCACATCAGCTCTATGTTCACAGACGGAAAAATGAAGCATATCAAGAAAAGAACACTGTCCCTACTGTGAAACATGGAGGAGGCTCTGTTATGTTCTGGGGCTGCTTTGCTGCATCTGGCACAGGGTGTCTTGAATCTGTGCAGAGTACAATGAAATCTCAAGACTATCAAGGGATTCTAGAGAGAAATGTGATGGCCAGTGTCAGAAAGCTGGGTCTCAGTCGCAGGTCATGGGTCTTGCAACAGGACAATGACCCAAAACACACAGCTAAAAACACCCAAGAATGGCTAAGAGGAAAACATTGGACTATTCTAAAGTGGCCCTCTATGAGCCCTGACCTCAATCCTATTGAGCATCTTTGGAAGGAGCTGAAACATGCTGTCTGGAAAAGGCACCCTTCAAACCGGAAACAACTGGAGCAGCTTGCTCATGAGGAGTGGGCCAAAATACCTGCAGAGATGTGCAGAAGTCTCATTGACAGTTACAGGAATCGTTTGATTGCAGTGATTGCCTCAAAAGGTTGTGCAACAAACTATTAAGTTAGGGGTACCATTCATTTTTGTCCAGGCCTGTTCCATGAGTTCATTTTTTAAAATAATTCCGTTGAAGCATGGTTGAAAAGCAATGTCTGACTTTCATTGGTTAACATTCATAGAATTCTTATTTATTATTACTTTTGTCAGATTAAAGTTATTTCTGTGACCATTGTGAGTTTTTCTTTCATTGACTGAAGGGTACCAACAATTTTGTCCACGTGTATGTGTATATATATATATATATATATATATATATATATATATATATATATATATATATATATATATATACACACACATATATACACACACACACACACACTCAGTGTATACACAAACAGTAACATACATTTACACACATAGTATTATGCATCTATTTTTATTTATACAGTTTTGGGCCCCCTCCATGTGTATATATAAGATTCATTTATGCATCGTGATTCTTTTCAGAGGATATTCAGGTACACATTAATTATTTTGATTGTGTAAAGCTGCTTTGCGACAATGTCAATTGTTAAATGCGCTATACAAATAAAATTGAATTGAATAGAACATTCAGACAATTCAGATTATACTATGTGGGTATTTATAAAATTGTGACAATTTTGGGTGACAACACAAATTTTTCGGCACCAAAGCATGACGATAATATAATACCAGGGGATCCCTGGTGATTCCCATCCCTAAGATGCATGTATTATAATAATAATAATAATAATAATAATAATAATAATAATAATAATAATAATAATATTATTATTATTATTATGTAACATTGCAAAAGTGTTCACGTACTCCTGTAGCCACAAGTCACATCCACTCCACTGTTACTGCCTCATTACTCATGCTAGGATATCAGACATGTGGGATTCAAATCAGATACTGGATTTTAATCAGAAAATGAGGATCTTAGCATGATCAGCAGTATTTCTGACTTTTCAACCAGTCATTCGTTAAAACGATATCAAAGCGTGACTTTTTTTTTTCTTAAATAATTTTAAGAACTACTGACTGGTTTTTCTTTTTAATTTAATGAATTCATAATTTTTTTTCTGCTGGTGTGTGTGTGTGTGTGTGTGTGTGTGTGTGTGTGTGTGTGTGTCAGTGCAGTTACATTTACTAAAACTTGGCTTGATTCAAGCTGTCAGAGCTGAAGAATTATACAGCATCAAGGAGTTGTCTTTGTTCCATTAGATATTTTAAGCACTTTAAAGTGCTTTAGATTCCCGTGTAATCTATCGACATCCTGTAATTAATCAACTAATTCGCAGTCTCGGGATGGCTGTAATTACAGCACTGGTAATAGCTTATTCTTTACGCTCCAGCTCCTACATTTCATTTGTTTATTTTCCCACAGTCATAAATCTAAGGGAGCGTCAGGAGTGCCACAATATTAGTGCAATAATCAGAGTTAATTATCAGATGGCCATTCTGCTCTCCTTCCACTAATAACGCCGGCTATCAAAGAGCTCTGCCTCAGCGCAGACTGGAATAAAGGCTCAAAATTGTTTCATCCAAGCAGCACTCACAATAAACCTAGTCTTAATAACAAACAGATTAAAGTAACAAAATACTGTACAACCAGAATTACCATTTATTAGGGAAGTTTATTTAATAATTTGGACAATTTATTTTGAATCTCAAGCCTAATTAAACAAGTTGATTTAAAATCATTAAGCTGCAAAAAGCCTTTCTTTTTATTTATAAATGATCAAAGGATAATGCAGGATTTCCCTTATAACTGTATTTGATTCTGAGACACAGACCTGCTCTTGCACACTCACCCATTCCTCTAGGATCCGGTTAACTGCGTTACTGCTGCGAGCTTGGTTCCGGCAGGCTAAGATCACATGGGCACCATGAAGGGCAAACGACCTCGCTGTCTCAAAACCTGCAAAGTGTGTGTGTGTGTGAGAAAGAGAGAGAGGAGATAAAAATGACATGAGACTTCTTTTTCATATAATGCTGCAAAAAAAAATTAGACACTCTCTCTCTTTATTTCAACAGAACAGAGAAGAGGAAAATTAAGATGGGACAATACTGTATCTCTACATCACTTCTATGAAAAAGACTGCAGAAGCCGTTCTCCGCTTCTCCACTGCTAAAGGCTGAAACAGGACCTTGGGCCACTTGGCTACACTGTACACTGTATATACAGTAACTACGGGAATAGACAATGATTATAGAAATGAGACGTGAGAATGGGACAGCACTAGAGCTTATCATCACTAGAACTGATACCGTGTACCGTAATGTACTTCAGGAAAAATACATCAGCATTCAGTCGCCTACTAGCACTAAAGACATGTTGGAGATACGAGTACAAATTTAACTCCAAAATCACAGGTTCACTTCGTGTCCAAAGCCATCGGAAAAGGTTAATACACTCCACAGAAATGTTCAACTAATTACATGGGGATAAGGGGAAGATGATAATAAAATCTAACATACCAAAAGAGACAAAAACAGGTTATTTAAGGGGAGCCTTGGGCTATTGTTTGGGTTGTTTTGCTGACCTGTCGTTTTACATTGTCCCTTTGATTACACAAAGTGTGTTTAAAGTTGTTTTTTTCTTTTTTTCTTTTTCTAAAGCTAGCATCAGCACTTTAGCAGGCACAATGGGCATCAGATTTAGAGGTTTGAAGAGCTGGAAATAGACACTGGAGACGGTGGCCAACATAGGAAAGTCTGACAATAATTAAGTTAAAAAGAAGTTTGTTTAGAATAAAGGAAGGCCCGGGTGCAGGACACACATGTGCTAGCTAGCTGCTTGCTCAGGCTCTCTGAGACTGTAAAATAACTCCTGCCCATGTCACTTGTAAAACATATTACACTGTCATGGCCTGAGAAAAGAGCTGACAGGCCAGCACAACTCAAACAGAGAAGTGTTGCTCAATTCTTTCTCCTCTCCTCTCCCTCTCTCTCGAGCCTGTAGAGGGCATCTCTGGCTACGACGCCTGTCAGCTGCAATCTATTATGAATGACATCTCTTACCATCTTTTTAGAGTTCACACATGAATTAGATACTTACGCCCCAAGCTTCCATGCGTGCTCCATTCGGGTAACCTTTGACATAAACTGCTCGATCAGACACTTCTGCATCTCTGAGGTTATGAAAAACGGGAGCGTTGTTTTTTGCGCACGACAAAACCGCACACAGTTGATGGGCTGACCCTACACTCCTCTGTAAGCTAAACGAGGCTGACGGAGAGTCACCAAGATTTCAAACGACAGACCGTCTGTGCGATAGGTGGATTAAAATGAACTTTAATTCGATTAAGCTTTAATCTGATTTTCATTAAAAGGCAAACTAGACGCCCTAATTGTGAGACGAGTGCTAAAGAGTAATATCCATTAAAACTCAAAATTGGAGACGGATAAGAGCTCCTCTCTGACAAGTGAAGCATGGAATTAAATTATATGACACCTTATTAGGAGTAATGGAGAGAACAGTGTGCATCTCCATGGAGAGTTCTTATCCTAGAAAATGAAAACTGGAAAGAAAAAAAAACAAAAAGAAATCTGAGTGTTTTCCTTATCAATAAATAACCATAAAAGCCCAAAGGACATTTTTGTTTAAAAAAAAATTGACATTATACTAGACGCTCAAAATCGAAAAAGGATGTCGGGGAAAATAACGCTGTTGACCCTTTATAACAAGTGTGGCAGCAGTTGGGCTTGAAACATGAGTTAATTAATGCTGATATTCTCATAATGGGAAACAAATTAGAACATGTTTAACAACGGCCTCAACCTGGCGGGTGTTGTTTAAAGAAAACTATAATCCTCAATATTAATTTAGACGTAATACTGTATATATATATATATATATATATATATATATATACACACACAGAGTAAAGCTCCAGGTAAGAAAGTGAATATGGTGGTGTTTCCCTGGCAGCCTCTCAGCTCTGCTCACGCAATAAACAAGGCCAGATGTGGATTAAAACCCAGTGCTGGATATGCAAATCACAGTCATGTACATCATCCAGTGGTGGGAAGGTTAAAAGCTGTAAAACAAGTGACAGTTCTAAGCCATGCAGTAGTAATGGCTTTTTCTGACATTAAGGGAGATTTGTACAAGCAGAATTGAGATGGACCTTGAGGTGGAGGCGTGGAAACGATAAAGGGATGAGACGTTTCAGAGACAGGCCCAAGAGGAAGATTATGGGTTTACTGCTGTGCGCGTTCTAGCCCATATCCCGGTCTGTACTGGGAGCGCCGTTTATAGAGAAACTTGACCACCATCACAAACGATGTGTTTTGCTGTTGCAAATAATCCAAGAGCTTGCTTTCTAGTTTTCCTCTTTTCTTCCGCCCCCCCACCCCCAGAATGACCTTTGCACATCTAAATCGGATGTGACTTTTTCATTGAATATATGACTTGTCCGGATTAGTGTGCAATAATGTCCATCATCCAAATAAATGCATCCGGAAACAAAAACATTTTATGATTTTATCCTTACAAAATGGAGAGCGACAGAACTTTCAGTGAAGATGAATATGCATCAAAGCTGGTCTGTTTTTGCGGAAAGAGAGAAAGCAAGCTAGTCTATTTAAAGTTGAAAGTACAGTGATGTTTATTGTTTCATTCCAGAACAGAAATCATACCATGTCTAACCTACTGTATATATGTAAGTGACAGCTTGAAATTAAATTCATTTCATTATTGCAGTTCTTTCGACAATATATTCCTCGTGCAGGTGAGTACTGTGCATTGAGCCGACCGGTAGCTGTTTTTATCTAGAAATAATGCACGAATAATCTCTGTATTTAGGACATAATTTGTCTTTAAAGATATTAAAAAGAAAAAAATAACAAGAACGAATGAATTACATTTGCTGTGGGTAACGAACTGCCTGCTCATTCACATTAATGTACAGTATTTTCCATCCGTACATTAGAAAGGTTTTCGATCTAGCTTTGCACTATTTATCTATACGGATTTTAGATTTATTGCAATGAAGCACAGAATAATAGAAAGTGAGAAGCTACAGTATGTCACTTCCACAAAGACATCTGAACCTGCTTAACTCAACTGACAAAGTGTACAACACTATTTTTTTTTATTATTCATATTAACCTATACAAAATGTACAAATCAGCATTGTCTTTTAAATAGTTTTTTCTTCATACAACAAAAATACGTGGGTGAGTCAAAAATTATCTGCACAAATTATTTTATTATATTAAAACTTCTGTAGACTGCATCTTATCAGCAATTACTGTTCAAGGCTACTGACTCCCCAGTCCCTGCTGTGCAGATGTGTACATGTTACATCAGTTCACTTGTAACTGCGGTACGAGCAAAAATGGATGCCCCACTTGTGATTTGCATGAAAGAAGTGCTGTTATTTAATCAAAGACTTTGTGCGCAGGTTGTATCAAACAAAACTTGAACTGACACTCTAAGGAAGGTTAATGTTTTTTTAAGGAGAATCATTACTGGTGACAGACATGTATACATCATTACGAGCCAGAGTGTGGAATGGAAACATCCTCAATTGCCAGAAAAGAAAAGGATCAAAAGTCAACCATCAGCTGGAAAATGGATGCTTACATATTTTTTTTTTTTTTTGGTATTCTCAAGGGCAAGTATTGGAACATCATCAGGAACATCAATAGTGCTCAGGACAGTGAGACGTTTATTGAAGAGCTGAAGTGTAAACTTCGGATTAAACGCAGGAGACTGCTGTACAGGAATGTTATCTTGCATGACGATGCATGTCCGACACACTTCTGCCCACACTGTCGACAATCTCCATCTTCGTTTTCAGGTATTAAAAGCATCCTCCCTATAGTCTTGATTTTGCTTCTTCGGACTTTCACCTGTTTGGTCCCCTGAAAGCAGCCCTACGAGGAGGAAGACTCACTTCTGATGAAGATGGTGAAGATGGTAAAATCAGCCTAAAACATTTTTAATGAGGGAATACGAAAGCTTGTTGACAGTACGACAATGTGTTTTGAAAAGCAAGGAGATTTTTATTTATTTTTTTAATGGATTTGTCTTTTCTATAGGTTAATGAAAATCTATTCTACAGCCAGAGTGTGGATCATTTTTGACTCACCCTTGTATACTGAACATACTAGCTGCTGTTTAAAGTCTTAACAATCTTGTGTATGTTACAGTGTGAGACTGCGCTAAAAAAAATGGTTCTTTCTATTTTCCTGTTGAATTTTTTATTTTTTTTACTTTCTTAAGTAGAGTGATCGAGCGGTTTTTCTTTGCTGGCAGCAAAACCCTGTTATACAGTTCTACATAGAACTATTCATGGTTCCCCTGAGAGATCCGCTAACAACCATTAAGAGTTCTAGACCTTTGTGTAATTGAAGTTAAGGTCATGCCCATTTCATTCTATTACATGATGCGACCTGGGACACCGACGTATTGATAGACAATTGTGAACTGCACCAATCAGCCATAACATAACCAACCACTGACAGGATGAATGTGTTGGAAGCATGAAAAATGGGCAAGGACAAGGATCTGACAACTTTGTGCTGGGGGAGGGGGGGGGGGGGTTGGTATGCAGGTGTTAGTACATACCTAAGAAATGTGGTCCAAGGAAGGAGAACCTGTGAACTTATAACAGAGTTGTGGAGCCCAAAGGTGATGCAGATGGGGAGCTAAGGCTAGCTTGTCTGGTCCGATCCCACAAAAGAGCTACAAACTGCTGGGAAAAATGTTTATGCTGCTTGCTTGCTGTGTATGGGGTTTGCATAGACACAGATCAGTTCCAGCGCCCAAGCTGACCCCTGTCCATCACCTCCAAGCACCTACAATAGGCACATGAGCATTACTACTGGAGCAAAGAAAAAAAGGTGGCCTGGTCTGATAAATGACATTTTTGATTAAATCATGTGGATGGTAGGGTGTGTGAAGATACGGACACCTTGGTTGTGGGTACTCATGTGGATGTTACTTTGACACGTACCATCTACTTAAACACTGTTGCAGAGCAAGTACACCCCTTTATGGCACTGGTATTCACCGATAGTATTAAATAATGTGCCCTGACACACTGCAAAAAACATTGTTCAGGAAAATGATCAAAAGTTCAAGGTGTTAACTTCACCTCCAAATCCACCAGATAACCAGTTCAGAACTGTTTTGATAGCACAATAAGAACGAACAAAATATCAGGTAGTTTTAATGTTATGGCTGATCAGTGAAGAAGATGATTTTTGTTTTTTCAGAGCAGCAGGTTCAATATATGTTTTGGGGGTAAAGCGTAAAATCTGGTGCTACAGAGCATTCATGACAAGCACCAATTCCCTCTATTAATAACACCCCACTTTCATTTTGGATCAGGAAGACATTGTCACAACCCAAAGTAAAATGTATGGATTGTAATTACTGGAGTTGTGGGGGTGAGAAGTTCCACCTGAGCAGCCTCATGCTGTACCACTACCCCCACCTCTTGCCCCTGACTGCCTTGTACAACCTCTCCCGCGCCACCTCCCACACTTCAGTCTTGACCCCAGTGGCTAGGGCCAACTCCCACCGCAATTTTTCATCATGCCCTCCACTCTCGCCGGTCACCGTATCCCCACAGCATCCTCTCACACCAGTCCACTCGGTCACATCACATGGGTCAGAATTTGAGCAATGCTTTTTTTTTTTTTTTACTGTCATCAACACACACACACAAAGTAAAAAAAAAAAGAAAAAGAAAAGAAAAAACACCACAAGTTTAATACTTGTGTTCTGGGTGAGACAATATTGCAGTCATCATCGGCAGCTTTTAAAAGCCTTAAGCACATACAGTACGTAGTCTAGTCCGTGCTCTCGTCTATTCTGCCCTCTAACAATTGTAATCACTTTTGAACTGTTACTCAGCAGCTGTGTTTTCCTTGCACACTAAATACAGAAGCTTTGCCAGAATTTTAAACAAGGTCAAGAAAAAGTGAAATAATTTTACTAACCAACCTCATTCATTAAAATAGCCAATTTAACCTATTTATCAAAAAAGGACACGAGATGCCCGTTAACTAATCATCCTTAAACTAATCATCAATAAAATCTTCAGACTAAAGACAAAAAGGCAGGTTGGGTGAAAACAACAATTAAACCAAACAGTACGTTAAATCAGAGATGGTATGATGGTGCTTTTTCTTTCCCCATACCGTCACTTTGAGTATCAGCTTATATCAATACATAATCAATCATTTATTTTTTAACTATTAAAAAACAGTAACCTTTAATTTTTTTTTTTTTTTTAAACAAACGCATGTAAATTCCAGTCCAGGGAAAAATGCATAGCTAAAACACAACTTATACAAAACTGTAGTTTTTTTTTTGATCAGGTGAATTCTTAAATCACATAATGACAGGGTTTTTCCCCCAACATGCCTAAACACATCGAGCAACAAACAAATACTCCCCCACGTCATTTACGTTTACAGCGTTTGGCAGACGCCCTTATCTAGAGCAGCTTACATTTTATTTCATTATACATCTGAGCATTTAAGGGTTAAGGGCTTTGCTCGGGGGACCAACAGGGACAACTTTTGTTGGTGCTGGGATTTGAACCTGAGACCTTCTGATCAGTAGTCCAACACCTTAACCACTGAGGTACTCCCGCCCCATAACAACATTTAAATATATATTTTAATAAATACATATCATGAATTTCTCTTAAAGATTTCCAGCTAAAAAAAAATCCATTTCCAGTCAGATCGAAGTCTTTTGTTTTTCTGCTCTGAGATCTGCCTATTTCTTTTTTCTTTTTTTCCCCCAGCTATCAGCCAGCAAGCCATGCTTGGTATCAGACTGGTGTTATCTCAACATAAAAGCAGTCCTAATCTCATATGATGGCTGTAAATTTACATTTAACATTTATGACATTTGGTTGACAGGCTTATCCAGAGTGACTTTTATTTTCCTCTTTAACCCAATGAGCAGTTAAAGGCCTTGCTCAAGGGCCCAGTAATGGCAGCGTGACAACACCGGGATTCAAACTACCAACCTTGTGCTACTGCAAGCCCGGTCTCTTCTTGAGTTACCACTACCTCTGCTCTTTAATTGCACTATATATGAGAGCATCCACAACCATAAACAATGAGATGCAGATCATACAGGAAGGGAGTTGTGACTGATTACAGTAGTAGTTATCATGAATATCGGTTTCATTGTGGTTCCTCCCGCATAAAGTCAAAGCCATTAGAAGTTTTTCTCGACCCGGAGTCACTTCTCCAGCTCATCACTATACCAGGAGATAATCAGACATATAGTGAAAAATATATCAATACAATGATCAAAATGTAATTATAAAAAAAATAAATAAATAAAAATCAGCTACACTCAAGCGCACATATTAAGCATTGGGGGTTTATTTTATCAATACTATAATTTGGTGTTGGAAGCCTCTTAATTTATCCTCAGAACAACCAATCACTCGATTCTTTAGAAACAAGATGAGATCGAGAGACAGTGCCAGGGCCGTAAGAGCCAAGAGAATAGGTAAGCACTTTTCAGTCTAACAGGTAAGAAAACAAAGTGGGAAAACAAGACCTTTACAGAGAGAAGTGTTTAATGATATTGCACTTTTTTTGGCTGATTTTTAAAGCCTTGTTGTTGTTTTTTAGCATCTACAGTAATCAGCGTCTATAATACAGCTAAACTGTCTTAAATAACTGATTGAGGGAAAGCAAAAACCTGGGCCTTTTTTTTCTTTTCCTTTTTTTTTAACAAACTGACCAAAATATTAATTATATTTTTATATATGTATAAAAAGAAAAGAAAAAAACGCTTCCTCTATTTTCAGCTTTTTTGTGTGTGTCAATTACATAAGAGCAAGATTTTTTTTTTTAAGCAACAACCAGATAGGGCAGCTCGATTGTGGCAATAATTATAATCATGATTTTCTTTTTTTCAATACTAAGATCATGATCATTTAAAATAATAATTCACTGACTTTGGAAACATAATGCATTTATTCATCATACAGATCAACTTTAAATAAAGCAAGTTGCTGTTCTTGACAGTGGAGATAAATACCAGAGAGATAAATCCCACGGTCTGTGTGAGAGCGGGTTTAGCGAGCGACGAAAGCATTCGGCCGTAAAGTAGAAGGATATGATGGATTTTTAACACAAAATGAGAACATTACTCGTGAAAAAGGAACGCAGCACAATAATCATTTAATCTCAATTACCTTGTTTTCAGGATTGTCAAAAGCCAAATCTGTAATTGAAATTTGATTAATTGCACACCCCTATAACCTGATCAAGTAAAAATAACTATTAAACAAATTTGGAGCTATGTGCATACATCTATATCTAGACTGCTATAAGACAGCAGGCCAAGTGCAGTCTAATTAGTGCACTGCGACTGCCATGTGACATCCATCACCATCAGAGAAAAGCTACAGAGACACACCTGGAGACTGTACAGATCTGGAGGGCAAACGGTAATGAATCCAATATCCAGAAATAACGTACTGCTCTTAAACAGCAGCTTTCATCGTAATAGAGGCTGACATACGGTAGAAGTGTAAAAACAAGAAAAAAAAGAGGAACGGATTTTCCACACAGCGCAAAATATGAGGACGGGAATATGAAAGTGCAAAAGCTTCTAGGATGTGTAAATATCTTTAGCTTTACTTTTTATTTTATTTAAATAAAGTAAATTAGGAGTAAACATCTAA
The DNA here is from genome assembly GCA_030347435.1 of Clarias fuscus. NCBI lineage: Eukaryota > Metazoa > Chordata > Actinopteri > Siluriformes > Clariidae > Clarias > Clarias fuscus. The sequence goes on from CM059204.1 coordinate 23,608,928, forward strand.
AAAAAAAAATACATATTTTGCAGAAAGAAAACAAAAAAAATTCCTACTTATACTGTATGTTTAGGAGGAATGACATGAGGAGAAAAATGTAATTAATGACTGCGTAAACAGAGAAAAGAATCAGATCAGGAGACAGTGACAGCAGTCTGTTACATGATCACAGAGAAAGGAGCAGAGCGCTGAACAGTAAATAACTTTTACTTGGCTCAATAGAATAGAATTAAGGTAAGCACCCCAGTTGCTAATGGGAATGAATGGGAGGCATCAGCTCAGGTCAAAAGTACTGCAAGATCAATGCAGAGGTACAGGTGCAGAGCAATACAAAAGACAGCGTGTGCGTGAGTGTGTGTGAGTAAATGTGAGAGAGAGAGAGAGAGAGAGAGAGAGACAGAGAGAGAGTTCCTTTAACACGATTAAGTGTGGTTGAGAGAAAAGTTTAAGAAAAGAGTGAGAGCCCCCATAATGAGAAGAGTAATGGACTAATGGGATGCAGTGAACAGTGGTCTAATCAGGTTGAGGATGGAAATGCACTATGCCTTCTAACCACAATTACCATATCACATGGCTTATTATGGGAAAAATTATATTGCCCCTCAATGCATGAGGTAACTGGGGTCTGATATACATTTTCAATGCACTAAAACTGCCACAATAGAAACCACCAGAATAAATAAGGCAACAGTATTAAATAAATTATATTAAAAAAAAAATTTTAAAAACAGCAATCCAAGGGTTAGATGTACAAGAGTAACTACAGCGTGCATTTAGTACAAACTCAAAACATTTTACAGTATTTCTTCATATAAACAGAACAAGTAAATTTTCCTCCTTACAATAATTCACGGGGAAAGAATGCTGAAACATCATTTAAAATTCTTATAAAAATAATAATAAAATAGAGTTGTGGTCTTATTGAATAACAAAGAATAAGAGCTTTAAATTAAATAATAATAAAAATAATAATAATAATAATAATAAAATAATGATAATAGTTGTAGTAGGGACACTTTTATTCATTTTTCAATTTACTGACGTTATATTAAAAATACAAAATTGGAATCCCAATATCTATGCTTTATTATTATTATTATTATTATTATTATTATTATTATTACTTATAGCCCAATGACTGTTTTGGCATTCATTTATTCTGATTATTAAAATGATCAGGGGGAACTTCCTAACACTGCATCATAGTGTCTAAGCTTCATTGTGTCTACAGATTCAGTAAGAAGGGCTGTACTGCCCTCTAGTGTTCAGGAAAAAAATACACTGAAAAGTTATTTATTAGTTTATCATGATTTCTAATCAGCTGATCTGATATAACCAAATCTTTCAAAAATTTTATATCAGAAATATAAAAAAAAATGTGCAGGGGTGAAAAAGTGTTTTTTTTTTTTGTTTAGTTTTGTTTTTTTACAAAATACTTCTTTTTGTTTTTATAAAAAAAAAATAATAAATTCGGTACAGTGCTGAGGAAAATACAAAACTGCATTTTACAGCGTGCTTTGGATTTCATTTAATTGATCATTAAATAAGATGATCTATATTACCTTCTTTTTTTTTTTACAATGTAAATGTTTATTCCTTTTGCAATTCTATAGAATCAACAAAAACACAGCCAAATAACAATATAAATAACAAGAGCATATAAAAAAGAATTTATTTAAAATCAGTAAAAAAAAAAAAAAATTCTGTTATATTTCTGAATTGCTTCAGAATTATCTGTATGAAGAATAAATATAAACTGTCCAGCCGCTCAGGGTAAGCTTTACCTTTCACACAAGCCTGTATTTGGCAAAACAATTAACATGTTCATGTTGAGTTCATCCCCATGTTTATCTCTGACTGACTGGATCATGGCAGCTTGGAATAAGTCACATCATCAGGACTGAGGAAGTTCAACAGACCATTATCTTACAAAGCCGTGAATTAACTCAGCGCAAAAGCCATTCTGTCCTTCAGAGTTAATACTCGTGTGCGGTATTATGGCATGATGTGTGGGTTTTGTATGCATCACTCACAAGGTAATGTAGAATAATGCTTCAGTTATTCTACATTACCTTGAGAATAAATAAATAAGTGTTGCATCTCTGTAATAAACTGGTACGCTGTAAGATTGCAATGATTCACGAGGCTACAGTGCCACCCTCTGTACGTTATGTGAAATTATGTCATCTCGTTCTACTCTTCCTGCAAAAGGTGCACACTTTGAACGTTCAGTTAATTATGACAAAATTTATATTTATTCTCTTGCCCCCCCCCCGAAACAGTTATTACTTCATCATCACCCATTTGAAAAAAACGACAATAACTAAGCAATGACTACAGAAGTCTTAATCCACCCCTCCTTTCTTCATATTAAATTCAAATAAATAAAACAAAACCTGTTTTAATGGACCAATCTGAAGCTGATTGTTTATGTAACAACCTCAGCAGCAACCTCATTTCCCCTCTCTTTTGCTCCAACCGCAGCAGTATATTAATCACCGGCCTGATCATCCATCATCATCTGCCTCTGATTCTCACTGGTGACTCATAGATCACTGTGCAGCTTAACAACCCAAAAAACGTTCCTCTGAACCCGGTCAGATACAGGGACAGGGCTGAAAATGAGAACAAAAAAAATCTTTCGGGAAGCCTTAAGAACTATTTCTCAAGGCTGCATTAAAAAACAAGAAAGTGTTTGACTGCACTATTCGAGAACCCAGCTCAATAAAAATGTACCCTCACATCTCATCCATTTGTGACAGATGCAGGCGCCAAGAAGGTACTATTGCTCATACATCTGCTTTGGTGTCAAGGTAATTGGCTTCTGCAGGATATATTTAACTGCTATTCAAATGTTTATGAAACTGAGATCACTCCGTACTGTAAACTTGCTTTGCTTGATTACTCTGATGCAACCAATGAATGAATACACCATGTGTACACACATCTTCTCTCATGTTTGGAACGAGAGTGGCAAAAACGATCATTTTCAGAGCATGAAACTCTTCACTTCTTCCCTCTTATCAGAGATGCTTTCTTCTATATGAACTCATCACTTCTTCTATGCTTTCTTTATGCAGTCATTCTTCGTTCACCCCAGCTCTGCTCTGTCTATCATGTTAATAATGATGCCAATATTTGTGTACATTTTTTGTAGTGTGTACGAATTATATTGTAGTGAACTGTTTGTGTTTTTGTTTTTCTCAAGTTTGGGGATGTTCTTGCTGTTGTTCTTTGTTTTAGGATGGGAGGTTGGGGTGATGTTTGTTTTTAATCTTGTCAGAAATGCATATAATATAAAATATGAAGAAATTCTGACTCTTTGGAAGCGAAATATGAAAAAAAAACTGGGGCTGGATCAAGACTTCTGCACAGCAGATTTTTAAAATCTGAATGCATATACAGTAAAATATGGACAGCATAAAAACATCTAGCTGCTATGGTACTCACCGATACCAGAGTTGCCCCCCGTGATGATTACAACCTTGTCCGAAAGGTCGTGACCCTGTAGGATCTCCAGCGCGGATGTATTGCCATCATAGCGCCTAGGCTTCACCTGCACATCCTCTATGGTGAAGGCCTGCCGAGGGTCAAAGTACGTCTTCCTCTTATTGATGTGGCTGAAAGATTTATTATTATTATTATTATTATTATTATTAAAAATGAGAAAAGAGAAACAGACATTGGGTAAACTGCTTGCTGTTTCTTTATATTTTAAATGTTAATTAAAAAATGGGCTAACAAGCATATAATATCAGAGAACGTGGGCATGAGAGGAAATTTAACCATGGTTAAAAATGCAGAACTCACTCAACATAAAAGATTTGACCCTTGCCATCTGTCTCCTGCTCCCACCCATAAGGCAGAGCTGTAGAAAAAGACAAAGCAGGATATAGTTAAATCCAGCAGCTGAAATGGAAAAAAGTGTCCTTTCTTTATATTTTATTATACTGTAGATTGACCAGTAAACAAACAGCTTCTTTTTCATCACTCATTAGAAACTTTCACACCAGGAGCAAATTGTCTCCTAGAGAATCGAACTCTCCTGGGAGAAAACAATAGTCTTGGACTTGGATGTAGAGGAAGTGAAGGAAGGTATGCAGAGACGCACTAACAAGGGTTCACCACTGGGTCAAAGAGAATTCCCGCAAGGGTTTTTTTTTTTTATTATTATTATACCCATCAATTAATACTATAAGTCAGACCTTGAATATAAACTTGAGATACCACTTAAATGTTTTTGACACAACCTGCAAATGAACTTAACTGGGATTATATGCCATGAATCGACTCGAAACAGTCCATGCGATTTTGGTGGGGTGGGGGGGGTCTAAAGGGTGGGTGACTAGGCATAAAAATTGGTTATAATGTCCACATTTCTCATACAAATGTATTACAACAAATTGTACATGTACTTAATTGAACAGAAAAATGAAAGCAAATCTTTAAATTTCAATGTAGGCACCAGTGGAGTCAAACACTTGGGGATGGAATGTACAGTCTTCTAAAGAAAGTCATTTGGGATATTGTGGAGACCTTCCTGAATCTGTGCCTCCATGTCTTCCAGTGTGAGGGACTTTGTCCAGGAAAAAAAAAAATCATATGGAAAGAGATCTGGACTTCTTGGAGAAAATTTATGAGATTCATATCAGCCTCAAATATAAGCGATTCTGTTGGGAAACTAGGTATAAAAGACATAAAACGTCTGAAATTATGATTCCGCCTTAAAGATGTTAAAATTGCAACAACAAAAAAATAATAATAATAAAAAAATGTAATCAGGATATTTATAAAGTCATGATACTTATAGAATCGCAACATAAATAAAATAGGCACCTACTGTATGTATCGTGATAATATCGTATCAGGTGGTCCCTGCTGATTCCTAACACTATTATAGCGCTCACTAAATATTTAGTCGTGGGTACATTAGAATTCAGTTGCCATCTAAAGTCATATAATCAGTTAATGGAGTCAACCAGTGTGTAATTAAAGTGTTGCATACGAATACACCGGTTTCTAGAAGAATAAATACAAAACAATCTAAATAAGTGTCCGTTTCGATTGGTTCTTTTAAAATTGTGAGCACTCAAATATACACATTAGAGGACACCATATACAGTACACAATCACTCAGTCACACCTAGGGACAAGTGTGTTGAGCAGACAAGCATCTCAGAACAAACAACACATCACACGCCGATGTGGATGGTCAACAATAGCAGAAGACCATAGCTGGATTCACTCCTGAAAACAAAACCTGTAATCTGGGACTATAATAGACACAGACTCAATGACTGAGAATCAAAGACAAACAAACATCTCCAGTCAAATCTTCAACTCTCCAGCTCAGTCTGTGCAAAGCTGAACCGATATATTCTTCTGCAGTTGCATTCCTTCCACCGAAAGCTTTGGTTTGTTGTCAGTTCTGAGAAGTTTGATTCTCATGGTTGTAAAAGGTTCTTATTTTATGTATTAGCTTTTTTTATAAAGTATAGACAATGCTTATATGTAGGCTAAATGTAAAACTTTCTATGGCATCTCGTCTATTGTATCAATCTCGTCTTTACCGTTCCCTAAAAATATACATGTATTCATGGCATCAAATTTTATTCTCCTTCCCTGCTGCTTAAAATCAAAATGACCCATGAATAACAGCAAAGGAGCACTAAGCACAATCCAGGTTGGCCCAAAATTGTGTACGCTAAAATTTTGTTGAACCTCCTTTTGATTTGATCACAGCACAGATTCGCTGTGGACTCATTTCAATAAGCTCATGCAATTTCACAGCATTAATTTCCCTCCAAGACCTTGTATCAATCATGGGAAAGTCAGACCGCTGCTGCCGAAATCATTCTGAAATCAACCAAATCAGGATGGGTTCCCTGTCAGTCTGGTTCCTCTTTAAGATTTCTTTAAGAGTCATCTCTCGGGAGGTTTTCCTCGCCACCATCACATTCGGCTTACTCATCAGAGACAATCAGATGATTTTAATGTATACTTATTTTCTCACACATTTCATACTCTTATGATTCTGTAAAGCTTCTTCGTAACCATGCCCACTGTTAAAAGCACTATATACACAGTCACATTTCATACAAACTTAATTATTTTAATTGTGTAAAGCTGCTTTGCGACAATGTCAATTGTTAAAAGCGCTATACAAATAAAAGTGAATTGAATTGAATTGAATATAATTAAAGTTGGAGTGAATCGAATTGCTTGTTTAAATCCGGGTAAGTAAGTTGTGTGGTGTTGGTTTTTTGGGGGGCTGGGCCGTGTATAAAACATAGGAGTGAAACAGAAAGGGTCAAGAGCATGACAGAATGCATGGTCTAAATAGAAGTTAAAGTAAAAGTAAAAATTAACAGATATTTTGGAAACCTCTATGACTTAAGCAAAAGCATTTGAACCACTATTGCATGCATTACAGCAGATGCGTTAACACAAGATCATCATGAACCGGATTGCTATATGAAATAAAGAAAGAAAGAAAAAAATCAATTTTCCCTATGTATAAAGACTTGGGCCAGTCATCTGTGTACTGTGAGCAGTAGATTATACAGTTACAGAGCTCAAAATTTGTAGATTATTTAGAATCAGCTGGTGCAACCTTTAAGGTGACATCCAGATAAACAGACAGATAGGCTGACACATATTTAAAATAAAAAATAAAATAAAAAAGTGAGGAACCTCCTGCACAACGTTTCTTCTTGCCAGTTTTAGGATGCTCCCACTGTGTCTTCATCTCCTCATGACTGTGTGACAGAAAGAAACACACAGTTAGGAACATGTCCTCAGAATATTATTCTCTGCATTATAATTCTGCCATAAATGCATTCCTGTCTGTCCAAACCTGCAGTGCTTTACTAGGAACATCATTTCTCTCCCTCACACACTTTTTCACACACACATCTCTCAAGGCAGATGAGACTCTGCACAGGACTGATCCAACACTCACTTGGCATAATAAACCCAGCCATCCTTCGTGGATCTCTCTTCCCAGCCGGGAGGAAGCTCGTCCTCGCTGTCGGTATCATCCATTCCGGCGTACTTTAGAGCAGCCATTACACCGTGTGTTTGTGACTGTCCTGAAAACTCAACTCAGAAAAACCTGACTCTAATTTTGCTGCTGTACTTCCGCATCAACGTGCGTGACGTTACGCGCAATGAATTCTGGGATGTGAAGGCAGCGCTCTACTCCCTACGTTACAACACAAAAGTCTTCATTTTAAACATCGCTATATTTAATGAGAACATATTCAGGTGCATTTTTTTTCCCAGGACGCATACTGTGTAGTTCCTACAAATACTAACCAGACAAACTAATTATTTTATTCATTCATTTCTGTAACAGTTTTGTTAGAACTGTCCATTAGCTATTATGAAACAATACTTACACATTCAACTTGTTTTCAACAAAACATACAGTACATTTCATTTATATTCACCTATAAAGCCTAAATAAAGAAATAAATCGCACACTTAATAATGTTATTTTATTGCAGTAATTCAGGAAGTTTCTGTTACCACAAATGCATCCTGACGTTACAAAATAAAAGTTCCTTTCCATCGTACGTGATAAATACACTGACCAGCCATAACATTATGACCCCAGCCTAAAATACGCCTTTTGTCACCATAACAGTAATGTACCGTGTGTTGTTTTTTATCACAACCAGCATTAACCTTTTCAGTAAATTGATCTACGCTAGTGCTTTAATTGGACTACACGGGCCAGCCTTCACTCCCCATATGCACCAGCAAGCCTCGTCCACCTACAATCCGATCACCAGTTCATCAGTTTTCCTACCTTGGATGTCCTGACCATTGCAGACAAGGAACATCCCACAAGAGCTGCAGTTTTAGAGATGCTCTGACCCAGTCCTCTAGTCATTATAATTTTGCCCATATTTGTTTCAGGTTCCAACACATCAACTTCAGTGACAAAGTGTTTGCTTACTGCCTAAAATATCCCACCCACTTCTAAGTGCCACTGTAATGAGATATTGAAGCTCTAGCTACAGTGAGAAGGGCCACTGTTCTCATAGACACAAGGATCAGAGCAATTCCAAAACTGCAGCTCTGCACTGAAATTTTCCCAATCTGCAGTAGTCAGGTTATAGCAAAAGTGGTCCAAGGAAGGAAATCCGGTGGACTGGCGACAGGGTCATGGGTGGCCAGGGCTCACTGATGCACGTGGGGACCGATGGCTGGCCTGTGTAGTTCGATCCAATAGAACAGCTAATGTAGTTCAAATTGCTGAAAAGGCTCTGATAGAAATGTGACAAAGCACATAGCATGTCACTGGTTAGGTTGCAGATGGGGGGACTTATTCAGTATTGGGCATGTGGTCATAATGTTATGGCCGATCGGTGCATACTTTACATTATTGTTAGAAGTAAATATATCCAGTCATGCACCAATTTTATAATTCTAAACAAAAATGTCTCTTTACCACAGCCATATAACTCATACCATCTTTTGTAACGTTTTTTTTTTCTTCTTCTTAAAAATCAAGTATATGCTAAGGCCTCAATAGGAATAAATAAAACATGTAAAACAGAAGTTCAGAATAATGTCAAATTTATACAGCAATTCTCTAACCTGAACTCTAGGCCTATTAATTCTGAGCAAAATATAATTTTCCAGTCGCCCTTTCATTCCCCATATCTTTGGCCTTGTGTTAAGCAAAGTCCATATTCCGTCAAGGTAAAGCAGACTGTAGAAAGACAACCGAGGCAGAAGGGGGTCACAGTGCTCTCAGTCTTCATGCGTCCACTTCATGCGTACTCTCTTCACATTTTGTACTTTTCTTTCGCCCGGTCACCAAGTATACAGATGTGCTGAAAGACGGAGAAAATAATAAACCTCATGAAATAAACATAACACACAAAACGAAGCCATTTATTAGTGCAACTCTAGGATATTTACATTCAAATCCCTGAAATATTCATTGTAGTCTAGAGCATATCCCACCAGGAATTTATCAGGAACCTCAAAACCGAAGTCTGGAAGAAAGACAAGGTCAGAAATGCAACAGTGATCAAGGGTGAATGAATCCATAGCACTCATCTGGAATTGACCTTGAGTCTAAAATTACATATTTTATTTTTTACACTAGACAAGCTAGATATTTAACATATCAGCGCAATTTTCATGCAAAGGTCAGTCCTACTGTTGGGGAGGAATAAATGTAGGCATAATGCAATAGAGTTCCTACCAAACTATAACGATACACTTAAATACTAGGCAACGACAAACTACGATTAAATTTACTAAACTTTTACATTTTAATTAAACATTAAGCATTAAACAGATACAAGAGTTACAAAGGGAAAAAAATTTAAGAAAGAAATGTATAAAAAAAAAAAAAAAGAGCAAAAGTAAGAACCAGAAGAAATGCTATTTTAAATATTTCATGTTGAACAACTATTCAAGCATGTTCTTTATGCAGTCTGCAGAGGACTGATTCAGTCGTGTCACATCCATAACTCAGCATTTATTTAAAAAATGACAAACATTTCCAAATCAACGTCATTTGTGTTCATTCGAGTATCTCTCACAATACAAGGATAATACTTTCCGCTGTTGTCATTGAAAATTCAGAGTAGAAAACCTGTACTTTCTCATAATAGTTTGTCGCTTCTATGATAAAATACCTTAAGAGAGACCCTCAAGGTACACCAGACAGAACACAGTTATGAGAGTAAAAAGCCTCTGTATATTTCTATATAATCCACTGCTACACTAAAGCACATATTCCAGCGTTTCACTAACGTTTGGCTACCAAAAAGGTGGAAAGTCTTCTCAGTACACCGCAGTCAGAATTGGACTGCCTGCTTCCTGTTTTAAATGCTGGCCTCCCAGGGACTCCTTTAATTGATCAACATTTGGAAATTGATTGGAGTGAAGTCAAGATTATATGGGAGATGTGGCAATAACTCCCAGCTGAGTCACTGTAATGTGCATTTCAGCACAAGTCTCGGGTTTGACTTTTCACATGTTTTCAGAATGTAAATGATAATACAAATTTTGAAGATTTGTTTGTTCGTAGCTGAAGAGAATACAGTAAAAGTTATGAAAATGAATTAATTGATACTAAGCTTATGTATGCTCCAAGTCATATCCATAAGGAAGGAACCGCGATCATCAACCATAACTAAATAATTTTATCCAGGATAAGCAGCGAGCAGCAGCTCCTCCTTGGGTATAGCCATGGAAACAAATTACATAACTAGCAGGTCATTCAAGGATCAAGCCATTGTTGAAGTTGATTTAAAAAAAGAAGCACTTCCCAATATATCAGGGTTAGACTGCAGACATACAGTATTTCTGCATCACATTGTGGAAGTACAAATGTTTTTGTGCTGACATGAGCACATGTGCAGACAGCCAACTTTCCCAGAGCGTGATGAAAGGTGTTTTGTCTGAAATGAAGCTGCCAAATCCACTTTAATGTTTGGTTTAAAAAATGTTTGTAACTCATTTCTGTCAAGTTTACTATATTAATACAACCCAGTGTGTGTGCTTGAGGACTGCTCATACTCAAAGTTTATTCAGGATTTTCTGATAATTTTGATTATCAAAATTCATTAATTAATTCAGATGTTGAGCCTTGAATTATGAATATTACTGTGACATTTTAATTTCTGTTTCTGGACTAATGTGCTCCAATGTAATGTTGATCTTAGGAAAGTTGATATAATTATAGCCTATAGCTTTGAAAAAAAAAAAACTATATGTAATATTTAGCAATCTGTACCATGTCACCTGGAGGATATAGTGGCAGTATGTGTACCATATGATCTGAAGCATGCTGAAATCTAGTAGGCAATTAATGGCTAGTTAAAAATGCCCAATCCAAGAAAGTAGTTACATGACAACAACATCTGCAATTTGAGGAGAAGCTCTTATCAGGCTCCAGCCTACTAAAAGCTTTACATAACCATTACAATCACAGATGCATCATGAACTCAGACTTCGACTTAAACAGTCTAATGTATCTGTGATTGTAATGGTTATGTAATGCTTTCATAGGAATAATAGAAGGGTACTCACAATCAGGACGATATCCAGAGCTTCTCGGTGTCCTTTTCACAAGCAGGCTAAAATTTGATCGAAAAGATGAATGCACTTAATATTAACTAATATAGAGTACAAATATGTACACATCCTTATGCATCATTATAACACAGCACTATGATGATCGTGTTTTTACTGTTGTTTTTTCCACCACTTTGGACTTGTCTGTCCCTGCACACAAAGTAACTATCCAGAGAAAGTGGGGCTAGCATGAAGCTCAGCATCGTATGAGACATTCAGATGGTAAGTGCTACACTGCACACCGATAAACATACTGTAGTTTTAGAACTGAAAGTGCCAAAAAACATTGTACACAAGTCTCAATGTTAACTTCATGTGAACTAAAACACATTTCCTGTTATAAAACAGCACATTTGACCTCATAGCATACAGTTACAGAAAGAGCTGATTTATGGGCATACCATCTGGTTTCACGCAAATGAGGATGGGTTTAAACCTGGTTCCTCTCAAAGTATTTTCCTCATGTCATCTGGGAGTTTTTCTTTGTGTGATCAACTGATAAAGCTGTACATTTATAAAACTATACGTTGTTTTATTATTATTTTTTATTTATATCCAGAAATTAAATTCTGTAACACTGATGGATTAGTGGTTTGCACTGTCGCCTTGCACCTCCAGGGTCCGGGTTCGAGTCTGGAAGGTTCGATTCCCATCTCTGTGTGCATGGAGTTTGCAAGTTCTCCCCGTGCTTGGTGGGTTTCCTCCGGGTACTCCAGTTTCCTCCCATTGGCATTCCTAAATTACCCGTAGTGTATGAATGAGTGAGTGTATGTGTGTGTGTCTGTGCCCTGCGATGGATTGGCACCCTGTCCAGGGTGTACCCTGCCATGTGCCCCAAGTCTCCTGACATAGGCTCCAGGCCCCCCGTGACCCTGAATACAGGATTAGGCAGTATAGATGATGAGTGAGTGAACCTAATAGATCTACATGAGGTACACATCAGATATTTGGTCATGCAGCTAGGATGAGAACAGTTTGAAGCTATTGCCACTTAATTAAATGAAATATGTGCAGGACAGGGTTACTCCAGCACCAGGCTGGGGAAGCTGTGCATGATCTACTAATAGCTCCATCTTGTGGAGAATCTGCAGCTTGCTATACATTAGTGACTGTGTGAGGTACAAGCCAGGTCTTATGGGCTACTTCATGTCTAACAAAATGGCTTCTCTTAGATTGCATGAGTATAAGCAGCAGTGGGAAAGAACTGCTTTCAAAGGGCTGTGGAATGAATGGAAAGATCCTTTAGTCATGATATGAACAGCACAAGAAGCGTTAGAAAGCATTCAGTCGAGAATGGTGTCTGTCTTGAGCAGTTCAGTCTTCCAACAATCAAGTGACACAGGCGCTCAAAACATGTGACTTTAAATGATGCCTTGTCATAGGCTTAAATCTATATGGAGCTATATAAATATTTATAAGTAGGTACAGTATACCTTATACTTATGTCTAAGATTTAAACAGAGATTCTTCTTTGGCACAGATGTGTACACCATTTATCACACACATTATGAATCATGGCCACTGTTACCTGGCCACTTTTACTATCTTGGGTTGACGTTCATTTAATAACTCTAGCAGAGTTTCCATTGTCTTCCCAGTTTCGATAATATCCTGTAAAACATCCAAAGGAGTGAAGTTAATAGTACACCTAAGACAATATTAATCGCCTCGCATCACAATGCAATGCAAAATTCACATACATCCATAAAGATCACAATACTGTATATGACGTCATGTTTTCTTTGCACATGTTAAAACAGAAACGGCATATGCCATAAAAATATGCCCTAAAGGCAAAAAACAACTTGCTGTATTTGAAGCAAAAAGACTCACCTCAACCACAAGCACGTTCTGTTGATGTAGTAAAGAAAGAATAGTTTAAAAGGCATGACAAAGCAATGAGATTGCCATGATTGTCTATTACCTGCATAAAATTCAACCTAAGCTCACCTTTCCAGTGAGAGCAGCCAACTCCTCACCTCCAATAACCTTTACACAGCTTGGTGACTGATCATTCTGGATATAAAAATAAAATATTTTGGGGAAAAACTACTATCTTAACAGTCATATATGGAATGACTGCACATCTTGTTCTGGTTTACATACTGTAAACACAGCACACAATGGGTTTTAAAGAGCTTTTCTGTATGTACAGTGTGTATGACATCAGAGTTACTTGAAACAATCTGCTCAAAACCATCAATATGGCACGATCGTAAATGGATGAGCGGAGGGGCATTTAGTGCTGGCACTCACAGAGTAGCTCTTTAGCCTAATGAAATCCACAGTCAGCGGCACAGACTTGTCACTGTTCCGATTCAGTGCCTTAATGTAATCCAGCAGGTCTGCAAAGAATGTATACCCTCCTTTCAGTACGCACAGGGCCACAATATGTTCTCCTCCCATATCACGAACAATGTCTCGGGCCAAGCGCTCGGTCCTAAAAAGAAAAAAAACATACAGTATACATGGTAGAAGCAAGGTGCATTAACTGAACAAATGAGTGAATTAGCTGAGAGATAACATCAGAAGCATTAGTTAATGACCTCAGAAACATCATGTTTGACAGAACGTACTAAAGAAATGCCATTGTGAATGAAAGGGATGCTCGCTGGAAATTTGTTTAACAAAGCTGGAGAAATGCAGAATTCAAATCACATGCTTATACTGTGGTCTGAGCCCAGGCACGGATAACAAAGTTACGAGCTCTTCAATACATCTAGAAGTCACATGTTTAACAAATGAAGCAGTTGCTATGTAGCATATTGAGTTGCTCATCACTGAGCTTATTAAGCAACATTAGTTCACAGTAACTCTTACCTATCTTTTATGAGACCATTGGGAATGATAACACTTTCCAAGTCTTCTTCGTAGTGCTTGGGAACACAAAAGTGGCTCAGTGCATATCCCTTGTTCTCATCATCTATCTGTAAAGTTTAATAATAAAATAGAATAATGTCTTAGGAATTTACTGTATATTGAGATCTATTATGAAAGATGATTTTAATGTTGAATATATGCATAGACAAAACAATAGGAATCTGTAGCCTACTAGAATGATTAAAAAAATTAGTACTTCTCACTCCTGAAGTAGCAAATCTATTGTACATTCAATATGAATAATCACTAGGAAATGTGGATATAATGTACCTTTAAATGTGTTTTATATAATTACCTTAAGATAAAGATTTAAAGGTGAATTATATTAGAGGTTTCTTAAATGGGATCTGTGAAGCATTGCTGGGAGCTGTGTGGTTTTATTGCATCATGGTGGTGGAAGTACAGCCACGCTTCTACTGTACCACTGACACTAACTAATACTCACCCACTCATACTCACTCATCGTCTATAACTTTTTATCCCGTATACAGGGTAGCGGTGGGGTCTGATGTCTATCAAAGGAGACTTAAGGCACGAGACGGGTGTGCCAATCCATTGCAGGGTACAGAGATTACCACACAAACACTCATTTACACACTACAGGCAATTTGGGAATGCCATTTAGCCTAATCTGCAAGTCACTGGACTGCTTGAGGAAACAGGAGTACCCGGAGTAAAACAAACAATCACAGGGAGAACATGTACACTCCATGTACACAGACCCCGAGGCGGGAATCGAACCCTCAACCCTGGAGGTGCAAGCCACCATTCATTAACTAATCCCACCACTGTTCAATTTTAGATATTTATTCCTATAGAGGGAATAGACCTTTCAAAGCAGTTAGTTGAATAAAATGGGTTTGAACCACAAGAACTGGACAACAAGTAGGGCAATATGTTAAATGATATCAATGTGGACCTAATGTGTCTTGTGGGTAGAAAATTCAGGAATATATAGTAGGCATTCATTCATTCGTTTATTTCTATACCACTTTATCCTGAATACAGGGTCGCCAGGGGCCTGGGACTATGCCAGGAGACTTAGGGCACTCAGGGCGGGGTACACCCTGGATATGGTGACATTCCATCACAGGGCAGATGGATTGACACACTCTACATGCAATTTGGG
Organism: Clarias fuscus; assembly: GCA_030347435.1. Taxonomy (NCBI): domain Eukaryota; kingdom Metazoa; phylum Chordata; class Actinopteri; order Siluriformes; family Clariidae; genus Clarias; species Clarias fuscus. The sequence continues at coordinate 23,624,034 of CM059204.1, forward strand.
AATACTAGCGCTCAGTCCTAAAAACCTAACCTGCATGTCTTTGGAATTTAGGAGGAAACCCACCAAGCATGGAGAGAACATGCAAACCCAAGGTGGGAATCGGACCCTCAGCTCTGGAGACGCGAGGCCACTGTGCCTGAAGAAAGTTACTATAGATCTAATAGACACACAAAATTTCATTGTAAGTTTATTATTCAAGCTACATATTTATCGAGGGCATTTGTGGAAGGGGGCACTGAGTAGAATACAGGTAAACAAAAAAAAAAACAAAAAAACAATGCATAATAAAGCTACATGAGTGTAAGTACCCCCGTTATAATGGAATGCTGCAGACTGATGCACTTTATTTCTAAGGAGTGACTAGAAACACGTAAACAGCGCCGTCTCCGGGGCAACAACTCTCTCTCTCTCTCTCTCTCAACTGGTTAACACATCAGTGCTTTCTAACACCCTGATCATATGATCATAGCAGTCATCCAGTATAAAGCAGAACCACTCATCATCGCCTACACACACACACACACACCATCAGCTACATTTATCCTATATTCGTTTCACACCTTCGCAGTGCGAGAAACGGCAATTAAGCCCGAGTCACACGGCCACAGACATGCGGATACAGCACATGACACGCAGCTCACCTGTACATAAGAAGACGCCATCCTCAGCAGCTCGTCCTTGAAGCTCACCACAGTGATACTGCAGGAATCATGCTTGTCTCTGCGCGCGCTCCATTCGCTCCCCGCGCTTTTAAAGCCGTGACGTCAGAATCTCGTTGCCTTAATAATCAGATTTAAGCGCGAGCCTCGGAAGTCGTGTGGAAAGCCAAAAGGGACAATAAAGATTTTTTTTTTTTTTTTTTTACACAGAATATTGCTTCTTGTCACAAAAAAAAAAACTCAACAGTTCAAAAATAACTATTAAAAGTCAATACAAAACTACTTACAGTAACAGTGAAATTGTTGGATACACCAACTTATTCAATTTCTGTTTATTTGTACTATTTTTGACCTAGGCGGCGCTGTGGCCTCGCACATTGTTCCTGCCTCAGGTCTGTGCATGAAGTTTGTATGTTCTCGTGCTTACTTGGTTTCCTCTGGGTACTCTGGTTTCCTCCCACAGTCAAAATACATGCAGATTAGTCTAATTGTTGTTCCCCAAATTGCCCATAGTGTGTGAATGTGTGTGTGTGTGTGTGTGTGCCCTACGCTGGATTGGTACCCCTCCAGGGTGTACCTTAGTGCGTTAATTTCCTGGGATAGACTCCAGCACCTTATCGACACTGTATTCAGGATAAATGAGTAAGTGAGAGAAATAATACCGCCGATCCATGGCTTCCTTAAGAACCATTGAAATCAACATATAAAGCAATTTTGGCATACAAACTGTACTAAACCGAACTGAATCGAATGCTAAGTTGCGTGTATGCGAAACGTGATTTTTAGCGCTTTTTTTTGTAATACTGGTAACATTTTTGGGTGGCTGGAATGAACGATCTGCATTTACATTATTTCTTATGGGGAAATTCATATCGGTGAAATATAATTTCTCACTTTAAGAAATTGCCTCCAGAACAAATCACATTCATATGCAGTTTTTACACCAGATACCCTTCCTGACTCAAACCTTCCACTGTACTGATTTAAAATTGTGATTTACTTAGGGCTCCCCAGGCTAAGAGGGGCTCCCCGACGGCTGACAAAATTTTAAACTGCAGCAGTGGCAATGTGCAAAGTTTGCAATGACTTTGGTAGACTTGACATTCATAAGAGGTCCCCCGCCTGGAACCATTTAGCATTTATTCACATGCTGTGACTCCTTGCGCATCTTGTGCATGATTCTGTAAAAGAAGTTTGACAGTGGATAATGACAATTAAATAAGTAAGCATTATCACATGAGAGGGAATGCTGTTGTAATGAATATTATCACTTTAATGTTTCTCCACAAGATAATTGCTTAAGATTCTGGCACCAGGAAAAAGAGGATAAAGTGCACCCTCCAAAGGCTGATAATGGTATTTTGTTCAAATTATTTATAATATAGCAGTGATGAATGCTGTTATGATAGGCATCCTAAAATATTTTCCCTACAACCCCAACAGATAGAAACAGCACAGAAAATTTTAAAACTATGTGGTAAGTAAAAAAAATGCTTGATAAAACAATGAAATATGTTTCATAATTTATATTTTTTCAAGTTACCACTGATTACCTTAATGAACAGTGAAGCTTTACAGACTCTTGGCAGCCCACAACTGTGCAACATACACATACAGTAAATGGAAACTTCTCCAAGACTGTTGGAAAACCATTCCAGGTGATTACCTCAGGAAGCTGGCTGAGAATAATGGCTACTCTATGTAAATTCTAAAACAATTTGTTTGTTTACACTGTTTGCGTAGTACTGAATTCCACGTGTTTTGATGCCTTCAGTATTATTTCACAATGTAGAAAAGTACAAATAAAGAAAAACTTGATATATCACAATACAAAACCATCACAATATGTATTGCATGGTCTCCACACTTTTTATTTAACAGAATCATATTTTGCAATCGTATAAAAATTAAATATTAAAAAGTTGTTGCCATGTTTCCCAGGCACTATGGAACTACATCAATCTTGGCACAATATGAGCTTTGCTGAACTCTTTTGTGCTTGACTCTATGCGTGATCGTTTTTGGTCTGCTATTATTATGGAAAACTGGTATGGAAAAACAGATTCCATAAAAAGGTATCCATTTTACACTTTTGCTGCTGTTCACAAAAAAGAACTACTACTAAACATCTTTGGAAAAACTGTCATTTTGACCCCAATACGCCCACAAAACGTGACATCCCACAATATATTATTATTGCTTTATTACTTCATAGTGTTAATCTAAAAACAAAATAATATTGCATAACGTCATTCAGATAACACTCACCATAATGCTATGTAAAATAATTTTATTTCCCATTGCTTTCTCTTATCCTTATCCTTAAAATCTTTCCCATTCTCTTTGTGCTGATTCTTGATATATGTGAATGCATTCTGTGCTAGGGTACTGGACATGTCTCACCATAAGATAAGTGGATAAAATGCATGCAAGTTTCTCATACGATGAGAAACCTCTCCAAACTGGTTATCACACAAATGACCCAAATAGTTGTAATATATCGGGAGACTTTAACACATTTAGTTAAATAAGAAGGGAGACATGATGCATGACTCTGACTACACTTGCAAATTTCTCAATCTTTAGAACTTCTACAAATAGAATTGTGAAGATCCTGTTTCCAGATTTATCTTCCAAACTTTGCATTTGACTGAAATGTTATTCTGGTTAAAAAGACAATGGCTGTGTGCTGGAATCTCGTTGAGAAGTAGAAAAAATATACACTATGTTAAGTCTAAAGTATTGATGATCGTAGGTAACCTCAGCTGGAACGAGCCTTGTGATCGATCGTTATTTTCTATAATCAGTTAACCTAAAAGACACACAAAGAACAACTTCAGATCTAACTTTATTTCATACAGATAGCAGCACATTGTACAGAAATAGAACTGCAAGAGTATACAAATTCAAGAGTTTACTGGTTTAAAGCAAAAAAAAAACAAATATAGTTATGTTAACTGTTGTTACTTCACATGGACGGAAAAATAAACTGCTATCCCTGTAACTTCTAGAGTAAGTAATATTCACAGCAAACAAACCATAGGAAAACTGCGTATGAAGAAAATTAACTAAAAAAAAAAAAACATTCAGACAAAACACAAACTGCTGCAGTGATGAAAGTGATGAGTGATGAAAGCTCTATGATTGCCGTTAACCCCATTTCACACACGCTGAATTTCTTTGTTTTCCGTTTTGCTCTGTACCTTGTTCTAGCAAATCATAAAAGCAACCAACAGTACAAATAAAGTGGTGTAGCTGCATAGCAGTTTCATGACAGAAAGCTCAAATGCATCTCTGCATTCGGGTTACATGACATGTTCACAGGACAGTTAAACATGGAATTTAAATGAATTTTGGATTCTTTGAAAGTGGAAAAAAGATACTTCAGAAGTAAGGGGGGGACGGTTCTTAAAAGGCACAAAAGTACGTCCAATAAAAAGAGCACAATTCAACGGAACATAGAACGGATGCATAACATACTACACACTGTATGTAGTTCTAGTAATGATGGGCTGTGCAGACACGCTGTTTTTGATCGGTTACTGCTTCTTATCTCCAACTCAAGATTTAAACAACAAAAAAAATTAATAACTAAATCTGACACACAAAACTTCAATAATTTGTCCAAAAAGTGTTCTGCTGCCATATTGTACAAAATAAAAAGGTGTCATTTAATTGGTCTTTCACTAGATGTAGTGTGAAACCTATGTCTCTACTCCGTGAGGTAAAAACACATTCTTTCACTCTTAAATCAGAGTTAATATTTAGTTTGGACTTTGCATGTTGCAAATCATCCGCCTGTATAAAAAGCTTCTTGTTTTTTGGGGGGGGTTTTCCAGGTCTAATTGAACTATTTGAGTTTTATATGACACACAATAGGTATGCTTCATAGCACAGTGATGGGGGGGTAGGGGGGCGGGGGAGAAGACATCTCTTTCATGACATAAGACATGAAGTACTGCAGAAGGGACACAAAATTCAATATTTTGAAATGTACACAGTACATTTAGTAATTTCAGACTTACAAAAATACTGTATTTATGGCTCACTTAAAATGGGTTTTTAAAAAGTTACTACATAGACGGCACAACACACTAAACCAACAGCGCACAGAGGAAAACAATGTCACTACAACTACACTGTTCTTTTTACAGAGTTCGTGAGAAGGGTTGAATACATAATTAGACAATCAGTGACTACAGAATGATGAACAGAGAAGAGAAACAATGGGAAGTAATTGTAAATGTATTTCGGTGGAATTTACACATATTTCTCCGTTACAGACTTTTTAGCAGCTACACTCAACATTCCTAACAGATGGTTTGACTTTATGTTCAAAAATATTTGACTGTGGAAACCCAAACAGGAGTTCATCCCAATTAAAGGTAATATTTCTCCCCAAAATATTGTCACTATTTCTATTGTAAATTGTAAAAGATTTGACGTTTTAAACAGGCCCAGAACAAGTGGTACTGGTTGGCTTCTTGGAAGCCGCAATACATTCAGCAGCTGGAACAGACTTCTGGACAGACATTATAAAAATCTACTCAGACATTTCCTTTGGTAATACTGAAATTACCACTTCTGTTCAAGTCATTTTGAGCACATAATTATATATGGCTTTCAGTATCAGTGTTAGTGGGTCTTCGATTTCTTTGTACCACTCTTCTAGAAAACCCTCTGGACCTAATGGTCCGCAATATTGGGTTTTAAACATTTTTTCCCCTCCTAGAGGTTTTTGTTTTTCACTCACTCTAAGTAATATTATCAAGCCAAAAAAATGTCTTTATCTTTGTTTTATTGATCATCATTGGGTATATTCATTTTTTATTAAATATTTCTAATGATCGATGGAAATTATTACATTTATTGTGCATGGCATTAGTTACGGGGTGCTTTATTTTATAAATTGTTTTCTACTTGTTCCCTTTTTCTTTTCTTTTTTTTAGGGTAGGTTACCTATTATTAGCATTATTATAGACCGCGCCCCCCTCCAAACACACACAAACATGTATGCTTTTTTGAATCTTTGCATTTTCCTCCTGAGGGCGACCTCACATCTGAATCACACTGAATAAGTGGAAAAACCTTCCCTATCGTCATTTTCTTGTGCACAATCACCAAATTGTGCTTCTTTTTCCAGAATCTAGTATTACGTCCATATTAACTGGGGAGTGATGTGACAAGCTACAGTATTGGGATTATGTACTTATCACTCTGTAAATCTCTCTGAAGCATAAAAATATAGTCAGAGAATGTGCTTGAGAAAAAATATATACATATATTCCTTTTTGGTTGGGATTAGATCTGTGAAATGTGCGAGTCCTAGGGTTCTCCTTTAGATGCTTTATGCTCTTTTGTAATCTCAAATAGTAGGGTTATGATGTATCCAAGGTTGGGTGAAGTCTAACAAAATCACCTCTGCAAACCAGGATAACCTCGGGTTTCTAAAATTAACATTCGGATCCCGGAGGAGCCCAGACAAAACCAATACGAAAAAGTAACTATAATGCCCAGTAATTATCCCAGAAGAGTAATACAACTCTTCCTTTTGTATCTTGCTTTACCCAAGTACATGCAAAGATAAGATTAATAGTGATTCAAATTGCCACAGGAGCCTTGACCAAAAAACTATCTCCATCTCTTAAGCTTTTTGTGTTCCAATTTTATTAAATGGGTTTCTTGGAGAAAAGCCACTTCCACTCCCTCCTTTTCCAATTTTGCCATAAATTTCCTCCTTTTTCTTGGGTTTCCCAGACCATTTAATTTATAAGTGGTTAATCTGATTGGCTCGGTTCTTTGTGAGATTTTAAGCAGAAACTGTGTCCCCTAACGCCAATATGTAAATCATGTTCTGCACTCTGAGTGCTACAAGCAACAGTACATCTCAAACATAGACCAACAACTCAGTAACGAAATAAATAAAACATTAGTTTTAATAAAACATTAGTGACTTTTGAGAAGAATACGAGTTTTGAGGGAGAAGAGCTTTCCTCTAGCCAGTGGAAGAAGGCCCTCTTCAGCTTTTAAGCTGATGTTTGTCTAGTATAGGGTTTCCCGACCTGATCTTCTGATTGATAATTTTTAACCTTGTAAATACACTAATCAGCCATAACATCATGACTACCCTCCTAATATTATATATCCTAATACGTAGGTCACCATTTTGTCACCAAAACAGCCCTGACCCATTGAGGCATCGACTCCACTAGACTTCTGAAAGTGTGCTGTGGTATCTGGCACCAAGCTGGCGGTAGCAGATCCTACAAGTCCTCTAAGTTGCGAAGTGAGGCTTGGATGGATCGGACTTGTTTTTCCAGCATATCCCACAGATGCTCAAATGGATTGAGATCTGGAGAACTTGGAAGTCATGTCAACACCAACAAACTCGTTTTTTGTGTTCCTCAAACTGTTCAAATTGTTTAACTATGTTTGCAGTGTGGCAGCGCATTATCCTGCAGAAAGAGGACACTGCATTTCCAAGAAGGGGTGTATTTGGTCAGCCACAGTGTTTTGGGCAAGTGGTATATGTCAAAGTAACATCCACATGAAGAGCAGAACCCAAGGTTTCCCAGCAGAACATGGTTGAAATGTTTGAAAAGCGTCACATGCACGCACAGTCTTCCACATGATGTAAAAATAAATAAATAAATAAAAATTTGATTTATCAGGCCAGGCCACCATTTTCTAGTGCTCAGTGATCCAGTTCTAATGCTCACATGTTTACTGTAGGCAGATGCGGGACAGCATGGACACCTTGACCTGCACTGTTTCTGTTCTGCTTATGACACCTTTCTATATGAATTTTTCAGAAATTTCAGCTACATTAGCTTTTCTATTAATGCCGGTTCACCGGTGTTCCTTCCTTGAACCACTTTTGGTATGTCCTGACCAATGCAGAACGGGAATGTCTCACAAAAGCTGCAGTTTGAGTTGCTCTAATCCAGTCATATAGCCATTTGGCCCTTCTCAAAGTCGCATAAATCCCTACACTTGCCCATTTTTTCTGCTGGTCAGGCAGAAAAGCTTGGTGTAATCTCTCTATATTTAACACCGTTGAAGAGGGAAGCGAGAAACCATTTATTAACAAATCTTCAACAAAACTGGTTGTTGATTGTTGCACTTTCTTCAGCTCCCTCAATTACTCCATGTATTAGGAAATTATTCCAATCCCCTGAATTAGTTATTTTGTCCTCGATTTGCTTTTGGAATTTCACCAACTCTGTGAAAACATCTGCCAATTACTGAATCCAAGCCTCGGCCAACCTGATTTATTCTTCTACTTTTTCCACTGTTTTGCAAACTTTGTTACTATCCTGTCTTATGCTGTTTAGTTAATGCTTGGAGTCCTTCCTGAATTCTCTTAGCTACTTCACAAAATTAAACCCAGATTGACCTCCCAACATCCCCACATCTGAATGTGGAGGTTTGCTGTTGGTTGACAACTGGCCTTCCACTTCATCACATTCTATAGGTTGTATAAAACCTTTCTTACCTATTTTGGGCATTTTCGTAAGCCCAATGCATTTGCACTTGCTTAAGCTGCTTAAGCACTTTTTCTACTTAAAAAAGTCGAGTCGTATCAGGCACTTCTTGTTACTAAATGTCGGGATCCTATTGTTCTATGCTGCCATCGCCTAGCCCGCTAGACTGGAAGTCACCAAAGTGTTTAAAAATAAACCATGTATAACTTCATTTACCAAATCCAACATAATAGATGAATAAAATGATGCTCAATCAACTTTTCACATTAATAAATCTTTCCAGTAGCTAGTGCCCAACTGAACGGTACATGTAATGTGTTTTAATATAAAAACATGGATTGAAACTCAGGTAACATAGTACAAATATTAATACACTATTTTCTCCAATTAAACACACACACAAACACACAGACACAGACAGCAAACACACTGTCATGGGCATGCATATCGATAGCTTGGTGGAATTTCCTGATACAGACACTTGGAATAAATATTCCAGGCAGATCACTTCTCAAGAGGTCATGGACAATGCTAAAGAATTAGCAACAGTTTCTTTTTAGGTCCAACAAATGATCACTAACGCCTTGCTATGCATTACATACTATACTGTATATATTTAGGGCAGTCCACCAAGCTAGCTTATGTATGTATCCGACATATTATTATGTAACAAGAAACACAAGTGATATAACATGTCTATGACAGGAATGACCAAAGATGGACCGCTTCTTTATAAAATATATTAGATGACAATCAAAAATATAATTTATACAAATATGTACAACAATTGACGTAATGTATAACATATGGATTGAAACCAAAGAACGCAGCATACATTATCTATTAAAAAAAAATAAAATAAAAAGTAGTAGCCATGGCTCGTTATATAGGTTAATATGAAAATGGAGAGTAAATATGACTGAGCTGGTACAAAATAGAGAATCTTTAGGGAAAGACTATAAAAAGAGGTAAATATGGATACAAATGGTTTGAAAGCTAAAAAGCATAGAACTCACTTCAAAAACCCATAAAGTGCTAAACACACAATCTAAAAATTCACAGACAGTTAATTAGTCCAATGTATTACATCAGATTGACAACAGTTTAGCTAATGAACTTGTGTCAGCTTCTGTTAGACAGGTGGACGATGATAACGTATAACAGACGGAATTTGTCAACATGACATACCCCGAAATATAAAATGCCATGACAGATTACAATACTGACTTGACAAAACATTTTATTAACCCCAATTATTTGGTTCCATAATTTATACCCACCTGGAACAACCAACCTATTAAACATATATTAAAGGCTTTAAAACTTAGATCCTTCAAGTCGCCCAAGTCACTCTTATGTCTGTGAGCTCACAGCTGAGCTAAAGAAGACCTACTCGGAGTGACATTTTAACTCATTTTACTGTTCTAAGAAGTCTCTGGGAAGCGTCTTCCCTTGTTCCTCAAACTGCTCTAGTAGTTCATCAATCTTCTCGCTGAGGTTGTTGGACTGATCTAGTAAACTGTGAATCTGTGCACTGGTCTGAAGCTGGTTCTGGTTATGATCTGATCTAGGATGTCCCATGGTGACAAGCTGGTCTGTCAACGCAGGACCAGGAGGGGTTAATAACTGACCACACTCTAGTAAACAGAACAAAAAAACAATTTGGGTTGTGAAATTCTGGAAAATACAGTACCCTGTTTATGCGATAAAGTAGGCATGATCACAAAGGAGACTTACCAGTGGGAATTTCAAATATAAATAAGCCAGTTTGTCCTGGCTGTCCAGGCTGGTTGAGGGTTCCCCCTAAAGCTGTCTGAAAAAGCGAATCAGGAGTCTGTTGACTAGATGAGATAGTGGAGCTCTGCAACCCTCCAATTGCCACTCCACCCTGCCCGCTAAAAATGGCAGTTGCTGTAGCAGTCTGAGGTAAATCTTGAGTGGCTACACCACTTTGGAGTGCTGAAAGGGCTGCCTGTGGCAAGAAAATACTAACAGTGCCCTGGTCTGTAGGAGCAACAGGGGCACAGTTGCTAGCGCTTGGGACAACCTGCATTGGTTGCTGGTCCTGAAATAGTCCTGGCTGGGTTGCAGGCATACCAGCAGACGAGTGACCCACAACAGAAGTCTCATCTTGAAAAGACATCGGCTCGGTTGAGTCTTGCTGAGTCACATTCACTATACTGGTTTGGGGGAAAAGAATCTGTGGACTTTCTGTTGACTGTGATGGAGAGACTGTAGTTTGGTTTGTGGTGTTGTTCGCTGTAATATTACCAGGGCTTGGGACTACCTGCATGGGCTGCTGGTCCTGAAAGATATTTTGCGGCAATGGATTGCCACCCATTGGACCCTGATTCTGGGTACTGAACAGGAGAGTCTGAGAGAGGTCTTGAGGATTAACAGGGGTAGTACAAAACAGTAAGCCAGGCTGTGGTTGCTGCTGGCCCTGATTTGGAGATATTGTAGAAATATTCTGAAATAGGGAAGCTTGCTGGGGTGTTGGTATTTGCTGAGACTGCGAAGAAAGCTGTTCCAGTGGAGTGGTCAATTGGGGTTGTCCCTGAAAAAGGGACACTGATTGGGTTGCTGAGCTTGATGTTTCCATGGGAGTGAGAAAGGCTATTTGTTGCTGTTGCTGATTTTGAGAATTATTAGATGCTAGTTGGCTATGCAGTACACCCTGAGAAATGAACAGGGTAGTTGACGGAGCCTGTTGCTCAGAAGATAAGTTAGTGCTTGTCAGCATCGTTACTGCATTGGGAAATAAATCAGGTTGGACCTGGGTCGCTTTGGGACTTCCAAAGAGCCCCGTCTGTGGTTCCTGTGTGTCAGTAACAGGCGTGTGACTTTGAAACAGTTGCTGAGGAGGTGAGCTTTCGGAGGGTGGCTGCTGAAGAAAACTGGATGTCTGAATAGTCAGTAGCCCCCCAGCCTGTTGAAAAAGTGCTTGCTGCTGTGGCTGTGCAGATGAATTCTGAAGAAAACCACCAGATGGCTGTGACAAGGGACCATCAATCTGTGTGGTGCTTTGATCCTGTGGTACTTGGAAACTTGGTGTGCACTGCATGGGAATCTGTGGCTGTAAGAGCTCTGACTGTAACTGTTTCTGCAAGTTTTCCAAGACCTCTTGATGCTGTTGCTCTTGTTGAAGTATCTCTAGATTCTGCTGATGCTGCTGTTGCTGTTGCAGATTATCAAGTACTTTCTGGTGCTGAATATTCACCAAAGAGTTTTGTTGCTGAATGTCTCCGAGAACCTTCTGGTGCTGCAGGTTTTCCAGAACCTTTTGATGCGACTGTTGTTGCTGCAGATTTCCAAGATTTTGTTGCTGAAAGTTCTCCAAGACCTTCTGCTGTTGTTGGAGATTCTTCAGTACTGTTTGTTGATGTTGCAGATCAACTAGAGCTTTCTGATGCTGTTGCTGCAGATTCTGCAATATATTATGTTCTTGTTGCTGCTGCTGCTGATTTATTAAAGTATTCTCATTGCCACCCAGCCTCAAACTGTTCATATTTTCCTGGACATGTTGCTGAAGATTTTCAGCAGAAGGGTTTGAATCGTAAAGCACAGAATTAAGTTGCTGTTGTTCTTGCAACTCCCTGACCGCCCTTTGTAACTGTGCTACCTCATCTTGAGGCAAAATGGTCTGAACCTGGGGTTGCTGGGATGGGGGTGGCCTGGACTCCATCCCCACTACCACCATTCCTGTTCCGTCTGGACTGTTGTCTTCTGGAGACAAGGTCTCAGGAGTTTCCCTCAAGAACTGCTGAGGGACCTGCGGGGGCACAGGCTGAAGAACTGTGGTGTCTTCTGATAAGGAGACTTGAAATGATGGTGCAGGGGGCATATCCTGTTTCTGAATCGTTGTAAGGGGCTCTGGAGTTACAAACATTGTGGGCACTGATTGTTGAGCGTCAACAGTAGGCAGAGGCACAGGGCTAGGAAAGGATTTACTGCTAGTAGGAAGGATGGTGGTAATTTCCAAAATCTGTTGGTCTGAGTTGAGGACCTCTGCAGGCTGGAAAAATTACAAAAAAAAAAAAAATAACTGTTTAAATATTTTTTATGTTGAAATATTATTAACATTAAATTGTAATAGTAAGTCACCTTATAATAAGTTCACCTTAAATAAGTAAATAACCTAATAAGTTCACCTTAAAAATGTTAGACGTTGTAGCATTTGTAGAGATTTCCATTGGGGTCACTTCTTCCCTTTTGACTATGGATATCATCGGGGCCATCAAGGTACTGTTGAGACTACTGGTGCCCGTTTGCATTGCTGCAAACAATTGAGTTAAAACAAATGTAAACTTAAAAAACAAAGTCAAAGTCAAAAGACTTAAATATAATTTCTGAATCTCACACCATTTATCTGCTCTTCAAAAGTGCAAGGCTTGGCTGTTACTGACAATTCTGACTTCACAGGAACATCCACTTTTTCTGCAAGACAAAACAAAATATTACTGACAATTACGTACACTATTGCTACGTTCTTTGTTCTTTGTTATGTTCTTTGTTCTATTCTTTTCGTGTAAATAGTCTTAAATAGTCTTTTATTCTAAGGTCACGGGCAGTCGCCTAAGCATTTCACTGCATATCGTACTGTGTATGACTGTGTATGTGACAAATAAAATTAGAATTTTGAATTTGAACAATCATCTACAACATTAGAGATATCAGACAACCTGCTCAAAATGGTACATGCAATTGTCCATGAGGGTAAGTCAGATTATTTATAAGTGCAGTGCAAGCAAAAATGAATGCCCCACTTGTGATTTGCACCAAAGAAGAGCAGCATGCCGTGATTAGCTTTTTGTGGTCTGAGGTTCTACCTGGTGCCGAAACAACCCACATAAGACCATGAACAATTTTGTTTGCCTTCGAATATCTACAAACAAAATTGGCAAACTTCGATACCCTAAAGAAGGTGAAAGTTTCTTAAAAAGAATAATTATTGGTGATGACACATGGTTTCATCACCACGAGCCTGAGAGTAAATGGCAGAGCGTGGAACAGAAACATCCTCAATCATCGACCAAGAAAAAGTTCAAAAGTCAACCATAAACTGGAAAATTTATGCTTATAGTTTTCTGGGATTCTCAAGGGCTAGGATTAGAACATTATCAGGAAAACAGTGCTCGTTACAATGAGATGCTTATTGAAGAGTTGAAGCTTAAACTTCGGCTTAAACAAAGAGGACTGCTATCCAAAGGCATGGTGATCTTGCATGACTATTCATGTCCACACACTTCTGCCCACACTATCGACAATCTGGAAAAATATAGTTTTGAGGTGTTAAAGCATCCTCCCTATATTCTTCATCTTGCTCTGTTGGACTTTCAGTTGTATGGTCCCCTGAAAGCAGCCCTACAAGGATGAGGATTCACTTCTGATGAAGAAGTGAAGACAGTGATGCATTTATGCCTCACAACTCAGCCTAAAAATTTTTTTAATATGAAAGCTTGTTGACAGACAACAAAGTATATTGAAACGCAAGAAGTCTTTTCAGAAAGTACATATATATTTGTATGTGCGTGTGTGCGAGACATAGACATAGATTTGTAGTACAGTCCTGAATTAGGCAACCAAACAAACATAGCACTGGTCTTAATCTGGTATTCACCCCAAATCTAGCTATAATGATGGCCACTGTTTCTTCACAAGTTTCACATTCAGTTAATAAACACCTGACAAACCTGGCTGAGGAGTATATGTGAAAGGCTGTAGGTCATGAGTTCTTCCTGCATTTGTTAACACACAGATTCCAACTGCTACAGGTGATGTTATCATCAGGTCATGATAAGGAGGCACCTTTACCACTAGGTGATTCTGTTTGAAATAAAAAAAAAAGCAAAAAGAATCTAAATAAACATGCACCACTGTATAATTGATTGTTTTGGGCTGCTGCACCTACTTGATGGAAAAGTTCCATGTCAATCTCTGCTTCAGCCTGCCACGGGCTTTCATCTGTGGCAAAAGCAGAGATTGTTTTGTTTTTCAAATAACTTTAAAAGGAACAAAAAAGGCAAATTAATAACATAGGAGATGAAAAAGACATTTCATTAACTAGAACTCAACAACAGCAGGTACCTGTGGCAATTTCCTGAAAAAGAACTTTAGTTCCCTTAAGGAAGTTCTTGCCAATAATGAAGACCTCCTCTCCTCCAGTCACTGAGCAGGTATGGAGACTCTTTTTGAGAATTTCAGGCACTCCAGCGGGTTGGGCTGTACAACAGGTAACAAAAAATATCGACTATTAACCTAGAGATAAACATTCATTTGAAAATGTACATCATGCAAAGGTACACTATCTTGGGAGCTTTCACACAAACTTTTTATATACGTACTACAGAGGATTGGTGAAGAAAGGGTCTGCAGGGTGAGGACGGACCCATCCGGTCTGGGGATGTTAACTCTAAACGCTAAACGAGCCCGGGTACTTTTCTTTTTAGAGCCAGAAACTCCTATTCGGGCTTCAACATCTGCATTCCTCAATTTCAATATCCCAACACAGTCCACTCTGGGGACAAATAAAAATGCATTGATTTAGATCCGGTACAGCAGAGTTAAAGGCTAAATAAAATAAATATAAAAAGAAACATTGCTAAACCTTCAGAAAAAAGAACAACAACAAAATTTTAAAAAACTGATTAAGAAAATTCTTACGCTAAGGTCATGGAACTGGTTGGCTCCAAGTTCACTTCAATAACTGTGGTCCCTTCGATATCTACTTCTTTACAGGCCGTCGTGTTACGGCCAGTCACTCTACATGCTTGATAGAAGCCATGAGGTTTTACACGTCCAGCATCATTAGCCACAAACACTTGGAGAACGACGGGCTCATTTACACCTTCTAACTAGAAAAAAACAACAGTACATCCATGAACACGCTCCTTCATCTTCAGTTTAAATTAAACAAGCTGCAGCTCTAGCATGAAAAAGTTGCTAAATGCAATAAATAAAAACAAACATGAAAAAATTTATTAACTTAAATTAATATATAAATAAAGACAAATAAAAATTCAATCTTCAGTTACTTTGACCGTCGGGAAGCCTTGCTGTGTGCGGTCTTTGACAGATCCTCTGCTGCCCTCTGTAAGGTATCGTGCTCGGTGTTGTGTCTCAGGCTGTACCAGAATCTTTAGTTCTTTCCCCTCACTCTTTTGTGGATACTGTGTCGAAAGAATTCCACCTTTCTGACTGCCAGCCACCTCGAGGGTGCTACAGAAAAACAGCATAATTTACAAAACACATCTGGTGACATGAGATGGTAAGCTAATAAGATGGAAATTATTGTTGTTGAGCATCACTGACAGGGTTGTGCGTGGTCGGCCCTGGAAACTCTATCATCGGTTGGAAATTCTGGGTCATAACGTTTTTATGCTGAGATAACATCCGTCATTCAAAGAGTATGGCCTAATATGTTTCAGCATGATTCACATATAATGCTTTCCACCTTGCTAGCAGTATGTGATTTATTTTGACATTTATTTGTAGTACAAGATGCTAAAAAACTCTCAAACTTGGTCATGTACAATAAGATACATTTCCACTGAAAACACTGATACTTTGTGTAGTGACAATATTCTTATTTTTTACTCTGTACACCATCACCGCAGATCTGAAATGAAGCAATCAATATGTACTTGAGGTGTAGACGTTTAGGTTTAATTCAAAATCTTTAACCAAAAACATATTAACTGTTTAGAAATTACAGTTATTTTTCCAAAGTCCATCCATTTTCACATGCTCAAAAGTAATTTGACTACTGCCTGCTTAGCAGTTTCACTGCCAAAGTGTGGTCTGTTTCCTCATTTTTTCATGACAAAATTTGCTGTTGATTCCTAGTGTATTAATGAAAGTTTACAAATCAAGAGACAACTTTTCCTCACGATGCAAACCACTGCTAACAGAAGAACAGAAAAGTCAGGGAGACTTTCAATTAAACCTTGTAAAAATAGTTCTTGAGCAAAATTGTATGAATGAATCCGAGTATGTAATATAATATATGATGAAGCTGAGATTAATCTGAAACAGTATGATAGTAAGAGCAGAGGCTGGAGAAGGAAAGAATGGGCTCATTATCCAAAGAATACGGAAAATGTACAGTGAAAGCAACCCAAGGGCAGAAAGACCCACAAACAAGCAGCAGCTGAAGGCAGCTACAGTAAACGCCTCAAGGAAAGAAACAGCATGTGTTCATGTCCGTTGGTTTTAGACTTTAGGCAGTTATTGACTACAAAAGGTTGCATCCAAGTATTAACAGTAATAATATGATTATGTGAGTTTGCCCAATAACTTTTGAGCTAGTTAAAAAAAAGGAAGAGTTATGGAAAAAACAGCAAAAAAAATCATACACAGTTGAAGAAGTATTTTTGTTAAATCACTTGAAATAAAGCTGAAAGTCTACACATCAATTACATCTTGATTGTCTCATTTTAAAGCCATTATGTTGGAGTACAGAGACAAAAATATTAAAATTGTGGCAGGGTCTGAGTACTTATATATACATATATATTAGATCAGGGGTCGGCAACCTGCCCCATGTGGCCCTTTCATCCATCTGCTGCGGCTCCCAGTAGCTTTGGAAAATAAATAACGAGTATTTCATTAAAATTAATTTTATTTTAGTTTGTTAGTTTTTGTAATGCAATTCTAAATTTTCTTTAAAAAAAAAAGTTTTTGACTGCACGCTCCAGTACACACAATGAAAGGATGATGTTACACAGAAGCAGACGGCATTTTTGGTTTGCTGCAGGTGCAAAATTTAAGTTTTTATTTTATAAATACGAAGAGGACTCAAATAGACATTGAGTATTTTATTTGAAAGTAGCCTTAAACCAAGCATGTTCTTTTTCAGAGTTCAAAATGTTTTTGTTGCATGCAGAAATAAAACTCCATTTTCTCTGTAGCAGTTTATTGATTTCATAAATGCAACAAACTATAGTTTTTTTTATACATAGCCTAAAGGTAAAAAGAAAAATTAGATATGCAGTGTTATCTTCATCTTAGATGTCAGCAGGGTTTTGTAGCTCCCGGTGTTTCCTTTTCTGTGGGAAACGGGTCCAAATGGCTCTTGGTCTGTTTAAGGTTGCCGACTTCTGTACTAGACTGTATAACCAGCGGCCACTGTTAATACAATCTGGATGTATGTAATTGTTTAACTTATTCAATAAAGATGTTTTAAAAAAGCCCTAATATAACTGTGCCTCTTATAATCGCCCTATTTGTTATAACTGTAATGTTAAGCCTCTGCATTTTCTGGCAGTTTTCTGGAGAGATGCACACTGCTATAAGCTTGCATGGCTTTAAAGAGCACTCTTAAACATTCAATTAAGCAACTAACATCACAAACCAGACGACTATCTTTAGCTAGAGTTTGTGGCACCTTTCATCTCTAAATGTGGCCGAAAGCCACTACTTTCACACAAAGAGGCCATCTGACTGTGCAGATGTGAGATTCTCTCACTCATTTGCCTGCAGAGGGGTGAGGGGTGGGATAGAAAATACCAAAAATAAATATTTAAATGGCTGCATCAGACCTGTCAAACCTCACTGTACCTATTTTGACATCCAAGTAAGCTGGAGGATTACTATGAAAGTCACAAGACCCAAAGAAACAGTGAAATGGGCAAATAAACTAGAATACATCTACACTTACTGCATATTCAAGCAAAGCTGTTTTGCCAAAACAATGTCAAATTCTATCAGTGCTTTTTCTAGGCATGGAAACTGCTGTAGAAATGCATATGTGTATGGAGAAGTGATTCAGAAGCTTGTGGCTGGAAAAGGATATAAAAGATGTACAGGGGCCTCTGAGCTCCTGACACTATAAAGTATTTAACTTTTTTTTTTTTATTCCTAGAAAATGACAATAAGCTGATGATGTACATTTTCTAACAAATGTTGGTTTATCATTCGGAATTTAGGTTGAGATGTCCGTTGAGACAAATTTGCCCCCCTTGTTCACACAGACATGCTGGTTGTGGGGTTGTAGTGGTAGTAACTGACTCAACAACTGGCTCCTGTCGTACGACTAACCAACGCCAAAGCTCAGCTTACCCATTTTGTAATTTTAAAGAACGTAACTCCTGAAGACTTATACAGGTTAGTAAATGTCAGAAAGTCAGATGGAGATGTCAACTCACCTTCCTTTGAGACTACCCTTTCCTTCAGAGCCGAGTTGTGAAAGTACAAAGTGTGGAGCTTTTGCGCTGTCAGCATCAAACACGTCCATGTTCGATTCATCCCTGGCCACGGGCTTTGGGCCTGGCCTCTGGCGGGGCGTTCGCTTACGGGATTTCCGAGGAACCTCGGTGTTGTCATTATATGAACTACTGCTCAGCATGCTAAAGTTTGAAACGGAGTCATCCATCCATATGCTGCCGCTCTGCTCAGAGTCTGGGTTGACCGCTACCTCGTCCTGGCAGGACATGCGGCTGTCGTCGAGCAGGTCTTCGGGAGGTGGAGAGATGTTAAGGACGGTGCGTCGCTTTGAGGGTGTCATCTGGCTCTGATGGGCTGCCGCTCCGACACAATCATTCCCAGCAGTCCCGCTGACACCAGGAGCCGAACCAGGCTCCGCTCCCAGCACCTCGACAGGGAGACAGTGGAGCCTGGAAGACTGCTCTGGAGCTGACGTAGCACAATGCATGCTGGGACAGGAAGAAGCACTGTTGTGCCCTCCAGGGGAGGATGAAACAGCACAGGCGGTGGCTGCATCTGTAGTGTGCACAATGCAGAGGATTAATAATTCTCGTTACTACAAAACTGGCTAGCAGTCCCGATCAAGCAAGTGCAATTTGTGCATGATTTTGCCCTAACCCTTTAGGCCAATTTTTTCCCCCAAATTAAACACATAGCAATAATATTAGGCCAATCACTTATAAAAAGCCATGTTTTTTTTTCTTTTCCTTTCTATCCATCAATGAATACATGTGATTAAATAAATTTATTATCATTACTGCATGTAATTCTATCATAAATGACAGTCTATGGTCTAAATGTTAAAAACATTAAATTATGTGCCATGTAAACATGCGTAAGGCATACAGAGCATGTGTAAAAGTTATCGCATAATTAACCGCTGAACTAATCAACACAACCTATCAAAACAAATGGGCTCAAATTATAATTTTCAGATGTCAGCTAATGCATGCCAATTGGAGGATTTGGTTGGGACTGAGCATAGCCATGGAGACAGAATAAACAAGCTTCTGACCTACGAAGCAGAGAACTGCAGACCATTTTATAAGCAGACTCTCCCTGTTTCAGAGGGAACTCCCTGGAATAAAAACGACAAATGACAGCAAAAATGCAGTAAGTGCTGGTCAAAGGTCAGCCAATGTCAATAATCAGCAAATTTTGGTAAATGAGCAATTTTGTGCACAAATCAATGCTGGTGTTAACCAGAGCACATAGTACCAAAAACAAAATTTTGGTAAAATAATAAAAAAATAATAATAAAATAAAATAAATTTCACAGAGCCAGCATTAAATCTTGTAATACCCAGTAAAACTTGCAATTTTAACTCTGATTCATTGTCGTCTGTTTGACAAACCTAAAATGTATTGCCCCAAAACAGATCCTCAAACGCACAGCCCCATTTTATGCTCAGATTCCTGTCGAAGCAGAAAAGCAGCTGAACAGGAACTTTTTAAAATATAACCCTCCACCAGTGCCCTGGAATAATTCTTGGACTAGAAATCATAGCAATTCTCAAAAGAATGAAGAACAGCAGACGAAATGCCCTTCATTTTTATTTATTTATTTTAAGCAAAATTATAAATAATACATCTTATAGTAAAACTCTATATTCTTAAAGATTTCATAAAGTTAAAACAGGTGCCAAGGTGGCAGATGTTAGTAAAGTCCTCTGAGGTCACCTTAACTATTAACGTGATTTTGGTGGGCGCATGCCAGAAAGTGGTCTGGGCAAAAACAACTCTAGCTCACTGAGCAATAACAGGAAATTCTTTAAACATTTTAGTGGTTTTATTGGCGTGAGTCAAATGAATCTGGTTACAGAACTGAACAGTAGACTGACAGAGTTCTACCAAAACACAAGTACCTGTGAAAAGAAACAGACCTTGGGCGAAAAAAAGTAAAGTATGGCAGATGATATATAAAATTTTTTAAATACTATTGGGAAACATTAACAAATGCAATGTTATGAACTTGGAGAGAAAGAGATGGACTGGCGAAATAAATCAAGATCAACGAGGAACGTTAAAGGTGAAAATGGGGTCACTTTTGCATGCATGTTTACAAATTCTCACAAAAGTGAGCAGAAGGCAGCAGTGAAGTAAATTAGGATTGATTAGGAGGGACAACATTGGATGAGTCGCTTTTTCAGGGCAACAAAAGAGATAAGATGGTTGTAGGAAACTCAAGAGGGAAAGTTGCCTACCTGAGGCCACAGCAGCAGAGGGAAGAGGGCCGGCCTCTCCACCACTCTTCTGACTCATGGTTTGGCAGTCCTGTGAGGCTAGAGGAAGCTGAAGCTCTTTAGGCAGGAGGTCATACACTGACTCTGAAATATGCAAAACATGGATGAGAGCAAGTAAGAGAAGTATGTCAGAAACTGTATTTGTGCGTTTGCCGTGTAAGATTTTTGCGAAGTTGTCTTTATTACATCGTTGGTTACTTTCATGAACAATTCCTTATTATTTTATTTTTGATCTCTGAAGCTGAGCGCAGGCTGCCGCACAATCTCTCTGCTCACTGGTGGTGACTAATAAAAGTCCCCCCGCCTCCTCATGAGGCCCTCATCTGACTGGCACACACAGCAACCCAGAAGAACTTCGGCAGAAGTTTGTACTACATGCAAGGGGAAACTATGTCGCTGTCCCATAGGAAAACTAGGCAGCAAGCACCTGTACAGTTTTTTTTTTATGCAGTACGTGCTAACTGGTAACATTTACACCAAAGCAATGGAGCAGGTTAAATCACCCACATCAGAAACCAACATCATTCAGCCCACTTACAAAACAGCATGATTACATATGAACACTTATGGTTATAGCTCCACTAGGTCATTTAACGTTCTGTTATACGAGCTCAGCCCTCGTATAAGTATGTCCAACTCAGCTACGATAGGTGGCGATATGTCCCTTTCAGCTTGTTAGTTCTGTATTCCCAGATGACATTTTACAGCACAGAAGATAATCGTCAGGCAAGTTAGGTAGTGGCAAACTGGTCACATGTTGAGCGGTGAAAATATGGCCAGCTCTGTACATTTCGTACGTGCTTGAATGCCTCACATTTTGTACAAACGAGACACATGCTATCTTTTGTGGTTATGGTGTTATCGCAAGGCAGATAAAACCGCTGTTGCGCATTTCATTCCACTTCCAGGTCAAAGCTCAGGACAGGAACTGTAGTGCATTGCACAGAGCGCATCTAGGCCAACTCAGTTATATGCAGGAGTAGCTCGACTCCCAACCACGTTATCTGGAGTATGTGCTAGTTACTCACTCTCAATTACTCACTCTCACTCACTCATCATCTATACCGCTTAATTCTGTATTCAGGGTCCCGGGGAGCCTGGAGCCTATCCCAGGAGACTTAGGGCACATGGCAGGGTACACCCTGGACAGGGTGCCAATCCATCGCAGGGCACACATACACACATACACTCAAACCCACCAAGCACGGGGAGAACATGCAAACTCCATGCACACAGAGACGGGAATCGAGCCTGGCCGGGGATCGAACCCGGACCCTGGCGGTGCAAGGCGACAGTGCTAACCACTGTAGTGGTTAGCGACAGTGCTAACCACTACACCACCGTGCCGCCGTTAGTCCAATTAACTAAAGAAAAAAATCTAAAGCATGAAAAGTTCACTCTAGATTTTTCATTCATTTTCTATCCATTAAAATAAAGCTTTTTAATGAACAGTAGGAGTACAGACTAAAGAAGGGAGGAGAAGTAAGAGAAATGCAGATTTATGAGAGAGAGAGAGCGCGAGAGAGTGAGTGAGTGAGTGAGTGAGCGAGCGCATGAGTGAGAGAGCATGAGTGAGTGAGAGAGAGAGAGAGAGAGAGAGAGAGAGAGAGTGTGCATGAGTGAGAGAGCATGAGCGAGAGAGAGAGAGAGAGAGTTCTGGTGTCAATTCAAACATTTCACTTTCTAATCTATCCAACACTGTTCATTTCCTGATGTAGAATAAAAAAATCTCTCTCTCACACACACACTCACACAAACACACTCCTCATTGTTTGTACTTAACGCATTCTTAGGTGCTACACACACTTTCCTCACTGTTTTGAAACAGATCAAACCTGCCTGAGTAGATGATGATTATCAGGCGTGTTTATCAAGTGTTTAGAAACCACACTAAAACTACAAAAACATACAGAAAAAAAGATATATCACCGATATTTGAGCTTATTTTTAGAGCAAAAGTATCAACCTGCTCACAATAAGAGACTCTTTATTTAACAGCTGTTGAACGGTCTGTCCTGACTGATGGAGACATTTTTCTCTAGATTAGTTTCAATCCAGACACTGAAAACCCAAATGTGATGTTATGTTTTTATAGCTAGCTTGTTTTAAATATCTTAGTATAATTATATAAAGCATTATTTGGAGAATGCTACATACAAGCTTTTTATATTTTAAAGAGTTAACAGTTGAAACCGATCATAAACTGATACGCTGGTCTGTGTATTCAAATGTAACCTGAATAGAGAAGTAAGATGAGTAGTAGAGTAATAGCCCCTGACACAACAAGACGATTTTCTGAATTTTTGTCTGGTTTTTTTTTTTTTTTTGCTTGTTTGTGCATGCATCATGTAAAAACTACTGAACAAATTTTAATGGGGTTTTCACAGGTGTATTTGGCTGAGCTTGAGGTAACATACAGGATTTGTTTCATCGCAATTGCCAAAAGGGAAGAGAAGATATGCTACTTTGAAATTTAAATGGAAAATGCCCCTATATACATTTTTAAAACACAAAAATTATTAGTTAATCTCAAAATTCAACAGATGGCGCTGTACATTTTTTAATATGCGCTTATGCAATTAAATTCCACGTGAACAAAGTTGCAGGCACATCTAGTCGGCAGTATGATTCTCATATAAACAAAAACTACAGCAGTTGAATCCCGCTCGTGTTTACCTGTGACAAAAGTAATTCTGCAAAAACACAGGAGGGGTGTGAAGGCGCTCTAAAAAATATATATATATATATATATGTCCACTTCAGACTGGCCGGTGTGAGGTTAAAACCAGACAAGTTTACTGCTCTTTGGAGAACAGTGTAGTAGCCAGTGTGCAAACCATACATTCATAACCATGTAAAGAAGCAGAAATCAATTTGATTAGAAATCAATTCGATGATCTAATAGTTTGAATGACACCTACATGAGTACACATGGACGAAAACTCTGTGCTTTTAAAATATATAATTTTAAAACCAATCTAATAATTGCCCTTGGGGTATTTATCAATTTATTCATTCATCAGTAACTGCTTTGTCCTGATCAGGGACACGATGCAACATCACGAACACTGGGAATGCACCGGTCCATTTCAGAGCAGCGTTCACTCCTTAATTCACACCTGAGGCAATGAAGCTTCTGTTCACTTCTGGCAGGTGTCCTTTGCTTGAACGCATCACAAGAGGACAGTTCAGACGTACTGCCTTTCACACCTGACATTACGAACGTGTCTCCACGACCACTTGTGGTCGGATTTCAGACACCGTTTCCTCTGGAGAAAGGCTGTCATGCACATATTTTACAAAATTTTTCCAGCTATTTTTTATGATGTTGCATGTAATTTCAGGAACAAATATCCAGCGGATCATATACACACACCCAGCACTTCATATGTTTTCATCAGACAGTCTGCTTCAAGAAAGTAATAAACACATGAGACAAGCTGACTAATAAAATGTATGAAAAGCAGTTGCTGTTATATTTCCAGGCCGTCTTGCACGAGTACATGATTTTCCAGCCAGAGCAAATAGTTTGCTCTATTGCTGCGATCCAGGATGCATCAAGAAATATTCACGTTCACACTATAAATATGATGCACCCTCAGGCAGCCCAGATCACTTCCAGATGTGGTTTGGGCGAGCAGAACCCAGATCTCTGGAGAAGTGAAGCACCAATAAGGAGTCACAGTGTGCCACCACACCTGCTAAAGGCAGGCGATTATGCAATTTATTCAATATCTTTTGGTTTCTTTTTTCATTTCAGAATTGAGGCACACTTTTAGAATCATTAAAGTTAACGAACAAACATTGAATTGCATCAAGATATTCATTATACCATGTCTAACCTTCAGACATCTCAATATTTTTGTGTACATCTTCTCCAGGTGATGCAAAAGCAGTGAACCAGTAAACTCTGCAAAAATTCCACTACAATCCACTACATTTCAGCATTCTCGTAATCCATCTGTGGTAAAAACTGTTGTAAAGTATACATTTCAAATAGCAAACTGTTCTACTCATCACAAAACCTTTTAAAAGTCACCGGGTCCAATTAGAAGTCTCTCAATCTGGAGGCGGATTTAGCATAACGCTGCCGATGTTGCTCATAATTTAAGTAAGCATAAAATTTAGCTCAGGCTGAATTGTTCTTTTCACTTAGGGATTAAATCTGGTGCAAAGGATTTGTACAGATACAACTAGAGCTCTAGACGCTGTACCCACTGATTGACGCATCGTTCATCTAGTCACCCAGGATATATAAAAACAGAGGTTAAACTGGCTACAGAGAACACACTCGAACGCTATACGGCTACAACAGTTTGATGCGACACGGATCATTTTATAGGAGCAAACAGCTTCACTAATAATTTAGATATACAGAACTATGGGTTGCTTGTTAAACTCAAAACACAAGCCTGGAAACAGATGGATATTTAGGTGAGGAAATTAAGAAATCTGAGTTCCGTGTTAGCTGTAGGTCAATGTTCATGGATAACTGAGCAGAGCTAAAATGCGCCACGGTCTAAGGTTTGCTTGTTATTGTCTTCCCTGTTGCATTGCAGGTTTCATCTGCGATCTCTGGTTTCCTCTCATGTCCCAAAATCATGTTTAGTGGCAGACTGGTTACTCTACACTCACTATAGGTGTGATTAAGGGGTTTGTTATTGCATGATGACCTGCAATGAACTACTTGCATGATTTATACCAACATGTCAGTCTATTGCAGTAACTCTTCCCACAAGAGCACTCAACAGTGTTCTGATTTATCACTCAGACATGACGAGAGATCTACTTACAACATTATTACATTCCTGGTGAAACGACTTGAAAGATTCTGAGCAACAGCATGCTTATGTGCCTGTCTACTTTACATAACAGCCAGTAAGGTTTGTGCTATGCCACACCCCGGCCAAATCTAAACAAACACTGAATCAGACCAACAAAGAAGAGTTTATTAAAGTAAAGTAGTTTAACTACTAGTAAAGTAGTCAACTGGATTGGTATGCTTTACATTGTACAGTGAAACCTTGAAATGCAAGTAACTCTGGGATCAAGTGTTTTGCAAAACAAGTAAATCAATTTTACAAGTGAGGTCTTGATAGACGAGTACTGTAGTATGCATGTGCTTTGTCTGCCACGCGTCATGTGATCACATCAGAGCCAATGGTTCTTATGGTTCTTGGGATTGTGGGTCATAATGTGTGTGTGTGTGTGTGTGTCCTCCTCCTGCTTCTTCTCTTGTCTAACACCAGTTCTTTTCAAAGGTAAAGTGCAGGTTATTTTTTTTATTTTTACATTATATTTTGTATTAATTATTTTTATATGAATATTTTTGGGCTGTGGAATAAATCATCAAAGTTTCCCTTATTTCTTGTGGGGAAATTCACTTTGATATACAAGCATGCTTCCGGAACAAATGAATCCAATCCAAGGTTTAACTGCAATCCAAGGTTTAACTGTATATACTTGTCAAAGTAGTACAAGATTCACTTCGTTGGACTTAAGAACAAATCCGACTTGCGTACGTGCTCCCGCAACGGAAAGCGTTCATAAGTACGGGAAACCTGTAATGCCTTTACAGGTCTCTGTACACACAGTACTGTAGGAAGCTCTGTGACAGGGTTATTGATACAAAACACCAGTCATTTATGAACGATAGATAAAGATATGTTACTTCGCCTGCTTTCACACTGGGCACTATTCATATGTACCATACCTGGGACTTTTTGCACCCCTTCTACACTCCTCCACCAGCCAGTCTTCAAATTATTATTAATCCCTGATCGACTGCTCCTAACAAGGGGTCGCCACAGAGGGCCACGTGGTCCGCACATGCAAGCTTGGCACAGGTTTACGCCAGATACCCTTCCTGACACAACCCTCCCATCTTATCCGAGCTTTGGACCGGCACTGCATCCGTACTCAGGTACACTTGCATATTTACACTCTCCGATACAGCATGTGGCTGTATGCACCTAGCTGGTTTGCAAGCCACCAGTAACCACTAAGACACAAACAATAGAATTTATATTTCAGGGAAAAAATGTCAAGAGCAAGAGATGGTGGTGGTGACGTTACGCTATAAAGACGTCCAACTTCAGTGTTTAGGTACAGATAGCTCTCATATTTCATTCAAACAAACCTTACCATGCTCGAGACCAGCTTTTCAAGTGATTCATGCCCGGGCACAATACAGTGTGTTCAAAATATGCAAAAATACCAAACTCTGGGGTCAGGTGTACCAAGATCTGTGCTTCGGCTTGGAGTGTGAAAGCACCCTTACTCTATGGCGTGTAAAGTCATTATTGATCACATCACAGGTAGCAAAATATATCATATGAGCAACTATCACATGACTGACTACATGTTATGCAATCACAGCCATGCTGTAAAAATGTGGTCTTTTTTATTTGTTTATTACATTTTTACTTTGTCAACAAAAAAAGTTTATAAAAAAGCAATAACTAGATAGGACATTGCTTGATTCACTGACAGCTTTAAGTAAGTGGAATGGAATGAACTCTTGCACGAATTACAAACATAACAGATAGTAGTGACTCAAATGCAATAATATCACAGCGACATAATACTAAATATCGGCACTTTTGGCACATGCCAAGTCAAATTACTGGACAAACACCTAACTGATGTGAAATCTAGAATTTTTTATATCAAGGTCGAAAATGCCATCTGTTCCATAACTGTGAGATTAATAAACTTCCTAATTTCTTTCTCGATCATGGTCGGGTGTGTAAAAGGGAGAAAAACTACAAAAACGCTTGTTGCCAAAAAAGGTAATACTGCTGCTATACCACGCTCTGCCTCCAGGGGGCACATAAGGAGAGACGTTAATCTAGAAAGCATTTTATTGGACAAACACAACACTAGTACAGAAGTGCATCATGAAAAAATGGGGGGAAAGTGTTTTCCCAGATGTGACAAACAATACAATTAAAAGATATACATTGTTCTGCCTAAATTACATTAGAAAAATCTATGAAACGCCAAACAAGTATACCACCCGATAGGTATACGCAATCAGACAAATATATATAATTATTTTAAAATGTACAATTATCACCCATGTTTCATTCATGTCATCTCCGTTCAAGGTTAAATAATGAGCAGAAGTCCTTGGCCTTGGTGAAGGACTGTACAGCTGGTGTGAAGCTGTCACCGAAACAAATGACGCTGAAGTGTGAGAAAACAAAAACACACCGCCGCCGTCAGGCAACACACAACACACACGCACACATACATACATAAGCGCGCACGCACTGTCTGGCTACAGTGGGCTAGCTAGCTGACTAGCTAAACATTACCATAGTAGTACAATCCTCAGTGGGTTTAGTCCATCACGAATGAGCAGAGTGATAAGATTTCCAAAAGGCTTACCTTTGGAATACAGAGATTTGGGTGAATTGAGGTCGATATCCGTGCTGAGGAGAGCTATGAAATCAGAGGGCATACTAACTTAGCTCGGGTTAGCAGTGTGGTTAGCTCGGTGCCTGGTGAGAGCAGGGCTAACGGCTTCTCCCACTCCTCCGAGCGGACAGCTCAATGGGCAAGAGGCTGCAGAGGCCAAGCTAGGCAGGCGAGGTCACTGTTTCACGCTTAAATGTGGTTATTAACTCCATTCAAACCGGACTGTAGACACCTGCATTTATTTAATATCCTGAAACGCGCGCTTTGCGATGAATTTCTCCTCACCCATCTGACTAGCTCTAGGTAGCCATAAGAGCCATTCACTGTTTCCTAAACGACTCCGCCCCCTTCGCGCGCATGCGCACGCGCTCAGGGGTCTCCGTTCACGGCGCGCGCCGCTGGAGATGCGGTTGAAATGCAGATGTTTTCGTTTTGTGCTCTTTCTTCTTTCTAACTAAACAGACGTTTACACATGTTAACTGTGTGTAGGACATTGATTCCTGTGCTTTTTTTATTACTCGTATTTATATTTGACATAATGATTATCTACGTCAGGGAAACAGGGATACTTGCATTCCATGTACTCTACATCTGTTGATTTGAAAGCCATAAAGCAGTAAATCCAGTTTTTCCCCCCTCTCAAAATGTAATTTTAACATCTAGTCCGGGTTCGGTCCCACTTCGGTCTGTGTGCATGGTGGGTTTCTTCCGGGTTCTTCGGTTTTCTTCCACAGTCCAAAGACATGAAGATTAGGTAATTTCCCAAATTGCCTATAGTGTTAAAATGTGTCTACACAAGGATGGAGGGGCCTGGAGCCTATCCTAGGTGACTTTGGGCACAAAGCAGTCCATTGCAGGAGACACACACACATACTACAGCAGTACTGAAAACAATAGTTAGCCTAATCTGCATGTCTTTGGACTATGGGGGGTAATTGGAATACCTGGAGGAAATCACCAAGCACTGGGAGAACATACAAACTCCACAGACACCAACTGGAGGTGAGAATCGAATCCTCGACCTTGGAGATGTCACAGTGCTCACCACAAAGTCACTGTGACGCCAGAGGTGGGATGTTACTAAGTAAATTAATTTTGTTACTGTACTGAGGTATATATTTTAACTATCTGTACTTTACTTGAGTAGTGTTATTAGAGGACACTTTTTAATTTTACTACACGAAATGCTACTGCAAATATCAGTTCTTTTTACTTCACTACATTTCTTTATGTCACGTTATCATAATCATAATGGTGTGTAGTATTTGAGGTGGGAATATTGTGTGCTGATTATTATAATTTGTAATTGTGTGATTTTTCCTTCATTAAAAGCAGGTGTTTTTGAATCAGACGTGTAAATGTTTGCAGACAGATGAAAACAGCACGTTTACACTCAGAAAAGAGAGAGATGCCTCCGAGTGGTGCAGTGGTAAAGTGCTCACCCTATCATCCGGAGATTGCTAGTTCGATTACCGGGTGATGCTGTAACCTCTCGCAGCCGGAGGTCTAAAGAGAGCTGATTGGCCGAGCTCTTTCAGAGGGGTACTTAGTGCTCCCACATTAATCACGGCTCTACAGCCAATCAGGGGCGTCTGTGACGCAAGCGGAAGGAGCGGATAGCGCTGTCCTCCGAGTGTGTTACTCCGTCCCCAACGGTGCGTAAGCGAGCAGCTCATAAAGATGCTGTCGTCACATGGTTCAGAGGAAACACGTGATAGTCTTCGGCCCTCCCGGCTGAGTGGTAGTAGTAGCCTTAATGTGGGAGCCCGCAAGTGACAGGGAGGAATTGGGCATGACTAAAATTAGGGAGAACCCCCCCCCCCCCCCCCCCACAAAGAAAAAGATAGATAGACAGAGAAAAAACTCTTTTGCTATGACTTAAAGGCTAACATTAGCTAATACAAGTTCAGTACTTGGGTATTTCAATTTCTACTTAAGTACAGGATTTGTGTACTTTGCCCACCACTGTAAATAAACATTCTGTACAATTGCGGTGAAGACAAAACTTTAAGGTCGATCGGCTACAACAGCAGAAGCCAATATCAGCTTTACAATCAAATCTGAAAACCAATAGTAAATTCCAAAAATAGCTTCCTAATATTGTGTGTGTATAATGAAGAGACATGATTCAAGTTAAGAAATGTAAAAGTCGGAGTGAATGCCATTAAAAGGACCCAGCACAAGAAGGAGCACAGAAACAGTAAACACAGGAACACAGTCCGGCCAATAATCTCTAATGCTATGACTTAGATAAACCAGCTAGCTAGCAAAAGTCGGTATTGAGCCGTCATCTGTGCTCTTCACCTGTCTATGGCACACACAGACCTAGTCGTGTCTTATTAGCAACTTTATTAACTGTCACAGAAATAACAAATTAATGGTGTTTTTTGCCAATTTGCCTTAGATTAAAGCTTTCCTGACAACCACTGGTTTTTGAGAAGCTGGAAAAATAGAGCACTACACCTCAGAAGATATCCACTGATGCATGTCAGACTTTATAAATAGGAGGCTCTGAGGTTGACATTGGTAAGACATATGTGTGTTGTCTGGGCAGGTTCTCCTCCTGGCAACCAAGAACAAGAATCTGAGGCTTCTTGGCACCTTGAACAAAACTGGCATTTTTCCTCTGACATCTGTTATCAACAAGACATTTCCACTCACAGAACTATTGCTCATTCAGTGTTTTTTTTTGTTGTTGTTGTTGTTGTACTATTCTGTATAAACTGTAGAGACTAATGTAAGTGAAAATCCCAGGTTATCAGCAGGATAAAACACTCAAAGCAGCTCATCTACTGTAGCACTAACCATAATGCCACAATTAAATGCACAGTAATTACATTTTCCCCATTCTGTTGGCCAACATGAATGTTAATTAAAGCTCTTGACCTGTATCTGTGTGATTTGGTGCACTGAGCTGTTGCACCATTATTTATAATTGTACACACGTGGACAAAATTGTTGGTATCCTTCATTCAATGAAAGAAAAACTCACAATGGTCACATAAATAACTTTAATCTGACAAAAGTAATAATTTTTAAAAAATTCTATGAATTTTTAAAATTCATAGAATGAATTTTAAAAATTCTTTAAAAATTTTTTTTTTTTTTTAATTCTATGTTAACCAATGAAAGTCAGACATTGCTTTTCAACCATGCTTCAACAGAATTATTAAAAAAAAATAAACTCATGGAACAGGCCTGGACAAAAATGATGGTACCCCTAGAAAATACTGAAAATAATGTGACCAAAGGGACATGTTAATTCAAGGTGTGTCCACTAATTAGCATCACAGGTGTCTACAATCTTGTAATCAGTCAGTGGGCCTATATATAGGGCTCCAGGTAGTCACTGTGTTGTTTGGTGACATGGTATGTACCACACTCAACATGGACCAGAGGAAGCGAAGGAAAGAGTTGTCTCAGGAGATTCGAAAGAAAATTATAGACAAGCATGTTAAAGGTAAAGGCTATAAGACCATTTCCAAGCAGCTAGATGTTCCTGTGACTACATTTGCACATATTATTCAGAAATTTAAGATCCACGGGACTGTAGCCAACCTCCCTGGACGTGGCCGCAGGAGGAAAATTTATGACAAATCAAAGAGACGGATAATCCGAATGGTAACAAAGGAGCCCAGAAAGACTTCTAAAGAGATCCAAGGTGAACTTCATGCTCAAGGAACATCAGTGTCAGATCGCACCATCCGTCGTTGTTTGAGCCAAAGTGGACTGCATGGGAGACGACCAAGGAGGACACCATTGTTGAAAACAAATCATAAAAAAGCCAGACTGGAATATGCCAAACTACATGTTGACAAGCCACAAAGCTTCTGGGAGAATGTCCTATGGACAGATGAGACAAAAATGGAACATTTTGCCAAGGCACATCAGCTCTATGTTCACAGAGGGAAAAATGAAGCATATCAAGAAAAGAACACTGTCCCTACTGTGAAACATGGAGGGGGCTCTGTTATGTTCTGGGGTTGCTTTGCTGCATCTGGCACAGGGTGTCTTGAATCTGTGCAGGGTACAATGAAATCTCAAGACTATCAAGGGATTCTAGAGAGAAATGTGCTGGCCAGTGTCAGAAAGCTGGGTCTCAGTCACAGGTCATGGGTCTTGCAACAGGACAATGACCCAAAACACAAGAATGGCTAAGAGGAAAACATTGGACTATTCTAAAGTGGCCTTCTATGAGCCCTCTTTATTATTCAGTAACAGTGGTGTAGTGGTTAGCCCTGTCGCCTTGCACCTCAAGGATCCAGGTTCGATTCCAGTCAGGCTCGATTCCCGTCTCTGTGTGAATGGAGTTTGCATGTTCTCCCCATGCTTAGTGGGATTCCTCCGGGTTCTCCAATTTCTCCACAGGAAAAAGACATGCAGATTAGGCTAATTGGCATTTCCAAATAGCCTGTAGTGTGTGAATGAGTATGTGAGTGAGTGTATGTGTGGTGTGGTATGTGCCCTGCGATGGATTGGCACCCCGTCTCCTGGGATAGGCTCCAGGCCCCCCCGTGACCCTGAATAAACCCTGATAAAGTGGTACAGATGATGAGTGAGTGAGTATTCAGTAATATTCTGGGCAGGTAATCCTAGGAACACTTGGCATGGGTTACAAATAAACCCTGACTGGGACTTGAGTCCCTCACAGCACATTGTGAATACATTCACACATTCTCACAAATTCTCTCTTCAAGGGACAATTTCTCACTAACTCTCTTATTTATTATCTGGAACCACTTTATTCTCATCAATGTTTTTTGAGCTTCCTATCCTGGGCATACTGGGAGTGATTTTGGGAGGTGCGAGGAAACTGAGAAAACATTGAGGAAACTGATATGGACATGAGGAGAAATATTCTGCTAACACTGAACGTAAAGCTAAACGTAAACATTGCTCTTCTGTCCAATTTGATTTTATTTTTATTTTTCTTCCTTACATCTCTTTTTGATTGTTGCCTACAAACTGTCCACATTCTATTTAAGGGCTACGACACAACCAGTTCAAATGAGGACTCAGACAATGGCTGCCATGAGGATATGAATCCATTGTTGTAGCAGAAGAAATATTCCCTAGTTGCAAAAGTGCAATTTAAATAGACTGTCCTGCAGTCATGTAAATTGATAAAGGCTGAGCCATTTTGCTCCCATCAATCTAAAATGAATTGCAAGTAATAAAATCAGTGTTGTAAATGAATATAAGAACTTAAATATAGTAACTAATGTGTGGAAATTGGTTGTTTAAAAAGTAAACACATTTTCAACATTTGGCTGTTTTAATTAACTTTAAGATATTTGGCCTATGACAGAAACTTTGCATTTATGATTGTACAATTTGTTTATATAAAAACATTATGACTTCACTATCTTTTTTATTATCATATATTCTATTTTCACAAAGAGCGCTTTTTAAGACATATTTTTCATCAACCAATCAATCCTTGAATTGCTGCAACATCCCTAGCAACGGGGTCAAAGACACCTCCTCACTAAGATAAAAGTTTTTGTACTTTCCTTATTCAGAGTTGCTCTGAGAAGTTTCCTAAATCCCTTTTAGTCTAGGACTCCCAGCTATGACTTTTAAAGTTAAGATAGGAATTGTTGGAAGCTTTGTGGATATGAGGCAGGGGGCATGAGGCAGGGAACACTTGGACAGGGTGCCAATCTATGGCAGGACACAAGTATGCACACTCGCTTATACACTACGGGCAATTTGAAAATTTGCCTAATCTACATGTCTTTGGAATATAGGAGGAAACTGGAAAACCCAGAGGAAACCCACCAGGTATGGGAGGGAAACATGAAAACTCCACACAAAGACCTGAGGCAGGAGTCGAATCGTCTATCTTCAACCAAGCTGTGTAAACACTAAAGACTGCTGCTGTGTGAAAATCCCCAAAGATCAGCAATTTATGAACTACTCAAACCTGCCCATCTGCTACCAGTATCAAGGCCACAATCAAAGTCACGGAGATCACACTTTTTCTTCATGCTGGTGTTTGGTGTGAACGCAAAGCTCCACCTGAACCTTTTTCTTTTCATTTCGGTGCTGTCACATGATTGGCTGCTTTAGATAGTTCCTAATAAAGTGTGTAGTTGTGTATGGTACACAATAAGCTACCAGGTTATTTTTTGTAGCCATCTTCAGGGAATCTATAGAACTCTATCAGATCAGGTTTGTAGCCAGCATTGATCAAGCAGAACAAAGCCGTTTCACTATAACTGCACGCTACAGGACTGAAGCAGAATTAATGTTTCTGTGAGAAAAGAAAACTCTGTAAAAAGGGAAATTGATGTATTAGTTCTCACCTGGTTACTCATCTGATTGCCCCACTGGTAGCTCCATATGTACATATAGGTTTGATTTCACAAAGTAATACATGCCCTTTAATATTGGCCCCTATTTAACAAAACATGAAGTCACAGTATTACATTTACTACCAGAGGTTATCACTAATGCGTGGCTTCATCTTTTCATTTCTCTTGCTGTGTCCTCTAATATTTTTTTCTCCTTAGCACAATTGTTGTAGCAGATCTTAACAGATGGCGATTGCTTTTTTTTTTTTTTTTTTTTTTTTTTTGCCTTTGTCTTTCATTGCCATTGTGCTGTGGATGCTGCAAAGAAAAGGGGTATGTGGATGTGACTGCATGTATAAAGGGAGGAAATCAGGAGAGAGAGAGAGAGAGAGCGCGCATGACGAAGGAGGCTACGCCTCACACCTCCCCTCCCATCCCTGTCTGCAGCGCCAGACAGCATTGCACCGGCTGCTGTGAAGGCTGAATGGAGGCTCAGGCAGACTCCAGTGCTGCAGGTAAGAGACACCCTTTTTGTCCTAACACAGCTTGGCATGTGGCTGTGCAGACACACTAAATGGAAGAGCACATCCCTGTACTGCAAAGTC
This sequence comes from Clarias fuscus, assembly GCA_030347435.1. Taxonomy (NCBI): domain Eukaryota; kingdom Metazoa; phylum Chordata; class Actinopteri; order Siluriformes; family Clariidae; genus Clarias; species Clarias fuscus. Next base: position 23,658,946 of record CM059204.1, read on the forward strand.
TGTTACAAATGCAGGCTCTGCCTTTTCTTTCTTGCACATAAGATAGCCATGCAGGGGGGAAAAAGGCAGAATTCAGACAGCTTTGGTTCAGTAGCATGGGCAGCTGGGGTGCGTGCTCATGAGCTAAAACTGAAAAGGTGTTTGAGATGAAATGGCTGTAGTGTATTTAATGGCCATTTATATTATTACAAAATGAATGAGATTTTTTTTAGATAGATAGATAGATAGATAGAGAATTAGGTGCTTTGTTCAAATCACTGGTGGCTGACTGCTGTATCTGAATTTATGTGTGTGGGTTGTGTGAGGGGAGTAATGCATTATAATGAGAGATTTGGGAGAGTTGGGGTAGGGAAGAAGATGCTCTGTACACTGCAGAGAATTGAAGCAGTCTAATAAAATACCTGCCCCGCTCATAAGTCTATGTAGTTCCTCTGTGAGCCAGAGTAGAACAAAAAGAAATCCCTTAAAACAAACGGATCTGTTTTCCCCCCATAAGAGTAGTAATGGTTCCAGTGAAACAGAACACATGTCTGTTGTGGTATCTGCCCCAAAGCACTCAATAGACAGCGGTCAATTGCATCACCTCATTGTGAAACAAAGGTATATCATGTTCCTTAATTCTGGCAACCTCCGGCAACCACCCTTTCTGACCAAGTGAAGAGATTCTCCACGGGAAGGATGCTGACAGTGCTTTCGCCCCTTAACGAATGTGTTGCTCTGTAAATGTTCTGCTTAATGTTAGATTAAATCCTTCAAATTCTTCTTTTTTTTTTCACTGTAGAGCCCAACAGACAGAAAGACTTTCAGAAACTTCTCAAGTCATCCAGCTCTGCAAGTCTCACTACGGAGGCATCTCACAATGCTGCAGGAGAGCAACTCGGGACCCCCGGGCACCACTGCAGCCAGGTCCTGACCGCAGAGAGACGCCGTAAGTGGGAGTGTCCAACAGAGGCCACTGTGATCGCAGCAACCTAAAAAAAAAAACCCTGTAAAGATAGAGCACGATCATTCTCGCCTCTCCAACATTGATGATCCACTTGAAGGGAAGGAGGATCAATATATTTTATTAGATATTTCAAATAGTTATACAGCCTTCTCCTAAATTAACCTAATGAACTCCGTGATCACAAAGTTAGACTGAACAGAACCACACTGCATACTCGTTGTTGTCTGTAGCTTTCCTTGTGGTTGTTAGTGATCTGAGTTGCCATCACGAGTAATGGTTTCTCACTGCTGTGTCTCGTCATCCCTCAGAGCCTTTGAGCAGCGTGTCCTCTTTAGAGGTACATTTTGATCTGCTGGACCTGACAGAGTTGACTGATATGTCTGATCAAGAGCTGGGAGAAGTGTTTGCTGATTCAGATGAAGAGAATCATAATGAATTGCCAGCAAGTGAGTAGCAGTTTCACTTTACAAGCACTAACATTTTAAAGGGGAAATTTAGATCGCAGTTTTATTCTTTAAAATGTTCAATTCAGTTTGCCATTTTTACCTTTCGGCGAGTTTTATGACTGAATTTGATTGAAGGGAAATCCGAAGGTCAATGTTTAGCAGCTGTTTTACACAATGCACATGCAAAGCCATTTCTTGAAAATGTATAAGATTAGTTTTTTTTTCTTCACTGAAGTGCACAAATGTGCTTTGCTTCACAACACTCTAAGAAGTACAAGACAGAAGACAGACTGTTTGTTGTGATCACAGACGCCTTATTAGTGTTTAATCATTTCATTTATTGTTGTTAATCTTTCGGCTGCTCGCCTCAGGGGTTTGCCACAGCGGACCATTCGATCCGCACAACAACTTGGCACAGGTTTTACACCGGATGCCCTTCCTGACGCAACCTTCCCATTTTATCCAGGCTTGGGACCGGCACTGCGTCCAGTGGCTTGGGGTTTTGGGGATTGGTTGGGATTCAAACCCGGGTCTTCCTCCTACCACTGACCCACCAATTATTAAACACTAAAAATCAACATCATCCTCTAAACAAAAGAGAAGCAAATTCTAATTTCTCTGAGAATTGTATTTCAACTGCATGTTGCAAGTCACTCAATTTTATGCCAATGGAATATGCTTAGTGTTCTTCTTTTCTCGTCAGACCCGTCCATGGTATTCTTGAGTTGAAATTGTTCCCTGAGAGAGCAGGGGTTCTCAAATCCACTCAATCCTTACTCCATCAGTAAATGAAATAGTTGAATCATGCAAGTTAGAATTAGGGAAAGCTTAAACTGTGCAGATTACATATCTTGATAAGTGTTGAAAAAAAAAAAGGAAACCCCTCAAATCGCTGTAGGTCTCTGGCCTAACTATGACATGCCTAAGAAGATTAATCAGCCCTGTGATTAGGTCCAACACATTAACAAATGATAAAACAATAACTTGAAACATGTATTCTCTTGGTTTGTTCATCCTTCAGATCATCAGCCGCCGTTGCCTCGTTTCCCTCATGGCGGTTATGTCCGATCGCCCTCCTGGACCCGAGGCTGCAAAGGGGAGCAGCAACCCAGAGACAGGAAGCATCACAGCGACTCAGAGAACACTGAGCCTTTGCTAAAGATCGAGCGTTCCCAATCGCAGCAGCCCTGAGCCACGGCCAACTACGTGAGCTCAGAAAGGACACTCCGTCCTTGTCTGGGGAATGAAGATTCCTTCCCAAGGAAGTGATGTGGGATCTCTGAAAGGACACAGAGACCCCTACTCAAGATACAGCGATCTTTCTGCCTAAATGAGGCAAATTGAGCCAATAGATAACGTCGAACGGTGATAGAAGAGAGGGCTCTTCAGGAAATGCAAAATTTCTCCTTTAACCAGCAATTAATGGGAAGTGTGTCAACGATACAGTTAACCAGTTTTCAGCATATCTATGTGATGAACTGGCAGCATGACATCATGAAGCTTTCTGGCACTTTCAGTGTCTAAAAGGATCATTTTAATCAAGAACTGAGCTAAAAGGAGCTGTCAAAGTCTTATTTTAATGAGCAAGGCATTTCATCAACAAGTTTGTTCAAGTGGGCTGAAAAAACCCCTCACCTGCATTATCATACACACAGACTAGCTCCTGAATTATTTAAAAAAGGGAACTTATATAAAATTTGAAAGAGCAACCAGGCTTCATGCCTAAATGTGAAAGCAATTCTATTTTTCATCCAAAAACAAATTCCCCCTTATATTTCTCTAAGTGTTTTGAATCCTAATTTAAAATTCAAAGATTAAATGAACATGTCATTCAACTGTGTGAAACTTTTTTTCACTTGAGCATTTATAAAACACTAACAGTTAAAGGTTATTACAGGGTTAAAATGATGCGCACGTTTAAAACAGGGTATGACAAAGAGACGACAGATAAAACGAGTCAAACCAACCTAAATGAATAAAATGTCAAAATAAAACAACGATGGTGCATGTTGTTACTTAATAAGCGAGTTTTAATGTCAGAGGATCATATGCAGTTGTTTTTAATACTTGTATACAAATGGGTGACAAATTAAAGGAAAAGATTACAAGAGTGGGTGTGAAGAAGGAATACAGCATGAATGAGACTCCAGTGCACACACGGATTCACACACTCATTCACACACGTAAGAACCTGGCTGTAACATGATGCAAGCGCTATGCAACGTCACGCATTCTGATTTATATGCTCGAAGCTGTAACAAAATGAGAATTTTTGTAGGTCTCTCTTCCTAAGAGAACACTGCAGCTCCCAACCAGATTCCCAACATGACTGCGAAAGAAGTGAACCTTCGAGAAGGAGGATGGATACATATGAATATACTGTATATAAGAAGGAATATGCAGAATGCTGCTTAGCTGGAAACAAGCTGATGTGTACCATACCCATAGAAAACCATAGTGCATAATTTAAAAAAACAAACAAAAAACACTGAAAATCTATCTGGTTTATATTTATATTATTTTAGTTATATCAAGGAAAAAACACATGTTGAAGAGGGGAGCGCCTCAACATTTTAAAGAGGTACTTATAATTAGTGGTGTACATAGATTTGGTTTTTGTAAGTGCTATAAATGCTAGATTTAATCCTTGACTGTCGTATAGTACCAGTCTAAAGTTTGGACACACCTTTTAATTTCTTTTCTACATTTTAGACCAATAGTGTTTTTTCTAACTAGTAAATAACATGAAATTAGATAATTAAGTAACAACAACAGTTATTTTAAGACATGAAGATCAGCTGTTCTGGAATAGTTCTTGCAAGAACAATATTGTCAAGTGCATTTGCAAAATCATAATGAAACTGAGTTACCAGCCTCGAAAATCATCAATTAACAGCACATCAGATTAGAGGCATTATGAGGGCTTTATAGAGCCTAAGTAGAAGACGCAGCTTAATATCAACTGTTCAAAGGAGATTATTGCATATTATTGGACACCTTCAGCACTGTTATATTGTACAAAGAAAAGAAAAAACAGGAAAGACCATGGAGTAAGGTGTATTAAAAAATTCAACTGGTACTGAACATCACTGCCTGGAAATATATAAAATTATTAATAATAAATATTATACAGGGTGGGCCATTTATATGGATACACCTTAATAAAATGGGAATGGTTGGTGATATTAACGTCATGTTTGTGGCACATTAGTATATGTGAGGGGGCAAACTTTTCAAGATGGGTGGTGACCATGGTGGCCATTTGGATCCAACTTTTGTTTTTTTCAATAGGAAGAGGGACATGTGACACATCAAACTTATTGGGAATTTCACAAGAATGGTGTGCTTGATTTTAACGTAACGTTATTCTTTCATGAGTTATTTACAAGTTTCTGACCACTTATAAAATGTGTTCAATGTGCTGCCCATTGTGTTGGATTGTCAATGCAACCCTCTTCTCCCACTCTTCACTCACTGATAGCAACACCGCAGGAGAAATGCCAGCACAGGCTTCCAGTATCCGTAGTTTCAGGTGCTGCACATCTCGTATCTTCACACCATAGACAATTGCCTTCAGATGACCCCAAAGATAAAAGTCTAAGGGGGTCAGATCGGGAGACCTTGGGGGCCATTCAACTGGCCCACGACGACCAATCCACTTTTCAGGAAACTGTTCATCTAGGAATGCTCGGACCCGACACCCATAATGTGGTGGTGCACCATCTTGCTGGAAAAACTCAGGGAACGTGCCAGCTTCAGTGCATAAGGAGGGAAACACATCATCATGTAGCAATTTAAAATATCCAGTGGCCTTGAGGTTTCCATTGATGAAGAATGGCCCCACTATCTTTGTACCCAATATACTACACCATACCATCACTTTTTTTGTTCCAACAGTCTTGGAGGGATCTATCCAATGTGGGTTAGTGTCAGACCAATAGCGGTGGTTTTGTTTGTTAACTTCACCATTCAAATAAAGGTTTGCCTCATCACTGAACAAAATCTTCTGCGTGAACTGAGGGTCCTGTTCCAATTTTTGTTTTGCCCATTCTGCAAATTGTGTGCGCCGATCTGGGTCATCCTCGTTGAGATGCTGCAGTAGCTGGAGTTTGTAAGGGTGCCATTTGTGAGTAGCTAATATCCGCCGAAGGGAAGTTCGACTAATGCCACTCTCCAGTGACATGCGGCGAGTGCTACGCTGTGGGCTCTTGCTGAATGAAGCTAGGACAGCCACTGATGTTTGTTCATTAATGACAGTTTTCATGCGTCCACATTTTGGCAAATCCAACACTGAACCAGTTTCACGAAACTTAGCAAGCAGTTTGCTAACTGTAGCATATGGGAGATGGGTGGTCTCGTAGGGTGTCTTGCATTGGAATCTGCTGCAATGACCCGGTTACTGCGTTCACCAGATATCAACACAATTTCGATCCGCTCATCACGTGTTAACCTCTTCGACATGTCAATGGCTGTGAACAAAGAGAAACTTGTAAATAACTCATGAAATAATAAAGTTACTTTAAAACCAAGCACACCATTGTTTTTCTTGTGAAATTCCCAATAAGTTTGAGGTCACATGACCCTCTTCCTATTGAAAAAACAAAAGTTGGATCCAAGATGGCCGACTTCAAAATGGCCACCATGGTCACCACCCATCTTGAAAAGTTTGCCCCCTCACATATACTAATGTGCCACAAACAGGACGTTAATATCACCAACCATTCCCATTTTATTAAGGTGTATCCATATAAATGGCCCACCCTGTACATCAAAGGCATATTATACATTTAATATTAAATAACATTTATAGCACCTGTGGAAGATGTAGAGCTCCAGTACCTCCTGAATAACCATTTTAAGTTTTTTTTAATTAATTTTAAACCTCTGAACAGTAGTGTACAAACTGATAAATGAACTGTTTTTACACTAGATTTCAAAAATACACCACATCACAGCATCGAGTCTGTATCAACACCAAAAGTTTTACTTAAAGGATTTTAACTAAATTTTCAGGGCTGCAAGATGACACTGCTTCTGGTGGACAGTCTTTGGAAACGAGATTTTCCTGATGGCCAAAGTATCCGCTACAGGGGTGAAGCAGAGGATGCAATAAATCAATCTGGCTGTGGCCTACTTGTGCTGACATTGTGAAATTGTGGCTTAGTTTTACCCATAAACAGGATACTAGGGGAAAAAAACCTAACTGTACAAACATGATTAGAGCAATGTGCAGGCTCATCTCAAAGCCATGAAGAAATGAGAGAAACTGTCAATGACAAGATAAAGAAAACCTACACAGTAAGTCACCCAGTCGTAATATCAAGATTAAACTACGAGTTGTGAGGTGGCAACACTGCTCACTGCACCACTGGCATGAACATAGACAAAATTATTCGGTCATCTTCATTTTTACAGTAAATGTAAAATGTTCAGATAATTGTTTTTCCCCCCCCAAAAAAAAAGAAAAAAAAAAAAAAGCCTTTTTTGGTAACAGTCCCGTCGATACTGACTGTGTCCGATTTAGGTAAGTAGCACATACATAAATACATAGTGTTTATAATACAGAATGAGGATGTCTTTTTTTTTTGTGAAAACATATTTTCAGAGAGGTAGAAATGAACCACTGTTCAATGACATTCAGAAGTAAATTGAAATTAAACTGAATGTATGTTTGTTATGGTTGAATAAGACTGTTTAATTAAATAAGTACAATAATGCAGGTTTGCCAAAAGAAAGTAACAAGACCAGTTCTACAAATATACAGCATCTCTTCTCCTCTTCTTTCATTAAGAGGATAAAAAAAAAAAATACAGTGTAAACAAATCAGTCCATCACATACCTCCTAAAACTCTGGAAATTAAGAACACCATCTGAGGTCATGAATACAATATTTAAAATGGTGTACAGACCTCAGTACAAGATTTTCATGTTAGGTTGTCACATGGCTGAAGTTCACATTTCTGAAATGTGAAAACCTTTTGGGAGGTGTCCATCTCATCCCGTTTCTTCTCCTTTTCTGTGTTCCAGTCCTTTAGCCCCTCAGGTAGGCTTGTGTCCTCCTCAAAGCTGCCCGTGCCTTCCACAAACTCCTCATAGGTGGATTTCTCCTCAAATGGCCTGGGACCGAGCAGCTCCACCATGTCTGCTTTGTCCAGCACCTCTTTTTCCAGGAGACGCTTTCCCACCTAAACACACACACACACATGAAGCAGCCAGATCATCTGAATAGAATATGTACTAAACAACTCTAATCTGCTATTAATATCTGCTAAAGCATTCTAATGAGTAGATCCTACCTTTTCAACCAGGTCACGTTTCTCTTTGATGAGTGTCAGTGTTGTTTGGTATGCTTTGTCCACCAGTTCTCTGACCTCCTGATCGATGAGCTCTGCCGTGGCCTCGCTGTATGGCTTCTCCATCACCATGTCACCCCGCCTTGGCAGATCAAACGACAACTGACCCACCTTTTCACTCATCCCAAACTGCACAATCTACAGGACATGAAAAAGGAGAGCGGCCTTACAAAAAAGGGTGAAATAGCATCAAAGGACAAAGACTGACTCCCAGGAGCTGTCCATACCTGAGCGTAGGCTGACTGTGTGATTTTCTTCAGGTCGTCCTGAGCACCAGTGGTTATTCTGCCAAAGAAAACCTCCTCAGCCACCCGACCCCCGAGCATCATGCACATCCTGTCGAACAGCTGCTCCCGCGTGTACAGGTACTGCTCCTTAGGGAGGTACTGTGCATAGCCCAGACCTTTCCCACGTGGAATAATAGAAACCTGACAAACATCAGAATGGGCAAAACATCTCATCAACTGTCTTAAGTGAATATAAAGATTATGTATCTTATTCTTTATTATGTAGACAGTGGTCCTTCATGCTCTTTAAATCCAACTGCACTTTTAATGAAACAGCAATTCATTATTAAAAGAAACCCTCCACCCTAAATCATATTTAATGTGTGTATAAATAAAATGTTTATGGAATGTTTGGGGCATTGGTTAGATTTTTATGTTCTCTCATAAAAACAAAAAGGTCCTGAAATCCTTTTCTCCCTTTTTTGCCATTTTAGTGATATTATTTAAAATGTAGCAGGAGTGTAGACAAATGTTGTTAATTCAGAATGCAGCATGGATATACTGGTTAAAAAAGGCAGGAGACCTGATGGCAAAGAAAGTGATGGGAGAGTGCATGGGCTATGATTAATATTGTAAATAAGAGCATGTCCACATGCACAAAGCGATAGGAACTCTCAGGATTTGGACTAAACAGCTGTGTTGTTATAAGAAAATTACATGTTACAAAAGGCTTAAATTTGATTCATGTTTTAAACAATGGAAGCTCACGCAGTCTGACGATGCACCCATCATGCCTAGTGCCCACTGTACAAGGCTCTGGAGGCAGTGTTTTGATCTGTGGTTGATGGTCAGGTCTAGGCTCAGAGATGCTATGTGGCCATAAAATGAAGTCAGCTTACCACCAGGATATCACATTCATGCATTTTTTCTGCCTTCATCAAAGTGTCAATAAAGGATGTTTAAACTAATACAACAAAAGCTTTTTTCTTAGATTCCCTTAACAATAAATAGACAAGACGTTCAGGGTGGATTTCTAAGCACAACACAGCTCTTTAATTAAATTCTACGTCTATAATCTACCTTGAGCAGTGGATCTGCATGCTCAAGGAACCAGCCGACTATAGCATGTCCAGCCTCGTGATAAGCCACCGTCTTCTTCTCTGTGGGCTGCAGGACTTGCGTCTTTTTCTCAAGACCTGAACAAAGAGTGCACAAAATGTATTGTCTATGGATAATGCAAAATGGTTCTAAAAATGTTATATAGGTCATCACAAACATGAATTGAGTCAGCACAGAAGATGTCAGACAGTGACAGACAACAATCAGAGAAAAGACAGCCTCCTGCCTCCTGGTTGTGCTGAATTCATGACTCACCTCCGATCACTCTGTCGATGGCCTGTTCAAAGTGTTTGCCGTTGACGGCTCCACTGAGATGTCTGGCAGCAATTAAGGCAGCTTCATTACACACATTTGCAATGTCAGCTCCTGAGAGGAGAGAACAGAAACACAACGCAAAATCTTCTCCTGTTAATGTAAGGGGATGAGAGGATCAATATGTCCAGTTTGCATTCAAGCATTATCCGATTTGTTATTTTACTGTTCAAGCATTTTTACAAATGTCATACAGATCCTCACACATCTTCCCTGATTCCCCCACACAGACCTGTAAAACCAGGGGTGGAAGCAGCCATTTTCCTAGCAAGAGCATCTGGGTCTAGATTCTGGTCCAGTTTAAGGGGCCTCAGGTGAACCTTAAAGATTGAAGCTCTACCCTTTATATCAGGAGGACCTGAAGGAAGTAGGAGAATAAGACATCTTTAATAAGTTACATGACTATTTTGCCTGAACATGAATGCAATGCAAATAGAACATGCGCTATTAATATTGTAAAACACATTAAAATAGCAGGAAGAACAGAGCCCAACCTATGTATATCTGCCGGTCAAATCTCCCAGGCCGCATTAGAGCAGGGTCTAGGATGTCAGGTCTGTTTGTGCCAGCCAAGACCACAACATTTGTACTGCTGTTAAAACCTGATAAGAAACAAATGGACAAATTCTCAGGGAAATAAACCTAGGTTTTAAATAGAAAATAAAAAACCTGTGAAAAGAATAAACTATACCTAATGTACAGGCTATAAAACAGTGAATGACTGATTTATGGTGTGAGAACAAAAAAGTAAAAACTATGAAAAGGTGAAAGAAGCTAGAAATATAAAGCTGGAAAGAAAACAGAAAATCAGGGACAAGTAAAAAGCAGTCAAACACACCAACTGAAAAAGATTTTTCTGAATGGGAAAATATCCAGGATTACATTTCTAGTGTTACATTATTGAGCGAATGCTCAATAATGCGTTTGTGTATGGAAGAATTTTTTGCTATAAGAAGAATGCTTATACAGACTGACAGGATTTTTTTCTTTTTTTTAAAAAAATACCTAGTGGCACATAAACATACCATCCATTTCCACAAGCAGTTGGTTGAGGGTGTTCTCCTGCTCACTCTGACCACCAAAGTTTCCTCCACCTCTCTTCCTGCCAACTGCATCAATCTCGTCTATGAAAAGGATGCAGGGAGCGTTCTTTCTCGCCATAGAAAACATGTCCCTCACCTGAAAGAAGCAAGGTTAATAGGTGAAATTGGGCATTTTTTTTCTTTTCACTGATGTTTTTAAAGCCAATAAAGGCAGTAACCTGGTGTGCTTTTATATAATCTGTTCATATTTTTGTATCTGTGATGCGTTCTTCTTGGGTCACCAACTCACCCTGGCTGGACCGACTCCCACAAACATCTCAAGGAATTCTGAGCCATTGACAGTAATAAAAGGGACATTGGCTTCTCCGGCAGTGGCTTTTGCCAGCAGTGTCTTGCCTGTTCCTGGAGGTCCTGACAACACAGCCCCCTTGGGACACACAAGCACAAGTTTACATGCTTACTTAAACTTTAATCTTCAAAATAAAGACTATATAAAATGTCTAAGTATAAATGTTAGTACCATGACCAGCTGTGCCACCTTTGCAAATGATTATACACCACTTTTATAAAAGATTATACCTTAGGGATCTTAGCACCCAGGTCCTGGTACTGTTGTGGGTTCTTTAAAAAGTTGACAAATTCTAGGATCTCTAGTTTTGCCTCCTCACACCCAGCTACGTCTTTAAACTTAACATCTATGTTGTCCTTCATCATCTTGGCAGGGGAATCACTCATGCCAAAAAGTCCGCGCCCCTTTCCACCACCTGCACCTCCACCCATTGCTGCTCGCCGTAAGGTGAAGAGTAAAAAACCAATCAGCAGCAAAGTAGGAATGATACTCTTAATGAAAGACCTGGAGGATGAGAACAGTGAAACTGATGATCTTTTGTTTTTTTCAGTCTGGTTGTGGTGTTATAGTTGATACACCATTATTAAAGGTAGTAAGGAAAAAAAAAAAAACATTCAAATGCGCAAGCCAGAGACGACAGTGCAGGAATCATGAATCAATCCTTACCCATCACTCTTTGAGCGGTACACAACGGGCACTCTGTTCGAGGGCTCCAGTCCCAGTTCATAGTGAGCTACTTCTAGATTTCTCTCAAAAGTGTCTACACTACCAATGTTGAACCATACATAGCTCTGAAAGAAGGGAAAAAATAACAAACATAATACTTTTATTTCAGGGCATCAATTTAACTGTTACTAGTAAAAACAGTGTCATAACCATTAAACAACTGAAAAGCAGATGAGTATTTTACACATGACCACAAGTTTCATTTAAATTCAATTAATTATGTGATTTTAACAATGATGATCACTCAAATCAGCTCCACAAAATCAAAGGAAAATTTTAATCCCACTCCCCAACACATTTGCAAGATTGCAACTTACGCCATCAGAACCTTCAGCTCCTGGGACAAGGACGACCCTGACGAACTGTTTGTTAATGACCTCCAAACCCTCAACCTGTCGAGAAATGGAAAAACAACAAACCATGAATTAGGCACGAAGAGACAGTTAAGGCAAGAAAAATGTATTTCTACGAAATAACAGATAGTGTTCTCACTTGTCCTCTAGCCAGGTAGCGATGGACAAAGTCTTTCCAAGTAATCTCATTTCCTGGATCATTAAAATACAAGTAAAGCAGGACAGATGCAACACCTGCCACTGTGACTGCCATATAGCGGAAATCATTATCGTCCCATGGAATATCACCCTGAGGCACAGAATAAATGCACAAGAAATGAAGTGAATCATACCGTTTTATTATACTGTCATGAGCATACATGTGACGGTGGCGATGCACTTGTTGCTATGCTATAAGCTTTTCAAGCCATGTCTAGATTTCATCAGTAGAAAGTAACTAAGCTGATATTATTTAAATTGTAGACTATATGATGGCAGAGCAGTGTGTACATACAAATAATACAAAACTGTGTCCAAGTGCTCTCTAGCCTTTCATCACTGTACAAGCTTTTATATGACGTGACTCATCCTGTGGATTCTTTACTGGGTTGAGAAAAGTTTGTCACCCAAAAATATCCAGCCGAGCCAGCGTTACAGTGTCAGTGCCATGCTGTTCCCATAACCCAACTCATATCATAACATGATGTAAAGAGGCCTGGTGTATTCTGCAGAGAACATGTATGCATATTAACTGCAAAAAAGAGATCCCTTGGAGCCTGCACATACAGTTGCAAGTAGGTCATCTTGTCCGTCATATTTATACAAGTATTATTTTTGTTCTATGAAAACGTTATGTGCAATTTTCATAATTTTTACATTTGTGCTGTTATTGCACTATATAAGAGGGATAATCGGCTTACGGAGCAGGTACTTGAAATGAATGCTGTAGGTGAGGGGGACTGAGAAAGGGGACTGACTGACTAGTTGAGTAAACATGAACCAGAAAAGTGATTGGACAAAGGTGTTTATTTATATACTATACAGTCATGTGTTAGCTCCCCATCTTTTAATTCTGTTTTTATGTGTAAAAACATAATAAAAATCATCTAGTCAGAGTATTAGGCAAATAGAATCTCAGATGACCAATGTGCAACTTTTTCACTCTTAAAAACAAAAATCTGTATACATGGGGAAATTAGCACTTTTTAGTGCTTCATATTTAGCAAAAATGTTCATGTTAATTTTATAATACTGCATGTATTATTTTCTAGAACATTGTTAAAACGCCTTTGAGCAAAGAAAAATGAATTAAAATCATTCTCATGGATGGATGTAAAAGCTATCACAAGGTTATGATGGACATGCAATTACATGCAGAATGCCAACTCATCCTGACTAGGAGAGATGACTCAGTGTGTTAACTGTCATCTCTCCTAGTGTGTGTTAACATGATCTTAACACAATCTTGTAGAGGCTGTATTAGTAAATAAAATTACATGTGGCTAAAAAACGTTAATGTCCCCTATGTATGGAAACTTTTAGGACATTCTGTATTGCCGAGGCAAAAACATTTACAATCATTAACAGGATAAACATGAGTATTGGCTGATATTCAGCGTTTCAGCGTCAGTAAAAGAAACACCATTGTATCATTTTTAATTATATTTAGGAGAGAAAATAAAATATATAAAAATCATTCAACTCTGAGCTTCAAGGAATTATTTGATGACGATGGAAATTGCTTCAGGTTTTTTTTGCAAGCACAGTCCAACATACCTGTTGTAACCGGCTTTTCCAGTCTCTCTTTCCTCCTTTCTTTCCTCCTTCTCCACTCGACTGGCGCTCTGGTCCCCTTGGTTTTCCATCTGAGAGAAAAGAACTGGACGTTAACATAACCCAGATAGCACCTGGACCTGGGCCACTTCTGGCAAAAATGTGGCTCTGTTGGCCCACTGTGATGCAGGTTAATACAAAGTTGTTGTTAGTCTTTTGGCTACTCCCATCCAGGGGTCGCCACAGCAGCCAATTCGATCCGCACACAACTTGGCGCAGGTTTTATGCATGAACCCCGCCATTTAAATTGCATTAATGCATCTAATAATAAGAAGAAGAGGTTAAAGCCCACTCCGGTAGCAGAGAGGAGCATGTTGAGGTTCTCTTTGGGAGTGACAAGGATGGATAGCATCAAGAATGAGTCCATCAGAGGAACAACCCATGTTAGATATTTAGAAGATGAAGTCAGAGAGGCCAGATTGAGGTGGTTTGTACATGTTCAGAAAAGAGATCGTGAGCATATTGGTAGAAGGATGCTGAGGTTGGAACTGCTAGGCAGGAGGTCTAGAGGTAGACCAAAGAGGAGATTTAGATAGATCCTGTGATGGAAATTATTGAATTTATGGATTTATAATTTATGGATGCAGTGAGAGAGAATTTGAAGTTAGTTGGTGTGAGAGAAGAGGATGCACAGGATAGGGTTAGATGGAGGCAAATGATTCGCTGCGGTGACCCCTGAAAGGGAACAGCCGAAAGACAAAGAAGATACGAATAAAAATATATTAAAGAAACACAAATTCTAGCCAGGTTTAAAGACATTTAAATTAATTGTTTCGAGATTTTTGAGACTTTCAGATTTTTCTTCCCCAACAAATGTTGAGTTGTAACTTTTTAAGTGAAGCGTTATAATTGTTGAAATAAAGTGTTGTTTAAAAATTGCATAAAAAAAAAAATCTAGACAGCAGGGACTGGACCTCTCATGGGTCATCATTCTATGTGGTATGTGAGTCAGAACTGAGCTATAATAATTCTGCTTATGCTGGGAACCCTGTAACACACACACACACACACACCACAGGGATGTCTGATGTAATCAGAGTAAGGTCTGATGTCTTACCCTGGGAAGTGCCGCCTGCGTAAAGTATTGATGTAGCCCAGGCATTATTGACAGTACACTGTGGCTTCAGGCAACTCAGGGTCAGGCTCTGAAAGAGATCCAGATGTGCAGTGAGAGGAGGATGAAGCAGCTGAGGGTGACGTGACAGAGCGAATAGACGCCGAGTCATCATGACCATGCCTAGTCTACTGGACTAGAGTCTACACAAACCGAATAGCCAACAGTAACACAGTGCGCTTATTTAAAACAAACACCTTGGTCTTACCCTGTTCGTATGGACATGTAACCCGGCTGATGAAAGTTTTCCCAGAGCAGCAGAGAGTGATGGAAAGCGCAGTAAAGTCCTCCTCAGTGCGCCGCGGACAGGAGCAGCAGTCGCTGAGAGCAAGCCCAGCATCAGCGCCATATCCCCCAGCAGCCTCAGCTCAAAGCTCCTGAACCCCCTGAATCAGCCCAAACACACTTAGCTGCTCTTACTGACGCCGCTAACTAGTAACACCTACACCACTAGCCACCATGCTAACCGCTTACAGAACAAGCGAGAAATGTCAAACGCCAGCAGGACCCTTTAGGTGCTCAAACAAACTGCCTGACACCGTTTCGTACCTAATTACATAAAAATGATAAATGTGTACACATGTAAATTATCACATATTTTATTTATAACGCATTTATGTTAGCGACTCAAATAAATGCAAATAAATAAATCGTTTTCTTAGATAAACGTGCGTTTTGCTTCCTTGCACATCCTCAGGCGGAAAGCTGGTCGACTTAGAGGTCCTTCAGGAAACTGTCCAAGTTTAGTCTCCTTCATTTTCCCTCACTTCCACTCGATACACACTTCACCTCTACATACTGTTTTTTTTTTTAAATAAATAATAATAACCATTTTTATTATTATTATTTTTAACAATGACAACAACAAAACAACAAGAGGGGTATACTTACAATTATGATAGAAAGGAGGAATTTAGTTCTTTAAATGTATTCATAGTTCTGGTTGCTTTCCGTCTTAAAAGTCCTTGTAATGTTTCAAAATAAATTTTCTAATCCACCTTGTAATGGGAGATATTAGGCATTCTTAATGACCACTTACATTTGTGTATATAGAATTTACCTAATAATATTAAAAGATTTAACATGAAAATGTGACTCTCGTCGATATCTTTTTTAACATAATAAAACATAACATCTCTTTTACTTATATTAATTTTTGATCCACTCAGTACCTCTACATATTGTTTTTCAAAAAATAAAGACCAACTTGACGTTCATCTCAGAGAGCCGACCTACTTGGAAGAAAATACCGTATAATACCATTAAAATTGTTAATGGTAATTATTAATGGTATTTAGTACGGTAAATACCATAAAATATTTTTTTGAGCGCATACAATACAAACAAAGCATGCTGATGAAACCTGAAAGAAAGTTACATACAGGTACATCTCAATAAATTAGAATATCATCAATATCATCATTTATTTCAATTTAAAATATAAAACTCGTTCCACACAGACGGATATACTTTAAGTGTTTATTTCTTTCAATTTTAAAGAGTGTGGGTTACAGCTAATGAAAACCCAAAATTCAGTATCTCAGAAAATTAGAATATTGTGAGAAAGTTCAATATTGGAGATATTGAAGAATGGCGTCACACTCTAATAAGCTAATTAGACTAAAAACACCTGCAAAGATTTCCTTTAAATGGTCTCTCAGTCCAGTGCAGTTGGATGGCTATTCTCAGAGTGCTGTATCCACGCACATTAATGGAAAGTTGAATGAAAGGAAAAAATGTGGTAGACAAAAGGTACACAAGGAATAGGGATAACCGTAAGCTTGAGAGGATTCTAATACAAAGCCAATTTAAGAATTTCCGGGAGATTTACAAGGAGTGGACTGCAGCTGGAGTCAGTACTTCAAGAGCCACCCTCGCACAAAACATATCCAGGAGATGGGCTAACTGTTGCTTTCCTTTGTCTTCTTATTTCAATTCAACTCTGGAGACAGAGACAACGTCAGAAGGGTCTTACCTGGGCTAAGGACAAAAGACGGGACTGTTGCTCAGTGGGCGGAAGTCCTCTTTTCACATTTAAGTCAATTTTGAATTTCATTTGGAAATCTTCATCCCAGAGTCTGGAGGAAAACAGGAAAGGCACAAAATCCAAATTGCTTGAAGTCCAGTGTAAAATTTGCACAGTCAGTGATGGTTTAGGGAGCCATGCCACTTGCTGGTGTTGGTCCAATGTTTTATCAGGTTCAAGGTCAGCGAGGCCAACTTTAGAGCACTTCATGCTTCCCTATGCTGACCAGCTTTATGGATGGCTGATTTCATTTTCCAGCAGGACTTGAAAATGCCCACACTGCCAATAGTACTAATACCTGAGGTTTAAGGACCAGGGTATCCCTGTGCTTTATTGGCCAGCAGACTCGCTAGACCTAAATCCCATAGACAATACATGGGGCATGTGAAGACAAAGATGTGAGACACCAGACCCAACAGCCGAAGGCCGATATCAGAGCAACCTGGGCTTCCATAACACCTCAGCAATCCCACAGACCATTTGCCTCTATGTCGCACGCATTGCTGCAGTAATTCATGCAAAGGGAGCCCCAGCCAAGTACTGAGTGCTGTACATGTTCATACTTTTCCATTAGTAAAGTCCAATAGTCCATTTCTGTGTTAATTTTTTTTCTTTAATTCATCTTAAGTAAAATTATAATTTTATAGAATATTTACTGAATTTTGGGCTGTCATTAGCTGTAAGCCATAATCATCAACAAATAATAAACACTTTGTCCGTGTAATGAATGTTTCACTTTTTGAATCGAATTATTGAAATAAATCAACTTTTTGATTATATTCTTAATAATTAAGATGCACCTGTGTGTGTGTATACAGTATATACACACACGCTCTAAAAGCTACGCACGGCTTCACCTGCATGCTGATCAATGATGCCTGTGTGCTATTGTACACCTGCTCCAGTGTTACAGCAGCCCCTGCAGTACCTCTGCCTGTTGGATGCACTGCCTACTGTCACATTCAATGAGGAAAACTTAACCACTGTGATTAGTCTTTTATTAGATTAGAGTTTTTATGAATATAAAGTGATTAAAACTTAATGCAAATATTTTAATGGCACTGTAAATAATCATATGCATTTTCCTCATTGGATAATACCGTCACTGCCCTCACTCATTCTTCTAGTGCTCCAGCTGGTGCGTAACTTTGGTGGTCTGTACATGCATTTCAGTGTTGATCTATTTTATTGGGTTGTTGCTTTGTTCAGCACTATTATAACTGTACCAATTATCACTTCATTGTCGTTTGGTTAATGCCATCACAGCTGTAAATGAATGTGAATAAAGTGGAGATTCACAGATTTAAACATTTTTCCTAGTTCATTTCTAAATTCATTAAAATAAAAGTGAAGGAATATCATTTTTTACATTTTATTTTTCCACAAAGAATCTTTTCTACAAATTATATGAACATAATGTTAAACTTGAAGGACTACAAACTATCATCCTTCCAAGACCAAGATTTTCTCTTACAGAAAACCAGCAAAGTTAAATAACATAGATGAGACTTCAAACAAAATCTATATTCAGGATACAGGCCTTTTAAGTGGTCAGTGGGCAGATGTACATCTCACATCTTTAACTTAACTTCATAACAAACATCATGATAGAACTACAAACTAATATCAGGAGGGAAATTGCATGTGCAGCAACAAATCGTTGATAACTGCTAAGTATATGAGGAAAAAAAATTAAACACTGAAAATAAGTTTCAGCTGCTTTCCAAAATTACTGCTTAAAGCTGCATCAGGCCATTTTATGATAATTTACTATACAATACAATCTCACACACACACTACTCGCACTTTGGGAATGCCAGTTAACCTAATCTGCATGTTTTTGGACTGTGGGAGGTAACTGGATTACCTGAAGGAAACCCACAAAGTACAGGAACAGAACATGCAAACTCACAGAAACTCTAACCTCTGCATTAAAATGAAAAAGTTTTAGTTTACAAGCAAAAGCATTTTAGAAATTAAATATTGCATCAGTTGTGCTTCTTTTTACCCATTATTAAGAGCAAGTTTCTTATATGCATATTTGGGTTGGAACAGAGCTGGAAAAAGAGATGGTGTAAACAGCGCACACACAACATGAACCTGAACTTGAATGTGAACTTGGAAAAGCAGTGAGAAGTTTGGACCGTGGGCTTTTGTTGGTCTCCCAAGTCATCCAATCGAACACACTTAAAATAAATTTATCAAGGCTTTCATGAAGAAAGAGGGGTGTATTCAAGCTGCAAAACACAATATTACTACCTAGAGAGAATAAATCACTAGTTCTCAACCATGGTCCATGAGCACACCCTCCCCTGCACATTTTTATTGTTATCAGTTCCTGACACCAGATTTAACTGTGAGCTAATGAACAGATTTTTTTTCTATAAGATGGAGTCTGATGGAGTATGAAAAACACAAACTTACAAGGTAAGGGATCCATCCAGAATAAGGGTTGAGAACCACTGGACTAAATCAAGTTAATTTACACCAGCCAAAGCTCCACCTTTAATGTGCCAGAGAACAGAATAATGAAACTGCCTTCACTCAAAAGGATGTGCACTGCACAAAATTAAACAAAATTACTGCCATCCCATCTAAAGGCATTGGAACACAATAAGGGTCAATTCTTTAGTTTTTGCAATACACACTAAAGACCTTCTGGGAAGAAATCAAATGATTCATTGCGTTAGAGATCAACAACTGATCAGCATATTCAGCTTTCAGTAATCAAAATATTGTATCATGTCACTGACAAATGTTTTTGTTGCCCATTTTAGAATGAAACTGTGAAGGCTGACTTTGTTCTTATAAAGGTTACACCAACAGGAAGACCAGAAAGATGTCCAGGCGAGAAACATAAGTCATTTTGATGCTGAGAAAAGATGAAAATCAAGGCCAGGGCCTCCGAGTGGCACAGTGGTAAAGTGCTTGCCCTATTATCCGGAGATCGCGAGTTCGATTCCCGAGTGATGCTGTGACCTCTCGCAGCCGGAGGTCTAAAGAGAGCTGATTGGCCGAGCTCTCTCAGAGGGGAGGGATAAGAGGTACTTAGTGCTCCCACATTAATCACGGCTCTACAGCCAGTCAGGGGCGTCTGTGAGCTTGCGCAAGCGAAAGGAGCGGATAGCATGTTACGCCGCCCCCAACGGTGCGTGAGCGAGCAGTTTGAAAAGAGGCGGTCGGCTGGCGTCACGTGGTTCGGAGGAAACACGTGATAGTCTTCGGCCCTCCCGGCTGAGTGGTAGTAGTAGTCTTAATGTGAGAGCCCCTAGTGGCGAGAAGGAATTGGACACGACTAAATTAGGGAGAAAATCAGGGGGAAATCCAAAAATAAAGAAATAAATGAAAATCAAGGCCATTGCATACGCATTGCATAAAACTACTCATGTACAAACAATTAAGAAAATGGGTAAGATTGGATAACAACATTCATTAATATGTTTTAGCTGGAAACAAGTTATTTAACCCTAACTGACCGCATCTTTTCGAACTACTCGCTCACGCACCGCTGGGAGCGGCGTAATGCTCAGAGGACAGCGCTATCCGCTATCAGAGCTCACAGATGTCGTGATTGGCTGTAGAGCCGTGATCAATGTGGGAGCACCAAGTACCTCTCATCCCTCCCCTCTGAGAGAGCTAGGCCAATCAGCTCTCTCTAGGCCTCCGGCTGCGAGAGGTTTCAGCATCACCCGGGAATCGAACTCGCGATCTCCGGATAATAGGGGCTTCTCATTTCTTAAACAAACTTGTCAGAAGACACATCCTGGAAAAAAACATTATTTCAGAAGGGGCAACATCAAGAATAGAAAATAACTAAGGAGCTATTTGCTTAAACTATAAAAATGGGTTAAGAACTGTCCCATTCATTACTAAAACTAAGGTGTCAGGGGTAAACCATCATCTTTGTGCAACTGGTTGGAATTTCCTTTTTGAATTATTGTGATAGGAGACCACTTAAACATTTAATGAATGTAAAAAAAAAGTAAATTATAATCTGTCTTTCTGGTCCTTACTGCTGATGATGGGTTTCCATCTTGTTGTTTGGCTTCTGAATTGCTGTTGTTTTTCTCAGATAACTTGTCTGACTATTAGTATACCAATAGTTTCCTTTCTATTCCGGAAAACGCCCAATGCTTTTTCTAAGCCTCAATTTCACTTACTTTTTCTCCTAGAGAAAGATCTTCATGTTAAGTTTAAACTTTCTGGCTACAAATGCAGTCCTCGCAAATTAAATCCATGGATATTGAGAGCTTTTAATTATTTAAACAATCAATCTAAAAGTGCACAAGCGGGTAACAAGAATTGCCTGTCAGTCACGTTTCATTATTTTGAAAAAGTATGAGATAAAACAAAAGGTGGTAATATTTAAGTTGTTTAACAAATATACAGTGGTGGCGAAAAATATAAAAGTGGTTTCAAAAGCGAAATTCAATGCTTTATTGACAATAAAAAATGTTTTAAATGATAAAGTTAACAAGAATTATTTATACAACAATCAATATTTAGTATTAAGTCTTTACCTAACCTGGTCATAACTTGCTGTATTCCGCTGAGCATAGAATCAAAAAGACATCTGCAATACTCTGGTGTCACTTGCTCAATCCATGCCTGCCTGACGTTTCCCGAGGATCTTATACAGAAGATGGTTTCTTGACTGTTACTGCCTTTTCACAATTGTCCAACAGTGTTCTATTGGTTTAGGTTTGGAGATGACCCAGGCCATGTCTCTAGAAGCTTACAGTAGTTACATACACAGTTGTTGACTAGTTTTTTTAGTTAATTAGCCCAATTCTTCAACCAGACAGGTTCAAACTAATTAGTAAAATCACCTGTTTTGTTCACGAGGAGCACTATAATGCATGGCATATGTTGTCGTAATATTTTTGGCCACCACTGTGGATGTAGGATCAGGAAATGGAAAGTAAAATTCTGATATACTATTTCACATGCATTTTTTAAATATTTTAAACCTGAATGTCTTCAGTTTATAGCAAAAACAATATAATTTGTCTTCTTATTTCAATATATTCAGAGGGACCTGTATTAAGTCCTATGGACACTTCTACAAACAGGTTTTGCCCTTAAAAGGTTCTGTTTCTTTGTCACTCGAATTTAATTGGTTGCTATATCCTAAAGGTGGCAAGAGATCTGACATGACTAATCTTGTTTTACATCAGAAGATCCTATAAATTTAATAGGTGAGAGACTTTTTATATGCACTGTTGGTGTGTAACCCATTTTCAGTCTGTTCAGTCACTATCACTCAGACTCTCTTCTTCTGAGCTCTTGTAGTAGCCCTCTTCTCCTGTGTCACCCACGAACCAAGTTCCTGCAGATGGGAATAGTAGTAATAATGATATTTTATATATGCACACTATTTTACATGCATCTAAATATATATACTGTAAAAGTCAGGAAACTGGCTGATTGTGTAAATCGTGTCATCATGTATAATTCTTCATATAATTCTTCAATGTACAGTGTGTGGAAAATGTAATACTTTGCATCAGTAGTGCCTCTATATGCCTCTACTATCTACAAAATGATTTGATTGCCATAAGGCAGCCTGGAACTGATTTTTATTTTAGACTGTTAAAAACTGCTTGGTGAGGGTCATACTAAATTTGACATGCGAAATATGTCTTATATAGCTAATTTTAGAAATAAGTTTGATGTACTGAGAATTTTGAGAATACCAATAGTGTTGGCTTAAGGCATTAAGTCTAAAAATGTTGTGTAAAACTATCTTCACAAGTTAAACCTTCCCTCATTGCCATTTGCTTTGCAATTTCGTCACTAGTTTGGCTTTCATAAAAGCCAGCCAAAAGTCATCTCCACACGAAGTATGTCACACCTCACTTTAATACCATAAAATTATTTTTACCACAGAATCATGAGGTGACCGAGCTTAAAAAGCCCCAAATTTGAAAAACATTCATCATGTCGAGAGATATTTTGATGGCTTTTTAAAAGACTTGACAAATGTTGCCATGTTCAGTTGAGTGCCTCAGTCTATGTGTATCCAACACTAAAACTTACCACTTAAGTGAGAAATTTCTTCAACTTCAATGTGGTCAAAATCATAGCTTACAAAAGCACTCTGTTGAATAGAAATAATCAGGAAAAAAATACCTTAATAAAAAAAAATCTTCTTTGTAGTATTAAATATAGATGAAGTATATCGTAGCAGAAAAAATTAACCCTGCAGCTCCATATTTATGTCTCTTGATTATCTGGAAATCACAATTTGCACCTTGTCAAAGTCACGGTTCCTGTTTCTAATAGGTCACTTTAATTATCTCATTACAATAACATTTTTATGGAGTTGGGATATATTCAAAAGTCAGTTCTCAAAGTTATTCATGTCCCCTGTCAATGGTTTTAAAACGAATCGATGATTAAGTGATTAGCATTACCTCCAGCATTCTCTCTCACGGTACACATAGCAAAAGTGGTCAACACTGCTATAGGAAAAACCTACCTTGTACTTAAGCAGTGATTTCCACTCGCCTTTCTTTTTCTTCACCAGTTTGATTACTGGTTCGCTGCATATCATTTTCCATGAGCACTGCTCTGTACTGATGTCACTGTGCAGCTCCAGATTGGCATAATAACGCTGTCTGTTTAAATATGCACTGAAAAGAGAGGGAGGGGGGGGGAATAAATGACATATTTACAACTACAATTTTACACATTAAGGCATGTAAACTAGGGGTGCTCCGATCAGGAGTTTTGGGGCCGATCACAGATCTCCGATCACTAGAATCTGTATCGACTGATACAGATACCGATCACCGATTACAGGGTCTACTCAAAGCCAAATGATCATGTAGCATTATTTATTAATTTACATTGTTGTTAGATATAGTTTAAGTATTGAAATTACAATTATAACTGTATTTATTGGCAAGCAACATGTGCAACACGCCAACTTAAAACATAGCAGCATGTGCTTGGTTAGTAATTGGGAACAGCTTAGAGCTTGACAAATGTATACTGGTCACCAGCATACCAGCACCAAAACACAACATATGCTGGTCAAGCTCGTCACCAGCTATCTGGTCTATGCTGTTTTTTTCAGCAGGGAAGTAGGACGTGAGTCGCCGGAAGTTCTGCAAGGTCTGCAAGCATCCGCGAGGACTGGCAAAAAATTAAACGTTAAATTTTTTGCGCGGAAAGATGGAAACGTAATCACAGCGCCAAAACTCGCGGTGAATCATGATGAACCGTACTTGCAGCCACTGCGCGAAACCGAGAGAGGGGAATTACCGACAGCTGAATGAATTGGAACGAGCGAGTTGTTGAGCTCTCCCGCTTTCTTAGCGCTGGACAACTTTGAAAACTGCTCGTGTTTCTTTACGTGACTAACCTTCAAATGTCTGATGAGGTTCGTGATGTTAAAATGCTTTGGGTGCTTCCGCCTCGAGGAATTGTCTTGTTACACAGGTTGCCGATTGCTAATGTATTATCTTTTTCACACAACATGTAGAATTGCCAGACCGGTGAAGCCATTTTAGCAGCGCGCAAAAAAAAAGTCCCGCGAGTTTTACATCATCTGATCGGCTTCTCTATATCGCCCATTATAGAGACTGCCGATCAATTGTCCCAAAGCAACTATCAGCCGATTATGATCGATTATGACCGATCAATCGGAGCACCCCTAATGTAAACACAACACAATTTCAAATAAACTGTAGCAATAAAATACTATATTCTTTCAAACTAATACCAGTGCAGGATTAAAGGTATCCACTGACCTGTAAAGGACTCTATCAGAGAAAAACTCACACTTCTGCATCATGGGGTTGGTAAGCTTTATCTTAAGAGTGACTGAGTTTTCTTCTTGAAACCACTTGATCTGTGGATGAAAACTAAAACATGCAGAAAGGAAAAGGACAAAACATTGATGAACACAACACACATTCAGAATATCGCTATACAGTGGAACCTCGGATTGCGAGTAACGTGGTTTACGAGTGTTCCGCAAACCGAGCAAAGATTTTTAATAATTTTTTGTTCGGAAACCGAGCAAGTATTAGTTTACGAGCACCGAGTATCATGCTTCACACATGCGACTCTTATTTTGACATCGAGCGTCACTCTCTCACCTCCCCCCCCCCCCCCCCTCCCGCCCCCCACGGCTTCGCAAACGCACAGAAACTCTGCTCTGTCGCGATTCTTTTTAAAGGTAAGGTGCTGGTTCATTTGTTTTTTTTTTTACTTTACAGCAGTGATTCCCTTAGTATGCGCTCACGCCTGGTCAGAGAGATTTCTTTTTTTTCCCTGTTAAAACGGTGTTTCCATGTTTGTGTGTGTGTCCGTTTGTTGTAAAAATTAAGAGATTCCTTTAGTATGCACTCATGCCAGTCTCGCTTTTTTCCGTTAAAATGGTGTTTCCGCTGTGTTTATGCGCTTGTTGTGAAACTCAAAAAGCAAGGTGGGGAGAGGGAGGAGGAGTGTTACTGTGTAAAACGAGGCAAGGGAAGGGGCAAATTCCACACACACACACGGCGCCTGCGCGCACCAACGGAAACACTTATCTGTCAGGATTTATTTGTACTTTTTTTTAAAGGTAAAGTGCAGATTAATTTGTTTTATTTTCATTTTATAGATTGTATTAATTATTTTTATGTATTTATTTTTGGGGGCTGTGGAACAAATAATTTGAGTTTTCATTATTTCTTATGGGAAATGATGATTTGGTTTAAGAGTGTTTTGGAATACGAGCCCACTTCTGGAACGAATTATGCTCGTAATCCAAGGTTCCACTGTATATCTTTAAAGACCCTAAAGATAAAGTGTCTGGAATTATGAAGTAATACCTTTTTGGTGCAGCAATATCCTGTCTACAGCCAGTGTGTAAGACCTCATTGTTAAATTCATGGTCACCTGTTAAAGTTTAAAAATGGCCATGATCATCATTCATGACGTAATAATGAACATGTTAGGACACCAAGTGTTTACTTTTATTCTGACTTGCCTTCAACTGAGCCATTAGAAAGAGCAGGAGTCCAGTCCTGAAGTAAACTTGTTAGATCAGCAGATCTAAAGGAGTACAGAAGTGTGAATACTTTAAGTATAAATAAACAAACAAATAAATTAATAAAAGTAATGTAATGTAATATACAGTATATACTTTTAATCTACATAACAATATTATGGCACAAGTCAGTACTGTTACTGCACTCACCTCACCAGGTGTTCAGCATCTATACTGCCTTCCACAGAGATCTGTCCTCTGTTAGATTCCGTGACCTGGTTTGTGCTCTGAAAGTTCTGTAAGGGTTCACAGGGTTCGGTATCTGTAGACTCGGCAATGTGCATTCCAGCCTTCACCTGACTGGCAAAAACTTCCTCAACTGTATGAATCCTCTGTTCCAGAGACACCACCTCACGCTCACATCTGATCAGACCAAGAACCAAGACAGAACATAAAAACTGTTAGTAACAAAGCTTATAGACATTGTTAGCTCTGAAATGGCACAAAAGAAAAGATTGCCCTCTTGTCAGGAATTCAAACAAGTTCAAATCTTGAAAATGCTACAGCCACCAATGGCCAGGAGTACAGGCTGTCTGGGTAGGAGATTGTTTTCATGAGCATGTAGTTCTTTGCTTTGTTCAGCTGCCCAGTGGAACAGCATGAGCAGCAGATTAAAATCATTAGGTGGTTACGTTACGAGGAAATGTATGTCTGCAAAAACTACTAAGCAAAAAAAAAAAAAGGTCTGGTATGGGAGTTTAGTTTTGACCCTCAAAATTTGATTCTGAAATGAAGGCATCTTGACGTGTATTTGTTACACGTATTGATGTGACGATCACTGATTATAGTCTAGATTTCCTGTGCATTTCAAGCAAACGATTATGAAAAATAGCAATTGATTTTAACTGTTAAAACACACTATGTTGCATGTTTTTTTCTGTGCAACCTGGCAACTGCAGTGTAGCAGGAACCTGAATGCGTATGAATCCGATAACTGAACATGCTCACAACACAACACGGTTGTGTATGTCCAACCAAAAAAGAAGAGAGTTAAACTTTTACTTTACTTACTAAGGTAACTTTGAACGGTACCTACTTGATTTAGCTCAGTGGGACTACGGAAGCCTCATAAGAGTCTCAGCAGGACTTTTTTTTATTATTATTATTATTATTTATTTTACACAAAACATTTTGTGGCCCTAATTACTTAAACTGTACTCATGTTCCGGGTGACAAATTGAGAGAACCGGTTAGAGCACGGCCAGTTTTGCTCCCTTGTATCCCAATCAGGGAAGGCTGAGGAATTGTTGGGATTCAAATGCGTAATTTTCTTTTGTAACTCAGTGTATGATGATTACATAACCCTGGTTTTGGATCACCCCTCATTAGACAAAGGACAAATATAGACTGGAAGAGTGATAACTGATTAATTACCCATTACTCTCACTGAACTCCACAACTGCAGACGTCTTCTCTCCCTGGCACAGCGACTTCAGTAGCTCTAGATGCTGAGGGTTTGTATTCCCCATCCCTGTGGCTGCAATCTCTGCATGGACATTATATTCGTTTATTAAGATCTTCAGACCAGGCATGCGTGTCATGCATACCTGTTGACAGGTAAAAAAAAAAAAAATCAGCATTAAACAGAAGAAATTTTACAACACGTTTACAAAAATGTCATCAATACCAAAAAACCTACCATTGGATCAACCCAAATAGTATTTCCCAAACACATCACCACCTTGGCATGATGTATTTTTCCTTTGATTTTCTGACTAATAGCTCTAGTAACCTGTAAAATAAAAAACAGTTGAGAATCACTTCCCAGCAAAAACAAAAATTGAATTACAATATGCCACTACAGATGTGATCTGGCAGCAAGTTAGAGAAATACAAGGTGATTTTTACACTCGTGCGAAAGTGTGAGCAGTCAGATATGGAGCTCACAGGACAGAGGGGAGATAGTAAATTCTCTCCTATAAAGCACTATTGTGTTTTTATTAATTTTTGGAAAATACACAGCTGCTGATTTTTATAAACATGCAGTACATTAACACTGTGAACAAATAGACTGACTCAAAAGTTCAGTGATAATTTCAATTCTAAACACTCTGATGGGCATTAGGTCTCAATATTAAGCTTCCAAGCAGGGCTGCAACTAACAATTATTTTGATAATCGATTAGTTGGGCAATTATTTTTTCGATTAATCGGATAAAAACTAAACGCTTCTTTAATTTGATGTTTTGCTTATAACTATATAAATCCATAAATTAGGGTATTAGTTATGTATAAAACTAAACTTTAAAAAATGCAAAAGCCACATATAGAGTTTAATGATCATTAATTTTGACATTTTAAACCTTAAATTAAAGACAAAGTTTGTTTTTGTACAGTAAAACTCTTCTAAATATCCAAAATATAAATAAATAAATAAAAAAGCAAAACAATTGTTGGACTCTAATTATATTGTTATAGAGTCTGCTTGTTGTGGAGTGCATGGAGGATTTCTTTTTTTAATTAACTCACTTATGCTGACTTGTCTCTTTCTAAAAAACAAAAAAATAAATAAACAGCATTTGAATACGCAAAGTACAGCATTTTAACAATAACTGCAGATATTACCAGCCGATAAAGAAGGAAGAGCCAATCAGAAGTAGTGTGTGGAAGTCTGTGATTGGCTGGTTTTGTGGCAGTTTTGTAATCCTGGACAAAATTGAGCGAGCGTACACGCAGAGTCGAGCGCGCACAGAAAATAAATGTTGCTTGCGTGTGAAGGCAGACTCGAGCGCGCACAGAATCGAGAAGTCGCGCGTGCGCAGAGAACATGTTGAGTGAGCAGGGGAGACATTGCACGCGCAGAATCGAGCTGTTGACCGCACAGTGGAGACACTGCATGCACATAGAGTGCTTTGTCTGCTCTCAAAACGGCAAACCGAGCGCTCAGAATTGTGGCAGGAATATAACGCCATAGGCGCACACTTTTTCCTGCAGATGCTTCTGTAACCTCCATTGCGCAAGCGGCTGTGTATCTTTGTGTATTTGTGCATCTTGTGGTCGCGCTTCTCAGTTACGTGAGCAGTCCAACTAATCGTTAACGACATTCGTTGACAACGAATTTCATTATTGATAATTATCAATTTTATCGATTAGTTGTCGCAGCCCTACTTTCAAGTAAAGATTTTATTGTGTGTTTAATCATTTTGTTTATTATATCTCAACATTATGTTGGTCAAACACTAACACAGGTGCTGCCAATGACAAGAAAAAAAGGGAAATTGTAACAGTAACCCAGATCAAAAAAGCATTTTTCTCCTCCAATAAATATCATCTTATTAACACTTCCAGGTAATTCAACAGTCAAATTAGTCCAAAGGCACATTTCTTGTCATAATGTAGGCAAAGAATGTAAAGTCACCTTTGGGTTCCAGTCCATCTCTCCATCAATGGGTTGGGCCCTACACAGAATGATTTCCACAGCCTGACCCGGTAAGTTCTGGAACTCCAGGGGAAGCTGCAGTAACTGATGCGATTTCACTTCCTGTACACGTCCTTCATCCACAAATCGAGCTGTGACGCTGCTAAACAGCCGGTCTCCCTTGTCTGGCACCATGGTCACACACACCCTAACAAATAAAAGACCTGTAACTTTGCTTAATTCAAGAATTTGGATTAAATAGAAGTGTTTGTGAGGCAATATTCTCATTCTCGCTCACTCACTCATCTTCTATACCGCTTTATCCTGTATTCAGGGTCACGGGGGGCCAAGCCTATCCCAGGAGATTTACGGCACAAGGCAAGGTACACCCTGGACAGGGTGCCAATCAATCACAGGGCTCATACACATACACACACTCACACAAACACTACAGGCAATTTGGAAACGCCAATTAGCCTAATCTGCATGTCTTTGGGCTGTGGGAGGAAACTGGAGTACCCAGAGGAAACCCACCAAGCAAAACAAGGAAAACATGCACAGGGAAAACATGCGCACAGAGATGGGAATCAAACTCCGGCCGGGAATCGAACTCCGACCCTGAGGATGCAAGGCGACAGTGCTAACCACTACACCACCGTGACGCCAGACAATATTCTATTATCTGTACTATCTGTATTAGTTTTAAAACATCCTAAGCAACATTTTCCCAACTATTTCAGACTTTGTACTCATCTGGAAACCTTTTCATTTATTCGGGGATCACAGAAAAAAAAAAATTAAATAACATGTACACTTCCAGTATACAGTACAACGCACCAACCATTTTCTTCCTGCTAACCTTGTTATTATGAACAGTGCATGGTCAGATGACAATTCACAGATGTATACTTTAAATGGATTTACGTGGGCGACTGTGAGCAAAAGTGGACAAATGCGTTTTTAACAAGGGTTTCCATGACGCACATTTAATTATGCACTGAAGTGTCCTGTTTATGTCCCACGCAGTTGGGAAACTAATTATAGGAAGGCTACTGTACATGCTTCCATGTGGCACAGTACAGGAATACATGGACTCTGCACTTTCAGTGAAAAGTCAAAATTGTCAAAAGTGGAGATATGTGGTTTTCATCAGACAGCAATAATATAAGATTTTTAAAAAATAGCTGTATCTCTAATTTGATGACATCTGCTGCTAGTTTTTAATGGGACAACACTCACAATCAGATATGTAATATATAGACACCCTACAGACAGCAGTCTACTGGAGCCATAGCAATAGGGTGCAGTACATCACTGTAATATGGGATTACCACAGGTGAAACGACATGTATAATTGCCACAAATGCCTTGGTAAAAAGCCTGGTAAAACACACTGAAAGAGTGTTTCGAACTTTGGAAAATAAAAAAACTGTTATAACTGAACTGTCTTTAATGATATTATATGATATGATGATTAAGTTTTTATTAAAAAAAAGAATTTCTTTTAAGGCACAATGTTTTACCAGGATGCTTTTTATTTATTTTATTTTTTTTAAGTAAATATGGGTTGTTCATTTATTTATTTATTTATTTTATAGAAGTGGCAATAATTATGAAGGACACAGAGTGTACAGTAGATGTGGTTCTACAGGCAAGTAGAGGACTGCCAGGCTACCTGGTTTACTCAAGCAA
This sequence comes from Clarias fuscus, assembly GCA_030347435.1. Lineage (NCBI taxonomy): Eukaryota > Metazoa > Chordata > Actinopteri > Siluriformes > Clariidae > Clarias > Clarias fuscus. The sequence goes on from CM059204.1 coordinate 23,689,861, forward strand.
AATAGAATGACTAAGTAGGGCCCTGATGCTCATTATGACTAAATAGACCGCTACTTACCTATGATATACATCCCCTTCCTGTACCGCATAAAAGCCTCCCTCTACCACGTCTGTTGTAAAAAGCCCCCCTTTAGCGTAGTGTGACTTCATCTCAGCAGCAAGTTTCTCAAAACCGTTCTCCTTCTGGTCCACAATGCGTCCATAATACACACTCGCAGTCTTAATGTAAAGGGGCAGCACCTTTCAGACAATATAAAACATAAAACTATTTAGTACTCAATCATGCTAGCAGTTCTGAGAGGCTGGGGGATAAAATGTGATCGAAACTCACCAAAATAGTCCCAGAGTCCGGGTGTTGGGGAGAATCAAGAATTTTGTTGACTGCGTGTCTGTCTGGGCAGAGCGCGCGTTCCCTGAGTGCCAAAAAGTAACATTCAGTGATGTCACATACAATATTTTTACTGGAATTAACAAAAAAAAAAAAGAATACAGCAAAGCTATAGCATTGAAAAAAAAAGTTAATCAATTTTTTTCTATTAAGAATTTTTTCTATTAATCTATAACAGATTAACAGTAAACCAATTTCTAGCCCTTCTACTACCTTCATGCTTGGAAGTGCCTTGTGTCTACAGTAATATTGCTAATTTTAAGTATTTACTTCTAGAAAGTAGTACAGTGGAACCTTGGATCAAGACCTTAATTTGTTTCGGAAGAGTGCTTTTATATCAAAGTGAATCCCACTCATTTAAAAAGTTTCAACTATTTAAAAATTTAGCTTGTCTTGCAAAACCCTTGCAGACCAAGTTACTCGCAATCCAAGGTTCCACTATAAAAGCATTTGGCAACAAAGCCTCTATGAGGTTATCAACAGTGTGCATTTTTTAGCGCTCTGATATCTTATAAATTGAACCGCAAAATATTTGACAGTGTACACTCTTACTCTCATAGTAGCTATTTTTCAATTGCAAGATGCAGTACAAAGCCAAATATATCCTAAAAGTAGTGTATTGTAGTAAAACTGTAGTGTAAAGACCTGCAGAAGCCCAGGCTCTTCATATAGCTGCAAAGAACACGTTCAGCTTTACGCTGCTCCTTGGCCTGCTGAACTTTATGGGCAGTCTGCAGGAGCTCTGGTGGCAATGGAGTGTCTGTACGCTTCAGGTAGCGCAGGACACCAAATACATGACGAACATTCTGCTCTGACAGCAGCAACACAGAACGCGAAGCAGGAGACAAGCCCTCAGAATGATTCTGACCCAACAAAGATTGCACACATGCACACAAAAACATGTTTATATGTATTTGTAAACAAAGCTGAAATACAGCTCTGGAAAAATATAAATGACCACTGCAGTTTACTCCAGACAACTTCTGGAATGTCATCAAGAGGAAGATGGATGGTCACAAACCATCAAGCAAAGTTGAGCTGAGTTTGCTGTTTTGCAAGAAAAATGGTAAAAATTTACCCAACAGCAATGTGAAAAACTGGTGGAAGCATGCCAAAACGCATGACAGCTATATCTGCAAACTGGGGTTATTCCACCAAATACTGATTTCTTAATGTTATTTAGCCAAAGCATTAACACAATTTGTTTACAAATTATTTGCATTATGTTTTATTTGAGTTATTAAAGCTCTGCAAACACTGCATGATCTTGGGTTATTTCGATGTGCTGTGATGTCATTTCCTTGAAATATACACTCTAAATAACATATATTTAGTTATATTTTGAATTTAGGAGAAATATTTTCAGCAGTTCACAAAACATTAAACAAACCTCTTCATCTCACCAATACATACACACCAGTAAGGAAAAAAAAAAGAAACTGATTATTTTGCAGTGGTCACTTATTTTTGTTTTCTAGAGCTGTATATATGCGTATATACTGTATATATGACAGCAATACTTCAAACATCACAAGTTTTTAAATTTTTACATTAATACCTTATAGGAGAGATTCTTAAAGTTCTCAACCATGCAGAACATCCGGCTACCAAACAGTTTAGGAGAGCTGGGGAAACCATAATGCACAACGCATGTGGCATCCCTGATACCAAGAGCCTTTAAGCACTCATTGGTGGTCACTGGGGGGGTCAAAACAAAAAGCATTAGGAGAGACTAAGTGCTGTATTAAATTAAAGAATTAAATTAGTCACAATTTCCACATACCCAAAATAATCTGTGTGCCTGGACCGATGTCTTTCCTCCACTGCCCAATTACAAAATCAAATTGATAGGTAAGGCCCTCATGAACTTTAAGAGAGAATGCTGCTGTGTTGCTTAGGGCCTGAAGATAAATACACTTCAGACTATTAGTGTGGTAAGAAGAGATTTAGTCCTGGTAAGAAGAGACTATTAAAACAACATTATTGGATTTTATTTTTCCAGAAAACCAGCGTTTCTAAAGATACCTTCAGACCAGTTACCCCATTTGAATCAGAGAAATTTATGATTTTGATGGGTTATATTTCCCCTCGTTTTCACTGATTTGCTCATTTTCATCCATTAGCTAGATTTCCTGTATCAAACACCAGTAAACTCTAGCATATGCCTCATCAAAGACACACAAAGCCAGCTGGCTTACAGCATATTTTGGACCCATTGTACTCTAGATAATTGTGTGTTTGGTAACAGTCATACCTTGTACACATGCTCCACCTCCTCTGCCGAGTTTGTGATGAGAAGGGTTTTCTGTGGGACAGAAGGGCTGAAGTCCAAAGAACCAAGTAGCACTGAGGTCTTATTGCAGTCCAGACACATCAGTATTGTCTGCAGATGGCAAACAGGAATTAAACCTTACAGTACTAAATATATGGAGGGTTAACACCAATGCAAACAGGGTTGCAAAAATTTGTAATTACGGTAATGTGAGGAGCTCCACATTTAGCATCTCAGCCAATGCTTGCTTCATGACCAAGACCAAGTTTCCTGATTTGATATTAACACTTGAGCATCAGACCCACTGCTCAGTCTGATTATCCCACTCCAGATTTAATCATTCTTGCTGTAATAATAACCTCCACACTTTCCTTCCTTTAAAATTGTGTAGTTTCAACAAATGCCGAAGGCTTTCACATAGATGTGATTGTCATGGGTCCTCACACTTTTGACCGTATAGTGTGCAGTAATTATAAAAAGTCATGTCATCCAGAGCTGGCTAGTTGGATTCCCAAGTGATGCTATAGCCATCAGAAGCCATAGAGTTTTGAAAGCAAATTTGCCTAGTCTCACTATGATTGATAGACACTTTGCAATCCTCAAGAGACTACAGTGGAACCTCAGATGGGAGTAACCGAGTTTGTAAGCGTTCTCCAAGATAAGCTAAATTTTGTAATCAATTTTGGCTTGATAAATGAGCGACTCTTGATATGCGCATGCGCTTCTTGTTTTGACGCCGAGTGTCACGTGATCACACCTGAGCTAATGGTTCTTCTCTCTCACGCTGCGAAATTGTGGGTAATCCTCTCCCATGCTTGCTCTCAGTGCGCGTGCGTCACTCGTATAGTCAAAATTCGTATGTGTGTGTGAGAAAGTCGTCCACACGTCCTTTCAGGAATGCGTGTACTGTTTATTGTAACGCGCGTGCGAGCGTAAAACAAAAGCAAGTCTCATTAGAGAGGTTGCTTGTTAAAGATCAAGTTTCTCTCTCTCTGACAGAAAACACTGATTCTGTTAGTGTGCATGTGTGTGTGTGTCATTAAAAAGTGTGTGCCTCCTCCCTCCTCCTCTCACCTTCACACACACAAATGGAAATACTGCTCTTTCACGATTCTTTTAAAAAGTAATGTGCAAGTTAATTTGTTTTATTTTTACTTTACAGCAGTGATTCCGTGTGTGCACGCACTTGTGTCATTAGAGATGTTCCTCGTTAAAAAAAGCAGTGTGTGTGTGTGTGTGAGAGAGTGAAAGTCATTCCACATAGTAGCCCCCCCCCCCTGTCTCAAATAAGAGAGGAGGGAGGGCTACTCTAAGATGAGAGTAGCCAGAGAGGGAGTCATTCCTCCTCTCACCTTACTTTAGCTTCACACACACACATACACAGCACGTGGGCTCACAAACACTCTAACGGGAACACTTATTTTAATTTTTTCAAAGATAAAGTGCAGGTTAATTTTTACTTTGTATTTTGTATACATTTTTTTTTTTTTTTGGGTTTGGGGACAAATATTCTTAGTTTTCATTATTTTTTATGGGGGAAATTTGCTTTGATATACAAGTGTTTTGATATACAAGCATGCTTTTGGAACAAATTATGCTCACAATCCAAGGTTCAACTATTGTCAATCTGCTCTCTAGACTATCATAGCGACACTAGGCAATTACACTGCAATTACAATGTAGATTCTGCTTGGTTGAAATGAAAGCCTGAAGCCACATTGGCCCTTTTTGGATAAAGACTGACACAGTTTGAAAAGATGTGGGTGCTTGGTGGCATGTGTCTCAAAATGAAGCACGATAGCAGGTTTTTGTAACGTTAAATAAATCAATCAATCATAGAACACTACTTTATTGAAAAATCTAAAAATAAAAATGAAAAACAAAAACCTAATATGAATTATTTAAGAGGTGATTAAAAAAAAAAAAAAAAAAAAAAAAGGCAATTCTTATTTTCAAAAGCATTCTAAGAAGTCCACTGAGCTGGATGCCTTCTTTGCACATCCCTCTAAGAGGTCATCTTTTTCACTGTTTAACTGGATTTAGATGTGGCTCATTGTTTTGGTAAAGCCATTCATTGATTGACTTGGAAGTGACCTCTGGATTGTTGTACTGAAAGGTGAAATTACTCTGAATCTTTGTTTTAGCTGAAGCCCTACCTGAAGCCCCAGTTAAAGAAGCAGTTTGTCACATGTTTCAGACAACCATTATCTGGCAGCAGATCAGTTCCACCGACTAACACCACAAGTACATTACATACCTTTACACACCTTACAGGTTTCTCATACCTGTGAGAAACAATGTATACCAAGAATGCGTCACAACTGTCCACAGACCTGCTACTTTTTATTCCTACTAATAATATAGCAATGGTTATTCAATATTGGGACAGTAACCACGCATGAACATACCACATGGTACTAGCCTGTTGCTAAGATTAGATCCAAGCTCATTTTGGTTTAAAATCACATTTAAACCAAAAAAGAACTAACATGACACAAAGATTTTGGAAAGACAAGGAGTTTAATCTGGCTGTCAATTTGCTTTTCTGTGCCCTTTCAGTCAGGTAGATCACTAACCTGCTGAACCCCACCATATAAAGCTGCCTCCTCTGGCACTGTGATAATGATGCAGGGGTTAAACATGTAATTCTGGACCACAGTCTCCAGCTCCCGACACCAACGACTGCCTACAGCAACAAGCTGCTGCACACACATTCTCTCTGGCCTGGACACCACTTTCTGGTAATGTTGTAAAATGATGGTCGTCTATAAAGGGAAAGAATGAAAAAAAAATCACTTGCAAACATTAACCATATCAGCTTTCTATAAATTGTTTTTTTTGTCTACTCACCTGTTCAGGAGCTCTTGAGAAGAGCTCATGAGCCTCATCCAGAATCAGGTGGCAGAGCCTTTGAAAGAAGAAGAACTGCACCTCCAGCAATCTGACCAGGCTGAAGGGGGTGGTAACCAGCAACTGACCTAATTCAAAGCACAAATTCCCTCTATGCTGCTTTCATTACAAGTTAAAGAGTAAAATAAAATAAAAATAAATAAATAAATAAATAAATAAAATAAAAAACAGAAAAGGGGATTACAGTTGTTCTGAATCTTGGTTTGTTTGGCCTCATCCTTGCCTACTCCAACCAGCACAGCAGCAGGATGTAGGTTTACTGCAGCCTTGCTCTCTTCTAGTAGCTCCAGCACTGACTCTACCTTCTCCCTTCCTGGACAAACAATCACTGCTACTGGCTAAAATAATAAGAAAAAGAGAATGAGAGCAATGAACATCAACAACATCTATGCAAATCTATTAATACTGACTAATACCCAAAAATTTGTAAGTAAAAATTTGTAAGATTGTAAGAAACAGCCTACAACCAAAACATGGATTTAACCCTCAGTAAAGAAAGAAAAGATTATAGGTGAGTGTTGAGGACACATGGTAAGGTACAGAGATTAGAGACTTTTCTGCCCCTTACCCCGTTGTGTGCAGGGGAGGCATTGACCAAAGAGGCTAACTGCAGCTGAGAAAGCAGAGGTGGGATGTAGGAGAGAAGATCATCTCCACTGTGGCATATCAGCACTGTGTCAAAACCTTGTGCCACGGAGGGCCAGCAGTAACTCCCAGGCAGATCTGGTCCTTTATACTTCCTCCTTAACAGGAACTAAACACAATCAAAAAACAAACAGTGACTAAAAAGATCTTATACAAAATACTTTCATGTAAATGAACATTAGACCCAAAATCCAAACCAGCAGGATGATTACTTTATGGAAATGTTCGGTGATGGGAGCCTGCATCAGGGTGCTACAGGGGTTAATAGGGATAACTGAGTGGACCAACACTCCAGTTTTGCTGGAATCACAGCATGCAACCTGAGACACACAAAAAAGATCATTTATAGCAGTTCATCAAGCAAAAATCAAAAACTCGCTAGACTAGCTATGGAAAAAATGCTATTTATTATGAGCTCAATGCTTGAGAATTTCCCAAATAAAACAAGACAAATCCTATACATCAAGGAAAGAATTAATTTTTTCCTCTGCAAAGGTACTATAACACAGCAGCAGCAATGAGTTATCACTTTAGCTATACAACGGAATTGAGCCTTGATCAGAGGATGTGTAGCCCTTTAATAGTGAGGTATAAACAATAGAACAGTTTTATTAGGTTACAAAATATTAAATATTATGAAATATGCATTATAATGGCATAGAAAGGCTTTACATCTCCTTTGGCGATGGATCCTTAGAACTTTAATCAACTAATCTGCACAGTGATTTGAGGTAATAAAAATAGCACACACAAAACTTTATCAAACTTACATTATCACCTAGAGATTCTGAGTCTGGATTGATTGGATCTGGGTTCAGCAACTGTAGCAATCTGCATAAGAATTTGTTCTTAGAAGCTAAACTAAAAAATTTATTTATATAAAAAAAAAAAAAAAACAGTTGAAGAATTCAATTAGAAGCGTTGACCCACCTGGCACAGGCAAATTGGTCCTTGATACTCATTTTCTCTTGAGTGAAAGCTGATTCCTTCTGCACTGTGGAGATGACACTGGTACTGCTGCAAGTTACCCAAACAACCAGATCAGATTAAATAGGTCTAGCACGTATTAAGATATGCAATTTGTTACACAAACCAAGTATAGATATGCTTAAATGAGTTACTGCTAGTTAACCTATGAGATCTTCCCTGTTTATGTCAGTTGTTATGTCATGGCAATCCTCAATCAACTCCTCATGCTCAGTTATCTTTTAAACAGGCTACTGCCTTTAAACAGTACCTTTAATAATGAGTGTAAGGGTGGCTGGCCTGACATCACAGAGCAATATCAAAAGGCTGAGTGACCATTAAAATGGGCCAAGAACTGTATAGATGCTGGTGAAAAAAAAGTGCACATCTTAGTGCTTGATGATCACACAACAGAAGTGACCATTTTTCACTCACATTACAGATCCGGTTTCACAAACTTTTTTGCTATCTGCTTTACTTTGATCATTAGTAAGAACATTTGCACCAAAGCTTCTGGTCAGGTCATGTCATTCACACAGCATCACAAGTTTTTAAGAGCATGATTACAGTATCAGGCAGATTCCTGACCCCAGGAGTTACTATCCCAGGAGAATTAGGGCACAAGACAGGGTACACCCTGGACAGAGTGCCAATCCATCGCAGGGAACACACACACACTCTTTTACACACTACGGGCAATTTGGGAACACCAACAAGCCTAATTTGCAGGTTTTTAGACTATGGGAAAAAACTGTTGTACCCGGGGGAAACCCACCAAGCACCCACCAAGAACATGCAAACTCTATACACACAGAGGTAGAAGTCAAACCAGGCCGGGAATCGAATCTATGCCTTGAAGGTGCAAGGCAATAATGCTAACCACTAAGCCACCGTGCCGCCAGTATCAGACTGAATCCATCCTTAATTTCTGCAAGTTTACAAGCAAATACTTAAGTAGACAATCAAAATAAAACTTTAAATTATCAAAAGACTAGTTTTTATTACCTGAGTTCGTTCTGTACCTCTGCTGTTTCATCAGAATTTCTTAAATCCTTTTGATTATCTTCATGGACATCATGCTAAAACATATTCTGATGATCATTAACATATTCACATTCTTCTCATTATGCTGTGTTTATACTCTGAAGCACATTCAAATCTGTTACACAGCTACTAAACTAAACTAAGCTTTGCAACAGAGAATGAGGTTGAAAGTCTTACTTTGGTACTCAAGTTCGAATCTGAGCTGGGGTTCAAAAACTTGAGACATCTGTTTTAGTGAGAGACAGGTTTCATGAGTCAGCCATCCAAGCAAAAACAAATGCTATTTGTGGCTGTAAAAATACATTACTGTACCTAAACAAGTTTAGCTTTTCAGACAACTGCTCTGCAAGGATACTCTCTGTATTCTCTGTACATGACTCTTCAAAGTCTCTGAAAAACGTTAAAGAATTCACACATGTATTAAAATTTATATAGAGAGTAGGTATCTCCTTAGCTCAATTTTAGAGCTGAAGCTTTTCTATAGTTCTATGTGAGGGGTGGGGGGATTTGCAGAAAAGGTATGCTTCAGGGAAGAAGAGGAGAGAGCATTTGCACAACTGAAAGCCCACCTCACCAGTCACCTGATGCTTCGGAACCTCGATTTTGATCGCCTGTTCCTGGTCTACACAGACTCCTCCGAGACTGAGCTCGAAGTGGTCCTGTCTGAAGACAGAAACACCCAGTCCTGTACGTAAACTTATCAGTGCAGCACAAAAATATGCAGCAATAGAGAGGGGAATCCTTGCCATCAAATGGGTGATAAAGGACCTTAAGTATTGAAAATGAAAAATTATGAGCTATAAAATGTGACTCATTCATTTTGTGCACTTGAATACTTGACTACTTCAAGTTAATACAGTTGAAAGATAAATAGTTAAACTAACCGGTTTTAAAATTAGTTTTTATTTATTTTATTTTAGAAGCTACCTTGAGCAAATAAACCTGCCAAACCTGCAAAATTAAATTAAAGTTATGTACCGTAAGGTGTAACGCATTTCTGTTTTTGTTAAAATTAGTCTTTTAAAATCGGGATCAAAAAAGGATTGTTCAGGAACCAGTATTTAAGTTAAGGTATCGATACTGATTTTTTTTTATCCATACCCAACCCTATGTCTCACCTAAAGCAGTAATCTTTTATTTATGCAGATTTTCTGCTCCACACTCCAGTCCAGATGGGGGTGATATTGCACCAACCAAACCCAAACTTAGGAGAAGCAATTCTCTCACCAAATACAGAAAGTGGAATACAATACTTGCATTGACTATGATTGTGGTATACTGTGGTATATTTGAAATAAATATACTCTTTATATATAAAAACTTAACATTTGAAAGCTTATTTAAATTGTTCAAAAACTGTGAATAGACTCTGAATCGAAAACTACACATAAAATACTGGGATAAAAGAAAAATTATTTAAAATGCAATATTGTACCATTTTCCACACTCTCAGGACCAGTACCAGTTTACTGTGCCACACTATTTGCTAAACCATGGTCCAGGGAGGCTTATTGGATCTTTCTTAGCACAGTGTCACTGACACAGTTGTCTCCATTGTCATGAATATTATTGTACAGGGGTTGGACAATGAAATTGAAACACTGGCCAATTTTGTGTTGGAGGTTTCATGGCAAAATTTGACCGGCCTAGTGGCCAATCGTCATCGAGTGCACATTCCACCAGTAAGAGCAGAGTGTGAAGGTTTAATTAGCAGAGTAATAGCACAGTTTTGCTTAAAATATTGCAATGCACACAACATTATGGGTGACATCAGAGTTCAAAAGAAGTAAAATTGTTGGTGCGCGTCTCGCTGACGCATCTGTGACCAAGACAGCAAGTCTTTGGGATGTATCAAGAGCCACGGTATCCAGGGTAATGTCAGCATACCACCAAGAAGGACGAACCACATCCAACAGGAGTAACTGTGGACGCAAGAGGAACCTGTCTGAAAGGGATGTCCGTGTGCTAACCCTGGATTGTATCCAAAAAACATAAAACCACAGCTGCCCAACTCACTGCAGAATTAAATGTGCACCTCAACTCTGCTGTTTCTCCTCAGGGTCAATGTACATGGCGGCTGCTATAACCAAATCTTTGGTCACTCGTGACATTGCCAAACGTCGGTTTCAATGGTGCCAGCAGCGAAAATCATGGGCTGTGGACTTACGGTGTGGAGAAGCCCCAAAGAAGCGCACCACCCAGACACCCAGACCGTTGCATGCTCAGAGTGAAGCATGGGGGTGGGTCAGTGATGGTTTGGGCTGCAATATCATGACATTCCCTAGGCCAAATACTTGTGCTAGATGGGTGCGTCACTGTCAAGGACTACCGAAGCATTCTGGAGGACCATGTGCACTCAGTGATTCAAACATTGTATCCTGAAGGCGGTGACGTTTCAGGATGATAATGCACCAATACACATAGCAAGACAGAGTGGTCGGATGAACATGAAAGTGAATTTGAACATCTCCCATGGCCTGCATAGTCACCAGATCTAAATATTATTGAGACACTTTGGGGTTTTTTGGAGGAGCGAATCAGGAAACGTTTTCCTCCACCAGCATCACGTAGTGACCTGGCCACCATTCTGCAAGAAAAAATGTTCAAAATCCCTCTGGTCACTGTGCAGGACTAGTATCTGTCATTCCCAAGACGGATTGATGCTGTATTGGCCGCAAAAGGCGGCCCTACACCATAGTAATGAAGTATTGTGGTCTATAACCAGGCGTTTTAGTTTCATTGTCCAACCCCCAAACCATAAATGGTGATGTCTTGAATATTGAAAAAATAAAATATATATTGAAAAAAAAAAAAAAAAAAAAAAAAAAGACCATTTTTTTTTTTTTTTTTTTTAAATATCCAGTTATAGAATGCAGAGTGACGGTTGGGCCATCTAGAATCTGATCCCTATAGCTTCCGCTATCACTTCCCTGCATAAATTTTAGTTTAGATTGAAATGCTCCCTTAATAATTATCAGACAGCAAAATGAAGGAAATACTAATGTTTGATGATTTATGTTCAGTTACTTTTCTCTGATTCTACTATAATTATTATTATTTTTTTTTTATAATTTAAGTTTTTATTGTATTTATTCGGTACATGATAATATCATACAAAACACAGGTTACAACTCAATACAAATACTGTATATTAGGTCAAAATATACACAATGGCCACGGTAAAACAGACCAATATTAACCAAGGACCAAAAAAAAAATTTACGTTATTGTGTTACATGAAAAGTCAACGTAACAAAGTTCCAAAAGTCTTCCCAAATTGGAGTTTCCGTAGGAACCCCCGCACTGTTCTTATTATTAAGTTTGTTAAGCAGACGTTCGTACGAAGTTGCCTTAGTCATTATATTGAGCCAATCTTTAAATTGTGGAATTTGGGGAGTTTTCCAGTGCTTCAAAATGACTCTGGCTGTCACAGAGACCCCCGTCATGATCACTGCAAACTTTCCCTTTGTGATATTTGGCATCAACGCCCTATCTCCCAGCAAACACAACCTTGGCGATAACGGGACTGTTGTTTCAAGCCATCTACTCAAAATATTTAAGGTTTGGCGCCATAAAGGCTGAATAAGTGGACATTCCCAGATACAATGAATAAACGTACCCCTATTCTTTTGACATTTCCAACAGACATCATTGTGTGTCAAACCCATTCTATTAAGTCTAAGAGGTGTCAAATAAAACCTATGTGTGATTTTATACTGTGTAAATTGCCCTCTGGCTTCTCTTATAAATTTACCTGTGTTTGACAAAATTCCTTTCCACTCTTCATCCCCTATTACAATCCCCATGTCCTTTTCCCATATTTTCTTTAAGTTGATGCAGTCACTACTGAGCACATGGTTGGTCATCCCGTAGAATACGGAGGCTTTTTGTTGGGGGTGAGGCAGTTTTAGAAAGTCCAAGACATGATTTTCGTCTATTTGCTGAATTTTTGTGGAGACACAGTTTCTAATTTGAAGATATTTCCAGAAATGTTCTTTTCCCTTTAAATTATACTTCTGTACAAGATTATTATAAGACATAAATGCATCCTGTTCAAATAAATCTGACACAGTACGCACGCCATTCATATGCCATTTCTTCCAATATATGGGTGACCTCCCAATACAAATAATAGAATTATACCACAGGGAAGAGTATGGTTGTTTACGTTGTGATAATTTATGCATTTTGTGAATCTTCGCCCACACCTCTCTTGAGTGCTTCATGATGGGGTTTGTGGTTATATCTGAACATTCACACATATATTCAATTGAGTATCATTGTTCCAGTGTTTAGGCAATTTGGCCATTTCGAAGGATATCTGATAGAAGCGAGGATCTGATAATCCCAGCCCTCCCTTATCCCAAGGTGCATGTAGTGTTTTAAACTTTATCCGGGGCCTTTTCCCATTCCATAGGAAATGTTTAACCATTGTATCATATTGATTAAAGATCAACTGTGGTATGGTGAGTGGTAGCATCATAAGTATATAATTAAGCTGAGGTGCAACCACCATCTTAATTATATTCACCTTCCCCCATAAGGTTAGTTGAATTTTCCCCCATTTCTCGAAGTTATTTCTTATGGTTTGTAGAAGTGGTCCTAAATTTAGTGTGGGGGTCTCTTCCAATTCCCTGCTTATCATGATACCCAAATATTTTATCCCTCTTGGGCTCCACCTAAAGCCAAATCTAGTTACCATATTTGCATTGCATATTCCGGATATAGGCATGGCTTCCGACTTTGTCCAATTAATTTTATATCCGGAAACTTTTGAGTAGCATTGAACTGTCTCCATTAAGTGAGATAAGGACTTATCTGGATTTTTTACCAAGGCCAGGATGTCATCAGCATATAAAAACAATTTATGCTCTTTGTCTCCCCCCCATGCACCTAGGATGTTTTCGTTATCCCTAATAGCAATGGCCAATGGTTCTAGTACGATATTGAACAGTAATGGTGACAGTGGACATCCCTGTCGCGTCCCCCTGGTGAGATCAAAAGACTTTGCCGTTGGTGATCACACATGCCCTAGGCATTTTGTATAATGTTCTAATCCATTTGATGAAACAAGGCCCAAGCCCAAAACCTGACAAAGTTGTGAACAAAAATTCCCAATGAACCCGATCAAACGCCTTCTCTGCATCAAGTGAAAGCGCGACGATTGGATCAGCTTTATCTCTGTTTAGCCAAGTTAGGTGAAGTAACCTTCTCATGTTATCTGTTGATGACCTATTCATCATGAATCCAACTTGATCGGAGTTTATAATATTGGGTAAAACCTTCTCCAATCGCAATGCAAGAATTTTGCTAAGGATCTTGCAGTCCACATTAATTAAACTTATTGGTCGATAATTTGAGGGCTCAGTGGGATCTCTATCTTTCTTAAGGATCACCGATATAAGAGCGTCATTAAAAGAGGAGGGAAGAGATTCACTGGCAAATGCCTCATTGTATACTTCTGTTAATTTGGGTGCAAGTAAGTCTATATACTGTTTATAATACTCGACCGGGAACCCATCCAACCCTGCTGACTTACCATTCCGCAAAATAGATACAGCTTTTCTAACTTCAAGTTCGGTAATATGACCTTCTAACATATTAATTTCCTCTGGGGATAATTTAGGCATTTTAACCTTGGAGAAAAAACTGAGCAATTCTTCCTGTTTAAGACCAACGTCAGCAGTATACAATTCTTTATAAAATTTCTTAATAGCTGTTATTAAATTACATGTATGTTTTTGCTTCAACTGTCTCGCAAGCAATTTACCAGTCTTCTCCCCCTCCTCATAAAAAGTAGTTCCCAATCTAAATAGAGCATATTCCACCTTTTTATTATAAATTTCCTGCAGTTCAAATTTGAGTTTACAAATATTTTAATATAATTGATTTGAGAAACATTGGGATAATTCTTTTTCAACATTCTTAATTTTATTATCTAATTCTTGTATTCTGGCCCGATCTTCTCTTTTTCTTTTAGACGCATAGCCTATAATCTTTCCTCTAACATACGCCTTAGAAGCTTCCCATTCAGTTGACCTTTTTTCAGTGCTACCAGTGTTAATCTCGAAAAATGATTTCAAATCTTCTTTTAATAACAAACTGAAGGCCTCATGGGACAACAATGAAGTGTTTAATCTCCACCTGCCTTTTCTCTCTTCATCGCAAGTATTAATGTCAATACCCAACATCACGGCTGCGTGGTCTGACAAAGCGATAGCGTTTATTTTGCAGTGGGTATTTACTTTTATCTATAAAAGCATCCCACACTTGGTTAAAATCTCCAGCTAGTATTATTTGGTCATCCGTTTCCCCCAAAGTCTTATTTAAATCATAAAAAAAATTAGGATCCCCTGTATTTGGGGCGTAAATATTACATAGCACCATTACGGTGCCATTTATCGTGGTCTGTAGGCACACCATTCTTCCTTCCTTGTCTTTAGTCTCTCCAGTCAACACAAAGTTTAGGTTCTTGTTGACTAATATAGTGACCCCATTCCGCTTACTGGAAAAGGAGCTGTGGAACACGTGTCCAACCCACCCATATTTCAATTTTAGTGTGTTTCCTGGATAAATGCAATATCTACTTTATGGTGTTTTTTTTTTTGGATTTTTTCCCCGATTTTCTCCCTAATTTAGTCGTGTCCAATTCCTCCCCGTCACTAGGGGGTTCCCACATTAAGGCTACTACTACCACTCAGCCGGGAGGGCCGAAGACTATCGCTAGCCGACCGCATCTTTTCGAACTGCTCGCTCACGCACCGTTGGGGGCGGCGTAACACACTCGGAGGACAGCGCTATCCTGTCCAACTCCGTTGCGCGAGCTCACAGACGCCCCTGACTGGCTGTAGAGCCGTGATTAATGTGGGAGCACTAAGAACCTCTCATCCCTCCCCTCTGAGAGAGCTCGGCCAATCAGCTCTCTCTAGACCTCCGGCTGCGAGAGGTTACAGCACCACCCGGGATTCGAACTAGCGATCTCCGGATGATAGGGCGAGTGCTTTAACCACTGCACCACTCGGAGGCCCCTACTTTATGGTGTTTTAAGTATGTCATAACTTTGCCACTTTTTATAGCATTCCCACAGCCTTTTATATTCCAGGACATGCATGTTATATAATTCCCCACCATAGTGTGTTATGTGATATCAAGTACATTATGTGATACCAAGAAAGAGAAATTAGGGAGTATGAAAGCCAATGTTGTGTATATAGACCTGTATGAGCATAGTAATCTGACCTGTGTAAGAACAAACTCTTAATAGCAAACCTTGTCATGACCGAACCTTTTTTTTTTTTTTAAAGAATGATTTATAAGAAACAAAACAAACACAATCGCTAAATCTTAGTTTAACTCCCAACTCAGGATGCAAAGCTAATGTTTAAATAATTAAATACTAAAAGCAAAAGGCTGTAAAGATTATTAAGTTTAAAAAAAGCAGCAGGAAAATAAATTCTGATAAATTCTCACCCAGTCTTTATGTAACCTTCCTCAGGGTTCTTGGGCACTTCATTTGTGTCATGCCCTCCACATACCTCTTGCCCATTGGACTTCGCATTTTCTATCTAAAAAAAACCCCCAAAAGACATAAGTTACACAAATCACTACGACACACTGCTTGCTACACTAAAGAAAACGCAGAGGAACTTACAGCAGATATTGTTCCAGTGGTAATATCTGACTCCACTACAGTCACTGGAGAATACACATACACTGCTTCTAAACAGGAGAATGAATTTAGAAGATCATGAAACTGACAAATAACACACCAGGTCTAATTACAGCATCCTCCACCAATATTGACACCCCTGGTTAAGATGTGTTCTTAGGCTTCTAATAAAAAAAATTATTGCAGGAGCATAATCTCGCACTGAAAATTGTAGAAAAATCTAAGCTTAAATTCAAGTGAATTTAAAATAAAAAAAAATCAAATCACCCCTAACAATTCCGATAAAATAAATGTAATTGAAGCATTTTTTTTTTTTTTTACTGTAGTTATTATATAACTTTATAATACGTTAATATTTAGAGTATCTAGAAACTTTACATTAATAATTTGTGACATCCTGTTTCCTTGTGGTATAAATATGATATGACACACATATGGCCTATTTCTCTTCCACTATTCAACATGAGAAAAACAATCCATTCAAATGAGGCAGATGTGCGTCGACCTTTATAAGTCAGGCAATAGCTACAAGAAAATAGCCACTCACCTAAACTTGCCCATATCTACAGTCAGAGGGAGCAAACAGCTGGAACAAAGACAAACAAGGCTAGACGAGGACCCAAGTTTATCTTGCCACCACGCACAATGAGGAGAATGGTAAAAGTAAAAAAATAATAATAAATCTCCAAACTGCATCAAAGAGTGGCATCCTGTGATCACAAAGTCTCCATAACAACCATCAGACGCTATCTACAAGTACATGCCAACTAGCGGTTTGGGAGGTATGCATGGAAAAAACCTTTTCTCATCTACAATAACAAAAACATCTGGAGTTTAATAAGTGGTACTGGGACTTCTTGGACCGTGTGCTCTCTTCAGATGAGACTAAGATTGAGCTTTTTCGCAAGAAACACACTAAGTAGGTCTGGGGTAAAACAAAAGATGAGTATGCGGAAAAGCACTTCATGCTCACCGACATGTGGGATAAGATGAATAGTGCATAAGTGAGGACCCAAGACTCTGGATGATCTAGAAAGATTGTGCAAAGAGGAATGCTCCATGATCCCACTATCTGTATTCTCCAATCCTATGAAATGTTATAGGAGGAGATTAAGTGCTGTTTTGGGGTTGTACAAAGTGTTAACATCAGGAGTGCCAATAATTGTGGCATACATGATTTCATTACAAAATATATATTATATATATTTCTTAATGTGGATTTTTTCCCACTAAATAGTTTTACTTCAATTAAAGGTTGGATTTCTCTTTTTTTTTTGGTTTGATATTGTTTAAATAATAATAAAAAAAAATTAAATGCCTAAGAACACATCTTAACCAGGAGTGCCAATAATTGTGGAGGGCACTGTATATTCTGACCAAAACAGTTGTATTTGCGTGGAGTGAAATCACCTTTCTTGCTCTTTCTGGTTAGGAGATGTGAAGGAGCAGACATTACTTTCCAGCCGCCATTCATTTTGAGAATATGTTGAGGATTGCTGAAAATATCCCAGGTCAAGCAGACTGGGGCGTGATGGACACCTTCACCCTGATCTCCCTCAGCCTTCTCACTTGTGAAACATGCAAACCTTTTCACCACCAAATCATCATTAACACAGATCTGTAATGCAAAGAGAGTTAAGTATAAAGTCTTAAAATCTAATCAAAATGTGACAAAACTGCCTCAGGAATTTTTAAAGTCACCACAGTCTGAGGTACTAAAGGGTTAATTTGGCCCTCTGCGGAAAAATAAATTGCCAATGCAATATTATTCAATCTAATAAAACTTATCTATAATTCCCATATTAAAAAAATTGTATTAAGCTTATTTCTAGTCAAACTTTACATAAATTATAAGCAAAAATGTCTTATTTTTTAGAATTTAGTTTTTCAAGAAATACATTCCTATAACTAGCAAAAATATTTGTCTATAGAAGACTTAGGTTGTTTTGTCTTTTTTAAGAATGTGTAAACAACTTTCGCTATATTCAAAACAATTTCACTTACAAGATAACATTTTTCACAATGCATTTATATTTGCATATTTCCATGGTTCATACCTGCCACGGCTCATCATTAATGACATCCAAGAAACGTATACTCTATGAAAATATTATATTATATATTATATATACTCTATGAAAATATTATATATTTCAAACATTTCACCTTTTTTTGAAAAGTCAAAGGAAGAGAATTTTCTTGCATGTTTCAAACATGACAGTTTGTTTTAAAAAACAACATTTTGACTGACATCAAGCTAAAGTCATTAAAAACAAGACTTCTGGAATAATCTGATATAATAATCAGCTCCATGCTAGGATATTGCTTCTGATTTAGAGCACAAATTCAGAAGTTCTGTCATTTTAAATAGTGTGTAATTACAAACAAACAAACAAAAATAAATGAATAGTCTTGGATGGATAAAAATGTGGGTTATCCAATCATTTAGAAATGACTCCATGCTGAATTAACTCCAGTTAAATATCCATCAACGCAGTAATGGATTAAGGTCTGTTAAATTACCTTCACACTTCTGATAGTCAAGTAGAGCTCAATAGCTATGCAATCATCATGGGTTCCACAAATAACAGCCTCAACCAATTCAGATGCTGGAAAGGCAAAACATGAGAATTACAATACTAAGTGAACATGTCTAGCATTAAAATCAGCATTTCAATATCCCAAATAAAATCTGACCTTGCAGGAGATTGTGGAGGTATTTTGAAGCAGAGCTGTCCCAGTGAGAGGATGGACTGAAAATTGGGATCAAAGAGAAGTTCAACGGCACAATAATGAAGAGATTAGTCTACATATGACCAATATAATTTTACGTCATCAATGATCACTGTGACGGCTTACACTAGCTCTGCCGTTTCATTGCAAAGGGGAACTTTGAGTTTTAGCGGGTGAATCCTGGACAGTTTGAACCTTAGCACACGAAAGGGCAGTTGCAGGAACTTATCAAGAGGAGCCCTTACACTGCAGGAAAGAGAGAAAACTGGACTCAACAGAGAATGATAAGACTTGACATTGACAAGAAACACTGACCAAACAAAAGTCCAGTACTTAACCATTATTTTCAATTTTAGCCTACAAGTTATCAATTAATTCTGTAAAGTATTTCAAACAGTTTGTACAGTGTCTTGCAAAAGTATTCATACCCCTTTTCCACATTTTGCCACGTTACAATCAGAATCATAAATGTTTTTTATTGGGATTTTATGTGAAAGACCCAAACAAAGTAGCACATAATTATGAAGTGGAAAGAAAATGATGAATGGTTTTATTAAAAACATTTTTAACAAATAAACACCTGAAAAGTGTGGTGTGCATTTGTATTCAGGCCCCTTTACTCTGATAACCCTAACTAAAATCCAGTGGAACCAAATGCCTCCTAACTATGTCACCTAATTAATAAATAGAGTCCATCTGTGTGTAATTTAGGCCATGTCCACACATAGCCAGACATTTTTAAAAACTGAGATTTTTCTCTGCGGTTCTCGCCTTTCGTCCACACGCAAACAATGTTTTGGTCGTTGAAAACTGAGCTTTTGGAAAACTCCGGCCAAAGTGAAGATTTTCCAAAACTCCGTTTTCAGTGGTGTTGTGTGGACAGGGGAAACAGAGATTTCGGCTTGTTGTAACGTATAATGTAATTGACTGTGTGCTAGTCTACTTGATTTGTGCAATAGCAGACATACGTACAGTAAACTAGTGGACTTTTTACATGCCTGTACACACACACGCAGTTACTCACACATTACATTAATGAACAGGTGCCTGAATGTACTACTAAGCTCACTGCTGCTACATACTGTACTGTACAAAACTCTGACTACTCAGACTCCGCAGGCAGCGACGGCGGTTTGGGACGAGACCCGGTCGGACTTCTACAAAGCGCAACCCGTAATGACATTTTGTCTAGGCTTCTGATTGACCCCTTGTTGATTAAGGATTCTCCTAACAGTGCTTAACAGGGCATTTTGCATTTTCATGTGGACAAAGATATTTTAAAAAACGAATAAGAAAATAAACCCCGTTTTTAAAATACCCGCTACGTGTGGACATGGCCTTAATCTCAGTAGAAATACAGCTGTTCTGTGACACCTGAGTAGATGGTAAGATGGATGGTGCTACCCGTTAGTCTGCAAAAAACTTGTCAAAGTCGAGACCTAAATCTAATTGAGAAAATAAATCTGTGGCAAGACTTGAAATTGTTGTTTACAGACGCTCTCCATTCAATCTGACTGAACTTGAGTTTATATATATATATATATATATTGCTCAAGCTCAGTCAGATATTAAAGAATGGGCAAAGTTTCACTCTCTAGATGTGCTAAGCTAGTAGGGACATACCTTAAAAGACCTGCAGCTTTAATTGAAGCGAAAGGTGGTTCTACATAGAATTGACTCATGGGGACTGAAAACAAATGCACATCACACTTTTCAGACAATTATTTGTAAAACCTTTAACCATTTATCATTTTCCTTCCACTTCACAATTATGTGGCATTTTGTGTTGGTCTATCACATCAAACCTCAATAAAATACATTTACATTTGTGGTTGTAACATAGGGTTCAAAATGTATTAATACTTTTGCAAGGTATTGAATATTGAGCTTAAAATCAACTAAACCTCTATTCCAAAACAAAGCTACTGTGCCAAATGAATCACTTGTGTAATTTTTCACAGGGATCTAATTTTTTAATTTCACTTGATTACTGAGCATGTTTTGCAAATGTTGTACTACTTAACTTTTTACAATAGATACTATACTTAATATTTGCAAACATATCGTATTCACCAATGAAAATCTACAAAGATTGCAATTTCTACACACTCATCTGTGCTGACGACAACATGCTCTCCGTGGTCAACTAAGATGCACGTTGCCTGGCTATTTGCTGATCCCAGGAACAGAGACTCCACTCTGGCCCGACACCAGCTCTTTATCGCTGGCCAAAACACGACACACACCTAGCGAGACGAGACAAAAATTAACTGATTTATATCATAAATAAGACCAGAACATATAGGAAGTTCAGCAGCTTTAACATTACTCATGCAAAGTGGATTATTGTGCATCATACCTGTCCCTGCTCCAGTGATGATAGCTTTACTTTCTGTACATCCAGGGTGACACTGTGATAAAAGAGATTCATTTTAACCTGCAGGTTCTCATAGTCTTGAGGACTTTCAACCTGTACCCCAGGTCCTTTGACAGGTCGCCCCCAAATACATCCTGGATTTTCAACCTTACAAAGAGAAAGAACGAATGCACATGTTTAAAAACATCCCTAAGAAAATACAAAAAATTTATATTTTACTTATATATACACATTTGCCATTTAATAAATTATTCCATATAATTATGTCCATATATGTGTACCGAGGGGGTATAAAAAAGTTTCGAGACTCGAGCACAACAGATCCAGTCCCATTCATTGTACGTCCTTCCTCAGACGCCTCAAAACCTGGCAATAGAATTCACTATTGACGATCTGGCCCCAGGGACAAATTCTTGATGCACAATGCTGCAAATGTCGAAAAAGATCATGCCTTGCCTTTTTCAGTCTTGGAGATGATGGTGTCTTCCACTGTGAAGACTATTGCCCCGTTCTTGTAGTGGTCAACAAAATGAAGAAGGCATCATCAATGGCATGAGTTCTTGGAAGACTTCGAGCAGACTGTAGCAGAATTGCCCAGTTTCATGCATGATTTCACGTTCCCCATTTGTTCTAACTTGCTGTCCATGATGAAATCACAGACGTGGTAATGCACGTGGTCAAAATAGCACCGGTTGCACAGCTCCCGATGTACACAGGACAATGTCTTTTGACACACTGACTTGTGAAGGTCGGTGCTCCCTGTCTGTGTGCACAGGCTTGTGGTGCCATCTGTTAAAACTATTCTAGAAATATAGTCTATAGAAATATACTCCCAATTGTAAACTCTATTTCTCATGCTAAATATTTTACTGAACAAATGTTAATATTCTGTATGTACATAGTGCCAAAACTGTACCTTGATTACTGCCAGCTCTAGCACAGCCCCAACGTCCATTTGCAAACCTGAGAAGCAGAACACCAGTATAAGACCATTACAGAGTTTAGTCATGAAACACCAACTAAACTATGACTTTAACAGGAAACACCCTGTACAATATACTCCTTTAGTTTCTGATATTTGCTACAGCTTTACATAACTTAAAATATCCAGTAAAAAAAAAAAAACATGAAAAGTCAGACAAGTTAAATGAAGTGAAATAAGTCTAGTTTAAACATGGCGGCCGTTCAAGCGCTCACTCCGACGGCTTCACTCACAGCGCTGGCAGACTGCAAAGCCCTAAGGGAGAAAAAAAAAAAGAAGAAACCTTCGAACGAGTAATTTGGTTGTTCTGGATACTGAATTTGGACAAACATTTGGGTAAAACCAGTGAAATGGTGAAAAGCGCGGTGAGATTTGCCGAGTCATTGGCGTCACGTGGCACATGTAAGGAGTTCAATGATTAATTAAACACAGGACTCTTCACTTCGGGAACAACATCAATATATACAGTACCTTTAATTTAGGGCTAATGGATGCAAAATTTCTCTAAGTATATAGAGACAAAATGTGGCCGAAACTTGTAGCGTGTACTGTTGTCTCTTCAATAGCTAGCTAATACTAATGTTAGCTGAGTGCCGTAGAGGCGCCTACCTGACTCACTGCACACAAATCACTTTCAAACGTTTACATGAACCGCCCTGGTTTTGCATTTATTTCATTTATACCATCAACTCGTTTATATTAGGCTGTTTTTCTTCTGTGCTCATCGTCACACTAACGCTAGTGGCAAACTGATGGATATGATGAACACCTTGGCCATTTAATACGCAGTAACGTTAACCGTTTTACTTCATCGTCACTGATTTAGCTTTTGCTGTTTGTTTGTTTTTTCCTCCCTATGACTGGACGTACCTTAGTGCCAATGAACCTCAGTCCGAGTACTTTCTCTGTAAATTAATGTAAGAACGATAAAAACCTGTTGCCTTTAAGTCTGCTCTATAAACTCTTCTTCGCTGTAAATTGACGGCGCCTGTCAGTCACCTGCGATAGCCCCGCCTATGCACACAGAGCTAACTGTTACTGCTTTCCAGAACTTTCCTCTCATACTTGGCAAATAATCAAGGGATAAGGGGAAATAAATTGTATTTTTATATGTTTTTTTTTTAACAATTTTCCTTGCTGTAGATTACAGTACCAGTTAAAGGTTCGGACAAGTTTTGGATTTATTTTCTACATTCCAGAACAATTTCTTTTGTTTTGTTTTCCCACAAACTGTGAAATAACAAAAATGGCCTTAGGTAGTCAGTTATTTTAAAACAGAAGGTCAGCATTCAGAGTTAGAAACATTCAGAATTAGCAGCATCCAAAATAACCAATTGTCAGCACCTTGGATTAGAGCGTCTCAAATTATGAAGGCTTTACGGACAAGTAGCAGACATGTCGCAATATCACCTGTTCAAGAGAGATTATTGCATATTTTGGAGGCCTTTAGCATGTAGAAAGGAATAAAAATCAGTAAAGATATTTAGAATATGTGTCGTACTTTCCTTTATATTGTTTTTATATTTTGATCTGTATTAATGTAAAACAGCAATGCAGTGTATTGAATATATTACATATTTCTGTCGATGAGCATTTATGTTACACAAAGAAATTTTCAGTGATGGGATTGAGGAAGAATTGTTAAAGGTGTAATATAAATGCAGCAAAACTTATTTTATAAGAAATTTATACTGAAAATAATCATTCAGTACTGGAAAACTGTGAATACCACTCACTCACTTATCGCCTATACAGCTTTATCCTGTATATATGGAGCATATCCCAGGAGACTTGGGTGCCAATCCATCTCAGGTAACAAACACATACACACACGCACTTATTCACATACCACAAACCTGTGTTTGCCATTGACAGCAAACTTACCAGATGGTGGGGTTTTTGCAGCTACTGGCAAACTTGTGGCCAACCTAGTAGTGAACACATCTTTCAGTAGTAACAAACTTTTAATAATTGCCAGGGTGTTATCAGAAATTTTCTGCTAGAGGCAAAAACTAGCAAACAAAATTTTGGCAAACTAATTTCTTTGTGACAAATTTGCTGAAACCTTGATTTGAACCTTTCAATATTATAAGGGAAATAATTCTGACTGTGGAGCCAGAAGAAAGAACCTAATGTTAGTCAAAGTGTTCAGTATTGTTTTGGTTATATTTTTAAGGATTATAATGTGGTTACTTATACTATTACTACATTATATTAAAATTTATAAACATAAATATGAATATGTGTTTGTTCCCTTTCAGACTAGAGTGCAAATCGCTGCTCTTCAACCTAAATTTAATGATTTTTTGTTTCTTTATGATTTTTTACGATTAATGATCTGTGACAGAATAGGGCAGAGAAAGAAAACAAGATGGCGGGGAGGAGGTGCTATAATAAAGAAGTAGCAGAAGGAGCTAAAACTCACCAGTGTTATTTTCTAGCTCATATAAAATCCCTTAAATACTCTAAAATAATAAAAATAAAATACTGTACACTCTTACAGCAGAAGGTGGCAATATGAATTCTATGGAACTTTTTAAACATACAAATTCTAAATCACCAACTATAAAGAGCAAATATTTAATTATAAAAGATAAATGTTATGTTTAAAAATACTGTGTGTGTGTGTGTGTGTAGGCAATTTTCGCTCTTGCACACAAAATAGTGGTCAGATTAGCATAGAAATTATCCAAGCTGTATCCAATTGTATAACTTAAATTGAAGTCCTTTTGTTTTTGAAACCTTGTTTTTTCATCCCTGGTATGTGTGGCCCAAATTCCATTATAGTCGGACAAAATATGTAGAAAATAAACCCACATTAGAAGCAAATTTAGTTTCTCGTCTAACAACTTTTCTCGACAAACTTGTTTGAATACCTTGAATGTGTTGTCCTACATATCGAAATTCCAAAAAAAAATCTTTCTTTGGGATGGTGTCAATTCTTTTATCAAAATGGATTTTTTACATTTATTTAATAGTTGTATTCAATAATAATAATTATGGAATCAGTCAACTCTGTATGACCCCCCCCCCCCCCCCCCCCAAAAAAAAAAAAAAGAATACAGTGGGAATACACTCACTCACTCACTCATCATCTGTACCGCTTAATCCTGTATTCAGGGTCACGGGGGACCTGGAGCCTATCCCAGGAGATTTGGGGCACGAGGCAGGGTACACCATGGACAGGGTGCCAATCCATCGCAAGGCACACACACATACACACACTCACTCACTCACTCATCATCTATACCGCTTAATCCTGTATTCAGGGTCATGGGGGCCTGGAGCCTATCCCGGAAGACTTAGGGCACATGGCAGGGTACACCCTGGACAGGGTGCCAATCCATCGCAGGGCACAGACACACACATACACTCACTCATTCACACACTACGGCCAATTTGGGAATGCCAATTAACCTAACCTACATGTCTTTGGACTGTGGGAGGAAACCGGAGTTCCCAGAGGAAACCCACCAAGCACAAGGAGAACATGCAAACTCCATGCACACAGAGGCGGGAATTGAATCTGGCCGGGAATCGAACCCGGACCGTGGAGGCGCAAGGCGACAGTGCTAACCACTACACACCGTGCCGCCAGTGGGAATACATTGAGTTGCAAATTAAACTCTCATTGCCGCCTATAAGTTGACATTTAATTTGTTGCAATTTGTTCTGGAAAGTTAAATTTAATTGGACAATACATTTTAATTTGATTTGGCCATTAAATTTTATTTGTGCTTATATAATACTACTATAGCATTGTAGTCAGTATATAAACATATTATTTGGAGAACTTATTGTGTCGGAATATCTACTACTAGGAGTTGGTGCTCTTTTTTAAATAATGGAAAGAAGCCTTCTTAACATAATGTTCTAAGAAGGATAAAATCTATATACCTTTAGATACTTAATAATATTTATGTAAAACATTACTCATGCATGAGTGGATGAATAGACACCAGCTACAAGTTCATTTTAATCCATTAACTGCTTTATCCTGTAGTATTGATATCTAGAGAACTCAATATGCTACCAGCATTTTTGTGTGATTGGTTAACCTTTACAACAGACACAAAATTCCGGGTCTACACATCTACACATTTAAGCCGTTAATACATTTCACTCAGCTCAGCCGGTCATTTCAACAATGGAATTTGCAGCACTTCAGTACTCTACTGGAAACCACTGTTAGTTTTTTATTATCATTATTTTTACTATGTATACCAATTAGTCCATGAAGTTCTTTGCGATAAGCTGGTGAGCAAAAAGGGTGTCTTCTACTGCCTACAGCTACACCTGTAGACACTGTATGTGTATCTGCTGAGATGTAGAGGCACTTGAAACTTCTGGTCCAGGTCTGTTATTGTGAAGACAATCTGTGTGGAAACATTGCAGCGTGTTACTATAGTATGATATATGGCTATGTTTTTATGTTATGTTAGTGACTTTTTTCTTACTCATCTTTACTCACCTCAACATATGGATAAAAACTGGTCTGGCCCAAGCTTTCCCAATACTGTCCAGTCTCAAAACGTAATTTGTACATCCCTACAGTGAAATCTTGTCTTGTGATTAGTCCGGGACAGTAACCATTCTCATCTGTGGTTCTAGAAAATACAATGAAACCATTTACATTTGTTTGTTTGTTTGTTTTTTGGTACAAAGTGCAAATCCACCAATTTTTATTATGTACATGTATATTATGTACTCTCTAATATGAAGAGGCATGTACCCTGTAGTTATGAGGTTCCAGATGGCCATCTGAGAGTCTAGACGATGCAGACTGATGGCCATGCGTGCTGCAGGAACCCCATCTGCTGTGTTTTGCACATGAGTAATAAGAGGACTGTCCATCACAAAGGTATCTAGCAAGAAATTGAAACCACTTCATTAAAATCAATTTGTGTTGTATAGTAGGCTTATTTTCTCTGCAGACTCCAAAGCATCTTAGTTCTATGCATCACTCGAAAAAAGATGGTTTTCTACTATTTTGCCACTATTTACAACTTTATTGTATGATTTGTCTATATATATTTATCAATTTATCATTTTTTTCCCCAAAGGAACTGTGTATATTGCTCAGGAAAAAATTAAAGAGAACAAATCGTCCTGGTGTGATGTGAACACTCCTCAGATATACTCAAGTGAAAACTGTTCCTTAAATTTTTTTTGAGCATAATCTTTTACTAAACAAACACATAAATAAACATATATATATAACTAACTTCAATATACAGGATGTTAATTTTTAGATGTTGGTTTAAAAAAAAGAAAAAACAGTCAGTTAACTATAGAAGAGCATTTTGTAATGTGTGTTATCATATAATTCATGTCTGTGTCCCACACTACTTAACAGTCAATAAATAGCAAATACTTATGGCACCATCTGCATGTCATATGGCAGTGTAACAAGTCTCATATTTATCAGATTATAAATAGTACATGGAACAATACTGTAAATCACTAGGCTCCACACAGCTAAGTAAAATTCTGGTGCTGTTAACCACAACTATCTTGTTAACTCAAGCTAGCTAGCCCAACTATATTGAAGAGAACAAAATTATATAACCTAATATATTAGGTTATATTGGTAATTTCCAATGTTTTTACCCAATCTATGTAAACTATGCATTTCCTTATCTAATCAATGTATTTTGGCATTATTCTGGGTTTTAAAAAACACCTTTTTCATTATCTCTATGTAGTACCTTATGATTATCTCTCAATTCTGGATATGATGAGATCTCAAGCAAAACAACTTGTCAACTGGTCATCTATCAATCGCTAGTTTCCCAGTTTAAAAAAAAAAAAAAACATAAATGTCTTAGTCTATGTGGAGTTTGTTTGTTTTCCATGTCTCTGTTCCACAACATGCCAGACTTTCATGGAGAAAGCCTCATCAATTTCATGTATTCAAGAAACACAATTTCCTCTGGATTTATTCTGATGATTAATTACTTGTACAGTATTGTCAGAGCTGCACGACGTTTTCTGCCCCAACTCAGTAATAAAGTTTTTATAATATATTTTACAGACATTTGATACACTTGTCACTGTAACACTGTCCATGGTGCTGAAAGATAACAGATGCATAAGAAAAAACTCTGAAGTAACATTAGTCTTATCCTTCTCATTATTACTTGCCATATGAGTAGACTAAACTGAAAGAAAACATCTGAAGAAAAGAACACTACCTTTGCTGTGTGGAAAGGTGTGATGTTGATCTCATCAGCTTGCCCACTCACTCAGAAATGAGAGAGATTCTGACTGGACCGGCTGTGTGTTCGTCCTGGAACATGGTGGCTTGATGAGTTAATCAATAGCAACAATTCCTTGGCTTAATGTTTAAAGAAAAACCATGACAGCTGTGTAGTTGGGACACACATTACTATCAAAATAGAGATTTGATCATTTTAGTTTAAAGTCTAAGCAAGTCAACACAAAACGGATAATGTTTTTGAATCTTGTACTATGACCTCTTATACCAAACAAATGTTACACAACATGAAATATAGAAGGTGTCGTGTGGAAATTTGCTTTTATTACAATTTAATCACTAAGTTAGCAATTAACCATTTTAAATGACACAACCCTTTTGTAATACTACATGTCGCTATATGCCGCAGATTTTTATTTCCACAGGCAATGAACCTGGACCATCATATATATATTTTTTTAAATTATAAAATGTAAATTTTAATGGTTTCAAATTCTGAAAACAAGAAGTGTGAGTGCACTGTAAACCTATGAAACATTAAATAAATAAAATTGGAGAAAGGGGATTACATGTATCTGATTTTTATTAGCTGATTAAAATATGTAACAGTGGCAAAATTTTTCATTTAAAACAGGCTGGGCTTTGTTTGAAGAGTGACCTCATAATTTAATTGGGTTATCTTATCACGTTTATTGCATCCTGACAATAGCTTAGTCATAAAACTAGACATGCAGAACCTAAATGAAAAATTTGGTAATATTCATGCCTAATGTTTGTGCAGCTCTTTTTAGATAGCCTTTTCCACAGTTGTGCTAGATTAAAACCTAATCTCTCACACTGAATCTTTTCATCTACACTGAAAAAAGTGCCATTTCAGAAGGGTCAAATTATTGGACTCTAAACTGTAATCCTAAGAATTTTTCTGTGAAAAAAAATCCTGAATAGCGATCACTTAAACACTTTGTGAAATTGCTTTATTTAAATATATCAATGGTATAAATCACAGCTATGCTTAATAGTGACAGTAAGAGCATTTCCACACACACACTGTAATGAGAACACACAGGATTGAGACTTTTGTTAGTGAGACTAATCAGAAAGAATAGATTAAATTTGCTAGGGAGTATAAAGATTGGACTTTGAAGCAATGGTACAGATTAAGACATTTGCCTTGATCACAGATTAATATTCTATTGATGAGGTTTATTAAAAAATTTAAGTGCATTGTAAATCAGATAGGCGGCACGGTGGTGTGGTGGTTAGCACTGTCGCCTTGCACTCTCCAGGGTCCGGGTTCAATTCCCGGCCGGGTTCAATTCCCGGCCAGGCTCGATTCCCGTCTATGTGTACATGGAGTTTGCATGTTCTCCCCGTGCTTGGTGGGTTTCCTCCGGGTACTCCGGTTTCCTTCCACAGTCCAAAGACATGCAGGTTAGGCTAATTGGCATTCCCAAATTGTCTGTAGTGTGTGAATGAGTGAGTGTATGTGTCTGTGCCCTGCGATGGATTGGCACCCTGTCCAGGGTGTACCCTGCCATGTGCCCTAAGTCTCCTGGGATAGGCTCCAGGCCCCTGTGACCCTGAATACAGGATTAAGCGGTACAGCTGATGAGTGAGAGTGAGTGAGTGTAAATCAGATTTCGCTACAGCCTGTGTGTGCTGTCCTCATAAACACTACAAATTATCTAGTAGTACAACCCTTTGAAAGGTGTTCCTTAATAAATACAAAAAATTTTGAATCTTACAAAGTTTCAGTGTGTACCATTACACACTTAATGCTTTTGCTGTAATACATGCAGTAGTTTATTGTCCAGGAATGTACATGTGTTTCAGTAAAATTATTTCTGTATCTATGTATTATGTATTATTTGTCTTACTTTTGTTTTTGTTTTTTTATATCTACATTGTAACTATCCATTCAGTGGAACTCGGCTGGAGCTTACCACATCCCATGTACAGTCTTGACCTTGCTCTGAATCATTTCTACATGTTTGGGACATTAAAGGAGTTCCTTGGAGGGCAGCATTTCAGACGTGAAACATGAAGTCCAATCATGGCTCCGGGGTACTGAGAAAGCTTTCTACCTTTATGGTATCCAAGCGCAAGTGAAATGCTGACATAAGTGCATTAGAATGCAGGATTTATATTTAATGCAGGAGATTACATAGAGAAATAAAGGTAGCTTTTACTCTCATAACTGTGTTATTTTATTCTGCACAAATCAAAAGTCCCGGTTTGACATGAACTCCCCATACAAAAGTAGCACAAAATAAATAGAAAAGACAAATAATTTGTGACTCATAAGCTTAGACAGAGAAACCGAGAGAAACAGAGGGAGACCGAAAAAAAAAACTGGAAACATTAATCATAACTGTGGTTGTTATAGTGATGCCAGACAGAATCAAAATAAAGCAGGACCATTTTAACAGGTGTGGTTAATTATTCCAGCTTATTTCAAATGACATAATATTAAGACTGCCAAACATGAAACGTGCCGATGCAAAGAAAAAGGAGGATATGTGAAACATTAAGAAGTGCATGATTTCAGACAAAATACATAAGGAAACAAAATTACAGCACATCAGGAACAATGGTGGCTGGATCGCATTGAACAAATCTGCTATTATCCATACTGCAGGCATGGGTCAGAGAAAAGGCAGCCAACATTATTCAAGAGTTATAAATCATAAATCAAATAATCAGACACAGGAAGCACTTGGAATTTGAAAACAAAGTGGAATGAAATCTAAGGCTCAGTAAGGAGGAGGGTATAAATAGACAATCTAATCAAGATCTAACCATAGAACACCTGGAAACAATCAGGAAAACATCAAGGACGTGACAGTGGAGATGACGAGACTCGAATCAAAATAACTGAATATGGCCAGACAAAAGCACAACATGAGATAAGTAACATGAGAACAGTGCTTGCCATTATTTGCACCCATGCTGAGGGGGAATTCACAACAGTGAGATGGAGCTCATTATTTCACCACTTGCTTCATGCTGGGAAATAAAAGCTAAATTGTTAGAAATTTACAGTATCTGTTTCTGCTGCTCTGTGGGTGATCTCCCTGTGATCTTTACCTACAGGGCTATAGATCACCTGCCATGCTAGTATCCGAAAAACATATACATTTCACTCAAAAGACAATGCAGAGGAAAATGCATGCTACTGTGGGAGGAAACCGGAGCACACGGACGAAACCTGCCAAGCAAGAGGAAAACATGCAAACTCCCTGCACACAAACCCAAGGCAGGAATTGAACCCTCCACTAGTAAAGTTACTGGGTCTAGCTCAGTGAGTGTGTAAGCGCATTTAAAATGAAATATTGGCATTTACTACCACTGTGTGGTATGAAGTCTAAATTTTGTCGAATTGGAATTTGCCATCTTTACTGAATTTGCACTGCATTAAAAAAAAAAAAATAGCTAGAGCATATGCAGTTGCGACCTTGGCGTCAGAACATGCACAGTAGGATACACCCGTGGTTAGACAATGGACCTGCTCAGTCTGTATTTTCTTATTGTTTTATAGAATCTATGGTTATGAGTTAGCTCAAACATCAAGATGAGCAAAATGCTGGGGAAAATGTTTGAAAGAAGAACTCCCCATTGCGAGTCGGTTACAACAGTTTACAAGAGAAAAACTGTCTTTGCTACAGAGCTTAAGGGCTGGGTTGAATGTTCTGTCCAAAACTGTTAGTCACATCATCAGCCACACCACATTCTTTTCTAATTATCACCAAATAACACCTATAAAAGCCTTTTATCTCACTCACTCATTGTCTATACTACTTTATCCTGTATACATGGTAGTGGGGGACCTGGAGCCTAACTCAGGAGACTTAGGAGGCAGGGTACACCCTGGACGGATCCATCGCAGGGCACACACACACTCACTCACAGACTACAGGCAATTTGGGAACCTAATCTGCATGTCTAAGGACTGTGTGAAGAAACCAGAGTACCTGGTAGAAACCCACCAAGCACACAGACATGAGGTGGGAATCGAACCTGGAACCAGGAGGTGTGAGGCAACAGTGCTGAACGCTAAACCACTGTGCCTAAAAGTTTTAAAATTTTTCATCTTAAAGAAAAATACTAGAAATTTATTATTAAGGTCAATTCACCTTGTAAATAAGACATAATGCTATGCCCAAAAACAAAAATGGGAACCGGTAGCCCTTTGGTTAAGTTGTTTGATTACTGATCGGAGGGTCCTAGGTTCAAACCCCAGCACCACCAAGTTGCCACAGTGCTCTAAGGTAAGGGCGTCTGCCAAATGTAAAACGATTTATGAGAATGTAATAAAATCCTTTGGCTTGTGTTTATCAGAATGGGCGGGGTTAAAATGGTAACGCATCCAGCCACCAGGGGGCGTCAGAGACCTTTTGACTTCACAGCAGCGACATTAGCACCACCTTGTGGACGCTGAAAAACACACACACACATACGACTTGCACATATGTTGCTTGTATTTATTTATTTATTTATTTATTTAATTAACAATTTGTACTTATTTGTCATGTGGTAATTTCTACAACATTTCCTCTTTATTCTGTTCTGTCTTCCTGCCACGTTTTAAATCAGCATTAAAGCACCCTTAGGCTACTACAAGGCAATAATTTGCCTCTTTCTAATTATAACTATCAAATTTCCCAGTTTCTTCATATAGAAACCTAATATAAAAAAATAAATAAATCATGACTTATATTAGAGATAGGATGTTGCCCATATCTGCGCTAATGATAGAGGCGGTGTGACGAGTTAATTCATGTCGTTCCTGTGTTCGGTTCGCCAGATGAAAGAAGTGCGCGTGAGTCCAAACCGCAGGCTTCCCTACTAAACTGCAAGTCCAAAAAATAATGAAGCATTTGTAATTCTACATGGCGTTTAGTAGGGAGGTATGCGGGTTTGGACTCAGCCTGAACTCTTTCCAGATGTACAGAGCTGGCGCACTGAGGTGGGCTTTCCCCCTCTGAAGGTGGGTTAAATATAACGCTGCGAGGGGCTAAACATACTCCTCATACACACACACACACACACATATATACATACATACACATACACACACACAAAGACAGGCAGAAGAAGAAGGAGAGCTGACACATAGACACGACCTGTCCTGGATTGTTGTTGTTTTTCTTCCTTTTTCTGTTATGATGTATAGCAGTGGAATATTTGTGATCATTTTTATGACATGCCAGATGCTCGGATCTCAGAGCCAGGTACGTCCTCATCATGTACAGAACACCACCAGGTATGGACAGATGTTGCAGAGAGGTTTTCACTCTTGTAAACTTTTTCATACACCATGTACCATGTTCAGCTTTTCCTTGTATTCACACACACACACACACACACACACACACACACACACACACACACACACACACACACACACAATTCAAAAGCTTCAGAAGTGCAGAATGTGCATGTGAAATAATACAATAACAGGTTTGAAAATGATGAAATGAAAACATAGATTTCCATATGTTGTTTTTTCTGTAAGCCTGATATAGAATAATTCTAGCATTATCTTTACATTTTATACTGTATATGCATATATATATATCATTTACAATGATCAGCATGATTAACCTTCCAGCTGTCTCGAAGACTGTGAGAGAACAAACTATGCAGAGTTTCTATCTGCCATTTGGGATGTTTTTGGCCCTGGTTTTGAATTTATAGTGAAAACACACACACACAGACACAGACACACACACACACACACAGACACACACACACACACACACACACACCAAGAATTTGAAGGGAGGGGGAAAAAAAACCCTGGCATGCATATATTGTGCAGATTTAGGATGTGTAAAACTGATAGGAATGTCCCTGATTTGGGAAGTGCTGGAGAGTTTGATCTATTTTTATGATTTTTTTTTAAACATCATAGTTAAATACATATATAATAATATATATATATATTTTAATCTTGCACATATGAGAGTAGGCGCAATGTGAAGGATCTGAATCACTTGGCTCACTTTATTGTTTCAATCATAACTCAGATGAATTATTTTTAAATGGCACACTGTTTTCATGTACAGAGTGGGCCATTTATATGGACACACCTTAATAAAAGGGGAATGGTTGGTGATATTAACGTCCTGTTTGTGGCACATTAGTATATGTGAGGGGGCAAACTTTTCAAGATGGGTGGTGACCATGGTGGCCATTTGGAAGTCGGCCAACTTGGATCCAACTTTTGTTTTTTCAATAGGAAGAGGGACATGTGACATCAAACACATTGGGAATTTCACAAGAAAAACAATGGTGTGCTTGGTTTTAACGTAACTTTATTCTTTCATGAGTTATTTACAAGTTTCTGACCACTTATAAAATGTGTTCAATGTGCTGCCCATTGTGTTGGATTGTCAATGCAACCCTCTTCTCCCACTCTTCACACACTGATAGCAACACCGCAGGAGAAATGCCAGCACAGGCTTCCAGTATCCGTAGTTTCAGGTGCTGCACATCTCGTATCTTCACACCATAGACAATTGCCTTCAGATGACCCCAAAGATAAAAGTCTAAGGGGGTCAGATCGGGAGACCTTGGGGGCCATTCAACTGGCCCACGACGACCAATCCACTTTTCAGGAAACTGTTCATCTAGGAATGCTCGGACCCGACACCCATAATGTGGTGGTGCACCATCTTGCTGGAAAAACTCAGGGAACGTGCCAGCTTCAGTGCATAAAGAGGGAAACACATCATCATGTAGCAATTTCAAATATCCAGTGGCCTTGAGGTTTCCATTGATGAAGAATGGCCCCACTATCTTTGTACCCCATATACCACACCATACCATCACTTTTTTTGTTCCAACAGTCTTGGAGGGATCTATTCAATGTGGGTTAGTGTCAGACCAATAGCGGTGGTTTTGTTTGTTAACTTCACCATTCAAATAAAAGTTTGCCTCATCACTGAACAAAATCTTCTGCGTGAACTGAGGGTCCTGTTCCAATTTTTGTTTTGCCCATTCTGCAAATTGTGTGCGCCGATCTGGGTCATCCTCGTTGAGATGCTGCAGTAGCTGGAGTTTGTAAGGGTGCCATTTGTGAGAAGCTAATATCCGCCGAAGGGATGTTCGACTAATGCAACTCTCCAGTGACATGCGGCGAGTGCTACGCTGTGGGCTCTTGCTGAATGAAGCTAGGACAGCCACTGATGTTTGTTCATTAGTGACAGTTTTCATGCATCCACATTTTGGCAAATCCAACACTGAACCAGTTTCACGAAACTTAGCAAGCAGTTTGCTAACTGTAGCATGGGAGATGGGTGGTCTCGTAGGGTGTCTTGCATTGGAATCTGCTGCAATGACCCGGTTACTGCGTTCACCAGATATCAACACAATTTCGATCCGCTCATCACGTGTTAACCTCTTCGACATGTCAATGGCTGTGAACAAAGAGAAACTTGTAAATAACTCATGAAAGAATAAAGTTACGTTAAAACCCAAGCACACCATTGTTTTTCTTGTGAAATTCCCAATAAGTTTGATGTGTCACATGACCCGCTTCCTATTGAAAAAACAAAAGTTGGATCCAAGATGGCCGACTTCCAAATGGCCACCATGGTCACCACCCATCTTGAAAAGTTTGCCCCCTCACATATACTAATGTGCCACAAACAGGACGTTAATATCACCAACCATTCCCATTTTATTAAGGTGTATCCATATAAATGGCCCACCCTGTATTATATTTGGTCAGCGTACTGAAGTCAAAACCACCACTGGCACTGGTTTTCTGTTAAATAAACATCATTAACTCCATGGCCGCACCTGTACAGGAGTGTATGAGCAGGCAGGAGGTCCAGAGCACTCTACAGTACGTCCATAAGCTGCTCTCAGCGCACGAGACCTCCTTCTTACAGAGTGTACGCAGCCTGCGCAAGAAACTCAACCTGATGCACAACGGCACAGTCAAACACAGCAGCAGTAACACTGGCAAAAACGGCACATGTGAGTACAGCAGCAGACGCAGCACTGTATACAGTTACACTATCACATAACTGCGAATAAAAAGGGGCAGCTCAGGCAATCTTTGGATGCCAAACATTTCTAGATTTTTTTTTTTACATGAAATCTTTTCTGAAAAGAAAACAGACTATTGTACACAGAGATCTTCAGATTTCTCTCTGTGGGACCAAGACAGGACCATGAACAAAAATTAACTCAGCAAAACAAATACAGTACACTTAATAACCATAAATAGCTCTTTGATTAAGAGTTTTAGGATTATCAGAGATTTACTTTTCTGAAAAGGAACACAGTTATATAGTTGTACACGTAAAAAACATTAATGGTTTTGTTAGAGGGACAACAGTCTAAGACATTAGAAGGCAGACCAGTCTCTGACAATGGAACTTGATCTAAGTATTGTGTGCATAAACCTGTTGTTTTTCCCCTTATCACTCCTCAGCCTAAACTTTCATGTCGTCCTTTACCCAAAAGCTATGTGTCTGCCTCCAAACCCGCCAGCCAATGGAAGGATGCTGGGCCAAGTGTTCAAAGTGGGCCATGAGGTTCACTTCCTCTGTAACTCTGGTTTCCAGCTGTCAGGGCCAGAGACTAGGGAGTGTCTGGATTCCCTCAGCTGGAGTGGAGAAGAGCCAACCTGCAAGAGTATTTATTAAATGATAATCCAGAATTTTAAAACCCCATCTCTAGTTACCATATCTGTAGAACAAAAACAATCAATGTTTTTTCTGTAATGAGAAAAGAAGCAAAAGACTGTTGGCTTGAAATGTGCCTATAATCGCAGTCCATGAGCAGCCGCTCAAGCAGATAATTATTTATGAGAAACATTGTTTTTATGAATTCTTCACTGAAAGGTATTTGTGATGGAGCTGACTTTTCAAAGAGAAGAATTTGTGGTTACGCTTTAATAACATTAGTTTTACAGAAAGCGCAAGACAACACAATTATTTTCACTGTACTGCTCCAGTGTTGAAATGTTGAAAATACCAGGGATGTTCAACTCAAACCGAGACTTTTGGAATGAGAGTAAAAACTCAATTTATTTCTATATTTAATCCCGTTACACTAATGCACTTATCCCAGCGTTTCACTAGTGCTTGGAAAGTTTGAAACACTGGCCTCCAAGGAACTCCTTTAAATGGTCCAAACATGTGGAAATGGTTAAAAGTGAGGTCAGGACTGTACAGGAGATGTGCCAATAGACTTGTCTTAATAATGAGATGCTTCACGTAAATAAACTGTAAATGCTTCACGTAAGTTCAACATCTGCTCAAGGGCCTCCAAGAGCATTTGGAGTTGAATGGATTTGAAACATGTTGAAATTATTTTCTGTGGAAAAAGCACATACTCTACAGACACGGTAGATAGAGATTTGGTTGAAAACAATGGCTCATTCATTTAATTCACTGTGCTTGTTTAAAATCTATTACATATGTAATTCTAGGTTTCCTCTGATTCACACGTGTACTTTGAATGATGATCTATGCTGTGCTATGTTCAGTAGTAGATGCTGGAACACACAATATCACTACCTCATCCATGCCCACATCTACCTCACCATCTCCACCTCCAGCCTCAGCCTATGTCCGTCGCTCTCACTGCATCGAGCTCGAAGGCTCCATGCAGTGTACATGTGAGCAAGGCTACAGCATCTCCAGCCAGGACAGAGGCTCGTGTACAGGTACGGGCCTCTCAATTGAACAGAATTAATCTGGACTACGTTTTCCTGTCTGTTTGATCATATTGATTTGGATATGAAAGGAATCAGATTATTCACTCCAGAGAGAGATGCTGATTTGAATAATTGTAATGTGGTTGCATGCAATCTATAGATAATTTTATTTTTTAATTCTTTTAGACATTGATGAATGTGAGCTTTTCCGTATGACTCAAACTGGTCGTCTATGCATGCACACATGTTTCAACACGGCTGGGAGCTACTACTGCCAATGTCCCACTGGCTACAGCGTCAACAAAGACAACAGGAGCTGTCAGGGTCAGTGTCCAACTTGACTAAAACAGACACCTCTTTCTTATTTACCAGACACGAAAAGAAAGGAAGGAAAAGCATCTTAAAGATTGCATTGTTTAATAAGGACGTGAAGATTCATTCAGCATTTTCTTTAGAGCTGCATTTAATTGTACTTTTAGGACACTTTTCTGTCTCAGAGGCAAACTGCAGTTGCTATAATGATGATGAGATACTTTCTAACCAATTAAGCTCAACCCTCTTTGAGGTCTTTGCTCGAACGTTTCCATTTTGCTGTTTTTCGAAAGGATTAAAGAGACAACTTTTATGCCACCCGTCCATGATGTTTTATTGGCCAGTTAATAAAACTTAAAGGAGAAACAATTTGCTAAACTGTCCACCATTTTCACTGCAGATGTTAATGAGTGTGAGAGAGGAACTCACAACTGTACCAAAGAGCAGGTGTGCGTGAACACTTTCGGAGGTTACAGATGCATGGTAGTCGAATGCCCTCGCTTCCGCAATGCTTCCTACATCAAGACCTCACCTTTGTAAGTATACAAATTGTATTCTGATTGACCTCCCAACTCAAGTCCTCCCCTTTCTTGGTGGGGTTCTTTCCCAATTTGGCTTTTCCAAGTTCCAGTAGTTTTTGAGTGTACAGGTGTTCACAGCAATGGACCGGCACCCCATCCTACTCAAAGAAAGTATTGATGTATTTAATAAAATACGCCACGTTTATGAGTAATACACTGGGAGTAATGCAGCACAGATTGGAGAAATTGGTTAATTAAACACAAGCATTTGATACATCCGGTTGACAAACCTGACACGAAGCTTAGAATATATACAATATATAACATTTTGAAAGTCTGAACATCCAGTGTGTCTGTTACAGGCAATGTGAGCGTAACCCATGCGTCCAGAGGAACAAAGCTTGTCTCCAGGCTCCGATCTCTATCAGCTTTCACTTCATGTCAGTGGTGTCGAACATGAGCACTCCCCGTGTTCTGTTCCGGGTATCAGCGGCCCGAGTGCTAGGAAACACCCTGCGCTTCGCACTGCTGGGAAATCGAGGGGAAAGGCATTTCACTGTTCAGCGTGCAAGCAGACAGAGCGGCGAGCTGCTGCTGGTGGAGCCGGTGCAAGGCCCTGCCGTACTGGAGGCTGAAGTGGAGATGAGCGAGTTGGAGAGGAGAACACTGCTGGGACGATATCTAACAAAGGTTACACTCTTCGTGTCCCCATACAGCTTCTAAAAGGCAGAGTGACGAGCCAACAGACTGGAGAATGAAGATCTTGCCCTAACTGACAAAGTGCAACAGATTTGCAGATAGGCAAATCAAAAATGTATTAAAGCTATTAAGCATTATTTTGTTTTTACAGCCATTTATATATTTAATGTGACTTATTTCATAATATAGTGTGTAATTTATCTACATTTAAACGTACTTTTTTATTTTTAATTTTTTTTTTAACTTCTATATATTTTTTAAGGGGTTTAACAATAGTTGATATTTCTGCTTAAACATCCACACTGAAGCGCGGGGGAATCTTCCAATATTTTTGTTTTTATCATTGCCTTTGCCAAGGCAAAATCCTGCTCATGATTCTAGCCTATCACAAATCATAATCACACACACTCTCCAGAAGCAAAAGGACTGTTCTCCACCGACTGACTGAAAAGCATTCCCACAAAGAATGTTTCACCCTGATGCCAGAATGCCAAGGCAGGACCTTACAGACCTCTCTCAGTGCACATCATATACCTATAAAAAGCATTCAAACATAAAGAAGTCGCCTTTCACACGCTTGCTCTGTCTCACACAGTATCTAAAAAAAAAGGCAACAAGTTAAGCCTACCATTAGACATATATAAAAAACAAATAAAGCTTTAAATTAAAGCAACACAATCGTCATATTTTGTCTCCAAAAGAGGGAGGGTTTAAATTATCTTCCTTGTTTAATGTAGCTAAAAAGCATTGTAATTCTTTTTTTCTGAATGGGTTTAAAATTGAGATCAAAATACAAACCAGCAAATTGATTTTATTAACAATTTTCCAAATCACTTTGTACATAACAAAAACCAATAAAGACAATTTTTATATATGTATATTACATGACAAAATCAGATCTGAGGGGAATACTTTTAAATCAGTTTGTACAATGAGGGGGGGGGAAAAGAATAAAAACAAAATGTGTCGTTACCTTTTCAGCCATATTTTTAATAATTACTGTGTTTACTTGAGGAAAGGTCACAGAGCAGACAGTGAGCACTTACAATATGACCACATTATTTCCTGTCTGAAAGTTGGAGGAAATCAAGCAAACATGAGGAAATCTTTTCAGTGCTACATTCACTTGCTTAATAATTGGCAACATTTTTAAGGAATGGTCCACCCAAAATGCCCATGATTTCGGCTGGCTGAGAGGAGTGACTGCATGCTCAATCTCAGCACAGACACTGCTGGTTTTTCTAGCCAGACTAAAAGTGAAGGTGAATGCAAGCCATGAGCTCAAGCCAATATAAATTAATACTGAAGAGATGTGACATGGGAAGCTGAACATTTTCTGTGGGCCAGTCATTACAATTGCAAAAAAAAACTTTAGATCAAACAAAAAGAATTTTGGAGGAAATTGCTAGAATGGAGAAACATTGATTAAATTAGTTAGCTTTGAGAAAAATCCTGCTTAACACCATGGCAATTTTCCTAAACCAACATTCTCGTTACCAGTGAAGCTGAGGGAAGCGTGGCTCCATCTGCTTCTTGTGAGAACAATCGAGTAACTGTACAGGACTGTCACAATTTCTACAAGAAAGAAAAAAAAGCGCAAAACTGAAGAAGAGACCTCTTTGTAAAACCACAGCTAAATACATACATGGACAATATTTTACTTTTCCCCATGGCATTGCAACATGATTTGTTATGATTTATACAAAAAAAATGTTGAAGTATGACACTGAAAATGCAGACACGGGTGAATGCAGACCATAGCAAAGCTCTTTTTGCTCAAACAGCCGTTTCCCCCAAAACAACATTAGGAGTGTTAACAGGTATAGATATTTAGGGACAAAACCCTAAAATGTTTTTAACAACGTTGCAGATTCAATTACCAACAAGCTGTCAAAAGGTTCGTTATGCTAAGATACTTGCACATGAAACAAACAGGCTCAGTAATTTGAGAAGGAATGGCAGATGATTATGGGAACGCATGCAAGAGAAAATGGTGTAAGGGGCATGATTTTTAAAAGGGGTTTTCTCAGTTGTGCAGGTGGTGACGGTTTAAAAACACACTTGACTGGATGAATTAAACAATTTCAGCAAAAAAAAAGAAAAAAAATAGTTTATTACTCTTACCCTTGTAGAAGAGTACAAGACTAGTCCCACTACTACACACTGAGGCATACAGAAAACACCCCAAACCCCAAACCTTAAAATGACAATAAATTAAGGCCGTCAAAACAGTTAATTAATACACAGATAAGCAGGCACAGACAAAACCATGTGCCTTGAAAAAGTATGAAATAATGCTATTAGCAGTCTTTATGTATGGCACTGTAAGACTTCCCAGTCACCAGCACACCTCTACAGGTGTTGAACATCTAACAAGCTAAACTCGGAAGAAATCCAAGCACAGGAAGTGACTAACTTGTGCACATACTACTCTGTATCACACTGGTGTCTGCCTCTGCAGTGCAGTGGAAAGACCCAATCACATTGCCATGTAGGAACCACATCTTTGCCTTGCCTGAGCTCCATGAGCGCCTCAATATCCACTCTGAGGCCACTATGGAATATTTAGCAAGCATCCCAGTCGGGGGGGGGTTTATCCAAAGCTCATTAATCGTGTCAATGAAATATTCAGAATTCTTTAAATGATTATAAGCATCCTAAGCCTCGTCTTAAGTTTTTTTTTATGGCCCCTGAATACTGAGTTCTTCCGGCTCAGACAGGAAAAGCTCTTCCTTTAATGTTCAATGGCCGGTTAGTATCTGAAGAGTACAGTGTGTCTGACAACCAGTGGATCGGATGCCTTTATCCATCATCAACAACCCAAAACTGAGATCCCTCTGTAGAAAAAAATAAATCTTAAACCCTTTTAATGCAAATAAGTAAACCTATAGACAGATATTTAATCTTGAACTTTTCATTCACCTTCACAGGAAATCATTCACTCATTTCACTCATTTCACTCACACACACACACACACACACACACACACTCATTCCAATGTTTTTTTTAAACCCTTCGTTAAATCACAAAAGGCCCTATTTAGTAGTATGCCTACTACATCAACGTCAACCATGTTATTTGTAAATAACACTACAAAGCAAAATGGTGTTATCCTCCCATTAGATGTTCTGCAACTAAGCAGAGAGAGGAAGAAAAAAAAAATCTCAGCCGTAACTTTATTGAAAGGAACAACCCATGTCGATGCTAATGAAATTAAAAAATCAGTTACCATAATAAAAATAAAAAATATTATCAGACCTGCGTAACCCTAGCGCACACACAAACCTAATACCACAAATATACTAGTCACCATGCTTAACTGAAGTGTATGGCAACCACCCACAACCACACAATATGTCTGTTATTTAGTAGTGAGAACCTGCTGCCTCTGCCTCATCGCCTCAGTAGAACACAGGGGAGCAAATGAGCACAACAAAGCCCAATCATACGGAAAGAACTCCCATCACAACATCCAATACAACAAAAGCATCAACAATAAATACATGAATTGAAAATGAAGAAGAGAACTGCAACAGGAGCTTCAGGTACATGGAGAAAGCTGAAAGGGGAGAAAGGATATTTCAAAGATGCTGACACACCAAACTTAGAATACGCAGACGCACACACACGGCCCAAATGTCCACAGCAGGCAGGTCCGGTCACAGAGAAGCAGAGGACAATGCAGGAGTACCGCAGTTAGAAAACATGGACGGTGCAAAGAGGATAAAATCAGGTCCCAACATGGCCGCTGCCAGTAGCAAGAATTTCTGCACAGTCTCAGTCTCAGCTCGTCCTCCTCACCGTGCCATAGCCAGGGCCCGGGGTGAGTGAGGGACAGAGAGG
Source organism: Clarias fuscus (assembly GCA_030347435.1). Taxonomy (NCBI): domain Eukaryota; kingdom Metazoa; phylum Chordata; class Actinopteri; order Siluriformes; family Clariidae; genus Clarias; species Clarias fuscus. The sequence goes on from CM059204.1 coordinate 23,733,116, forward strand.
AGCATTGCTGACTTCTCCACCCCTCTTTTATGGGATGGGGAAGGAGGAAGGGAGGACATTGGGTCTCCCCCATCCTCCTGCCCCTGGCAACCCTCTTTACCTGTCCTTCAGCTCCTGCGTGACGCGCTTGGTGATGCGGCCGCACAGCAGCCCCATGAAAAACAGCAGCACCACACACATTGCCAGCATGCTCAGGATATAGTTCTTAGCAGGAGAAGAAAGGACCTGACCGGCCAAGTCTGAGAAGCCTTCCGCTGGTGCCACCTGGAGGCAGGAAGGAAAATGTTACTTGTTATCATTATTACTATTATATTAACAGTAGGGCTGCAACTAACGACTATTTTAATAGTCGACTAGTCACCGACTATTGAAACGATTAGTCGACTAATCGGATAATTATTACATTTTTCTAAAATTTAGCATGAGATTGCTTTAATTATGTGGAAAATGATAGTAAACACAAGAAAGAAGGGGGTACTTCAATGAAAAATGCATATTTTATTGAACTTTGCTGCTGATAGGCCGATTCATACTAAAAGTAAATAAAAATGCCCTGTCTAAAACCAAATAATAAATATAAAATGTACAATGTACATCCAAATCAAAACGTATTGGCTTCCATGTTATTTAAATCTTACCGAGGCGAGTCGAACTCAGTTTCATTAAACTGTCCGACGTGCTCTCTTTAAATGTTCGTGCATCACCGAGGTGCTGCCGTGATACGCAAGGACTGCTTTGCAAATCATGCAGGTAATCTTTTTATTCGCCGTATCCAGGCTAAAACGCTCCCAAACTTTAGACGTTTTGGTACGCGCAGCTGCTGCGTTGGACGCCGCAACACCGCCATTTCTGTACGTTATCGCTCAGCAGAGAAGCTAATGCGCATGTGCGACTCTCGGCAGAGATTGTAATGAAGAGAGATGCCTCACTCGGTCGGAAAAAACATGTCTGGCGACAACTTCGACAATGACATTCATTGTCGACTATTTCTATTATCGATTTTTGTCGACAACGTCGACGAATCGTTGCAGCCCTAATTAACAGTGACAATAAAAGTGAACCTGCACACTACCAACTCTCTTAAAAGTTTATTATCTGTATTTGGTTTATTTAAGGTAAGCCTTGAAAAAAACGCTTTATGCTTCATCATACGTATACACGGTACAAGCCCAAATATACAGTACTGAAACAAGCACATCTCGCACACGAATTTGCATTTATCGACAGGGGAAGAAGCTCCACCTGCACTTGCTTCCAGTAGTGAAAAGGAAGATGTGTGCACAGTTGTTAGAAATGGGTCTCTCGACAGAGGAAAGTTTTAATAATTGAGTATTATTTCCACATATGAAAGCGGTCGAAAGAAGGGGACTGAGTTTAAAAAAGTGGCAGAACAATTCCGAAAGAGATTTAATAAGACGGCACCAAGTAACACAGCTATGATGTCTATTGTAGTGTACTGTGTCACTATTACGTGACACAGTACATCGTCTCCTTTTGCAGGAGTCTGCAGCAACCTTTGTTTCGGGATATGCTTGAGAATCTGCATGGACGATATGAACACTGTCTAGAGTGAGGCGGTGCACACACTTCAAACACTTACATTACGCATACCGTAGTAAATCAACACGCTATTTTGTCTTTTTCCTTCAGTACTGTACATTTTGGCGCATACTATATAAAGGTGTGGCATGTGATTAGAGATGGGAAACTCGGATCCTTTAACGGATTCGACTCCTTCTGAATCTTGAGTCCTTTGAGTCACTTGAGTCAGTAGGGATTCTTACCGCATTTTCCTATGTTCTCTCCACTAGAGGGCGCTCACCGAATCCTTGGACTCATGAACAAACCAAGTCTCTCAGATTTGGGTGTTTCACTCTGCGCTACGAGTTTGATGACCGATCCGCTGAATCTTTAGTTTAGATAAATCAGCTAGGACATGTACAGTATTTTGAGTCTTTTTTGTTTCTGACTGTAAAATGTGAATGACAGAATCATGAATGCCAAATATTTACTTTATAGACAAATGCACACAGAAATAAGTTTAGACAACAACAAATATAATGAATTAATAAAATAATAAATATATCAGGGGTATTTGATTTTTATTTATTTATTTTTTTAAAAAACTGGTCTAGTATTTTTATTATTATGATTTTTTTTTTTTTTTTTAAGTTTTAGATAGTTACATAAAAAAAGGCCAGGTGGTAAAACCTGGATTTGAACTTGAGTTTTCATGCATATAATACAGTCATTGTATTAATTGAGCTAAAGCATCACACCGTTAGAAATACAATTCTGGTAATGTGTTGTGTTTCATGTGATACAAATGTCAGTCGTTTTTCATCTCAGTTTGTCATAATACACATCTACATTACATCAACATGCAATAAAAATGTTTGGTGTTAATGAAACCTGATTATAGAGGTAAATATAATATTGTAAACGTGAAACGGATTCTGCCTGCTTTTGCCATGATCCTCCTTAGGACTTAACTGATCCGAGTAAATGAAGAGAAGGATTTGAGAGTCATATAAAGGAACGGGTTATTTAACACGGATGAATCCGGATTCGCTCTTCTCTACATGCGATACCTTGGCAGCGTAGCGCCACATCTCCAAGCGATCTTGCAGTCTCTTCTTACACTCAGGCTGGAGTCTCACTCTCTTATCGTCAAGGGCCTCCATCAGACAAGACATCTCTGAGAAAGATACACAGAGAAAAGTTAATATCCTCTGAAATCCCTTCAGGACTCATCATACAGACTCGCAGAAGTACTCACGTCTTCCTCTGCCAGGTGGAATGGCAGCGCACTGATGCTTAAGGTCAAGTGCACATGCCGTGTGCAAGACTGGATCCACAAAAATGTCTGCCTTACTCTCCTTGAGGATGTTCAGTACTTCCTGCGCACAAACCCCACATGAATTAAAATTGTAATACATATTTGGGGTAGAATTTTAGACAATTAAAATGGTAGGACACACAGGTGAGGCACCTTTCTGCAGCCCTCATTTTTAAGCTTGAGCAGATTCACTTTGAGACATTCCTCCACCTGACCAGTCTGTTCCTGGGCTGCTACTTCCTCTGCACAGAGCCGCGGGATCTGTAACAAATATGCGACGTTATTCCTCACATACACAACTAACTACGTGTAATTATGGTGATGCACAAAGGAAGCTGAAGGAGTAACTGACCTCCTCAGTGCACTGCAACTGTAACTGAGGGTCCAGTCTGTAGTCCAAGGCAGATTCCTGTAGAATGACTCTGATCTGGTCCTCACAGTCTGGGGAGAGACGCTGCACACAAACAGTCCAACAAGGTTCACAAATACAAATCGAGTCACAAGTCAACCACAATGTATTGAAAAGCAGAGGAAAAGAGCAGCGTGGAGTGCACTAGAACAGACCTGGTCTGCATATTTTAATTTGAGGCAGGAGATGACCTGGCCTTCTAACTCGATGTCATCTTTCGCTTTGTTCAGAATGTTCTGGCAGAATTTAGGAATGTCAGGCTTACAGGCCTTCCTCAGCACTGGGTTCAGTCTGAAATCTGGACACGTTGAAAGAAAAGAAAAACTATTAAGGAAAAATATATATCCAGAATCAACTAAAAAAAATAGCGCACTCTTTCTCTGAACCAAGTTTTTGACATGAATGACTACGAATCATCAACGCATGGTATACAAGTAGATGAGTCCGACTATACCCGTGTTCTGGGTGATCTGTCTCTTGGTTATCAACTGCTTGCATTTAGGGTCCATGAGTTCACTATTCTTGTTTTGTTTCAGGCACTGGAACATGCTCTTAGCATCAGCTTCGGAGCAGAAACGCTGGAAGACCAAAGAGCATGTTATGCTACACCGAGTATACAAACAAGTTCAAAAAGCGATTATTCAGTGCAAGCTACAAAAGAAAAATTTATTTTTATGATCACTCACCCTGATCATCTGCTTGCACACTCTCATGAGCTGAAAGTCGAGTTCAGGGTCGATCATCTCGGTCTCCTGCAGTTTGAAGATCTTCTGGTGACACCGCTGGGTCAGATGCTTTTTACTGTCCTTCAGACACTCAATCACCTGCACGCATTAAAGCAATCTCATTATACAGAAAATATAACAAAAAGCTATTAAAATGTACTATAATATCTAGAGTATATAAATATAATGTGAACGTGTACTGTAACACTAACACTTTATCCACAATATAAATGTGTTGTGCTTCTATTAATTCAAAATTCACCCCCCCCCCCCCCTAAAAAATAAATAAAATAAATTTAGATAGATGATAACAAGGAACACAAGGTTCCTTGTTATCATCTATCTAAAGGAGTTATTTTTTGCCTCTTCTGAACTCTAGAACTTGTGGCAAATAATCTGGGTTATTTCAGAAAGACAGACCTGAGCATTGCCGAACACCACGTTCTGACAGTGATCCTTAATGTCCTGCTTGCAGTTTTCATACAGATCCGGGTCCAGGCGGATATCTTCGGACTGGAACACAGTTTACATAACCACACTTAGTCTTTGGTAACTACAGACAATGAGTGTAAAGCATAGCAGTTCAGCAAGATCCAGCAGAAGGTCTCCCACTCTACACGTAACATCAGAGTTTCTGGATAAACTTTTATGACATATATGTAGATTCTTATTTTGAGAATTAACCAACCATCTCCAGTTCCTCCACTCTGAGTTGTCTTCTGCACTTCATGGACACACGCTGGTCTTTCACCTCCTGCAACGTATCGTTCCTGACCATGGTGCTCAGACAGATGACCACATCCACCCTGCACACAAACAGGTTTATTCCATGAGTGATTTTTTCCCCCCTACAATCTGGGTTAACTAGCCAAAAAAAAAAAAGAAAAAAAAAAAGAGCTAAATAAATAAAAGCATAGGGAACAACTGCATTAACAAGGAACTCTGTTTTAAACCTTAATTAGTGAGTGTTTATTAGCTCTACACGCACTTCTTTTTGATGTTAGGGCAGAGCTTGAGAACATCCTCCTTGCAGGCCATCTTGAACTTGTAAGAAAAGCGGAAGTCTTTCATTTGGATCTGAAGAAGAATAAAAGAACAGCAGTGAGCAAAGAGGAAATTGAGATGTCTCCTTAAAACCTAAAAACAGGAATGGTTTATAAATGTATAAAACACAGAGCAGTGTAAACTAAATACAAGTTTAATTAATATTAATGCTGTGAGTGTAGGACCACCAGTCTTTGTGCAAGAGGTGTGGTTGTGCTTACACACACACAAAGCATTTCGAAAGGTATTTATCTGTCGTTAGAGAGACTTGTGTGTAAACAGTTTATCATACAAAAAGAAACGAACTACTGATAAAGAGCAATAGTCCAACAAAACTTTTGCTGATAAGGGAAGTGCAAACGAAAAGAAAAAAACCTTACACAAATTAGATTATAGTTTACAGGCAATTTATTTTTTTTATAAAACATTGTTATTATAAAAAATTCTATCCGACTGTAAGTACTAGTATAAAGAGCAGTTGCGATTATCCTAATGACACAGTACAGTCTTATTAGTCACCCACCTAAAATGCTAAATGCCATCCATCTCCAATTAAATGGAAACTAAATTAGTGTGAAAAAGTGTTGGGTCACCCCTCATGTCTTTATAATGAACTGAATTAAATTAAATGTAAAAAATTACATGTTAGATTTTTTTTAATGCTTGTACAATTCATACGTGTGAGAAACAAGTACAAGTACAGAGACAGGACTGAAAATATGGGGCAAAAAAAAAAAAAAAGGGAAGCCTGAAGAACTATTTCTCAAAGACAACAAACTGCAAGAAAGCAAAAATAGGGACAAAATTATGGGGAGGCCAAGACTTTTGCACAGTACTATATATTTTACATTAATTTTTTTTAAAGATTGTTCCCCCCCCCCCATCCCCCATCCTATAATTATACTTAATATAAAAACATTATTAATAATAATAACAATTATTATTATTATTATTATTATTATTATTATATATTTTAATATTATATATATAATAATATTATTTGGGGGGGGGGGGAATCATTTAATTGTTATCTGGTCCTTATATTAATCTGCATAAAGTATGGTTTCGTAGCACACAAAACTAAGGGTTAGGTGTTTCAAAGGTCTTTTACCAGTTGAAAGTGAGTGACTCCAACGGCACATTTTTCGTTCATCTCCTTCTGGTGTTTATTGAGCACAAGACACTCCATCAGATCTCCAGTATCGATCTGATTATCTGCCACCTCCTGACAGACAAATTACCCAGAAAAGGAGAGAGAGAGATCCACAAATGGAAAAGAAGTTGTGCATTTTATACAGGATATTGTGTGAATGAGTTGTTTTGTTTGAGGATTTTGTGTGGTTAATCAATAATCGGACTTACATGGCAGTGTGACTGGATGACGGGTTCACAGGCTCGGATTAAAAGAGCTTCAATCTGAATATCCTTAAAAGAAAAACATTTATGTTGCATGAAACATGTAAATATTATAAAGATTTATGCTAACCACAAACATACATAAACAAGTAGATCACAGCTGAAGTAGTTAGTAATGCAAAAATAAAGAAAATATCGAACAGAACACAAAAGTAGGTGAGGAAGGAGAGGAGATTTCTTACTTCAGACTCCAGCTCTGTCAGGTTACCAACTACATCACGACATTCAGTGCCTAGATCATCTAAATGATCCTGTAGACACTCCAACTCCTGCAACAAATATGGACACAAAATAATAATGCACTATGCAGTAACATGATTCTTTTCTTGGTTACAATATTAAAAGACACATGGCTGGGGTAAGAAGGTGAGTGAGAGCACTGAGGAAACAACCTTTGCATTGGGTTATGCACTTGCATCAGTTATGACTGCTTTAAATCTGCACTTTATTTCTCTTAATTTCTGGCACTGGTTGACTAAATATGTAAAGGACCAACCATGTATGCAGCAAAGTGCCAACAATATTCCTCAAACAGTCTAAATTACACTTTAAACAGAGCTGCCAATCACTACTGTATGTATAAACCGATCCAGTGCAGAGTAAACAAAACCACTGGGCTGAACACATCGTTTAACAATCAGTTCACTTTATTTCAAATACAAACTGTTATGCAAGGCTGGTTTTAGTGCACTGCCAACAGAGTGACAGAGTAAAAAAACAAAAAAAAGAAACAGATTTTAGAAGAAAAAAAATTAAATAAGGAAAAAAACAATATTAATAATATGTTTTATAGGCTATGCTCAATGCTTGTGAAATGTCCTTGATGGATTTTACTTCTTTTTCTCGACTTAAACAGTTTGCTTTTCTCCCATAGTTAGCTCTCTGGTCATCATGCTGGATTTAACAACAAATTCAGGTTTCATACACAAAACCCATGGCTTAAACCAAGAGTGCCTACTCACAAATATTAGTTGATTAAACAATCTAACAGAGCATACTTGGGCAACAAGAAACAGTGTCATGTTCAAGAAGCAGAAGCCATTAAATTCAAGCTGAAATTCTCATCCATCATCTAATCATCTCGTATTCATAAATGTCTACAGTGAATAAGAAGGGAGGGGGAGAAAAAGAAAAAGGTTCCAATACTTTTGGATGGGGCGGTATTAATTATCGTGCTGTGTAATTTCAAAGATGGTGCAGAATACAATTTGACCCAGGTAATTGTGTCAGCCGTTTTTGATCCAAGTGTTACTAACCTGTCCAGGATCAGTTTTCTCACTGCACCACTTGCCCAGATCGGTCATACACCGTCTCTGCAGGTCTGGGTCCAGTTTTACATCCAAAGCCCTCTGATGGAGAATGCGTTGCACTTCCGTCTTACAGTCACGAGACAACTATGGATAAACAATATTTAAGTGCTAATACTCATCCAGAACGAATAAATACACTGTGTGTAAACTTAAGGACAAAATGGACACATACTCTCTTTATAACATAAAAATAAGAGAGATATGCATAATCACAATAACTCATCCAGACCAAAATGACCCCCATATGGTTAAATGATTGATTTGGCTGAAGGATCCCACTTCCCACACCAACCCAAATCATTGGCAAATTAAAATTTAGAATTTAAAAACTTTTTCAGTCTTTGTGAAATGAATACCACTACAGATTCTGCAGTGTCTCAGCTCCTCAGACTAATGTCACAAGAAAGGAACAAACTATACGATGTAAAGAGAGAATATTTTTCATCTTTTTATCTGAATATTTCAATTCTACAAAGACTGAAAATTTTATATTACTTCACTATGACCCTTTCATCTGTTTAAAAATGCATGCATAATTCACTATCCTTGTGAGCACCCGCAACCAGAATACAGTACTTACAGTATAAGAAATGTTGCCGTCATTGAGATCCTGTAGTTAAATTTAAAGTTAGACTTGGATAAGGTTAAAAAAAAAATTTTTTTTTTAAAATTCTATCTCAGCTACAACCAGCAGTCAAAACTTCAGAACTTTACTCCTGCCCATAGCAAACCTACTTAAAGGGGATATCTGACCACATCTCATGTCTTTAGACAAATGCCTCATTTGTTTCTAACATGTTTTGGATCCAGAATTAAGTTAGAGTTAACTTGTGTTGTGTGCTGAAACTGGTAATGGGCATGCATGTGTGTAAAAGGCACTCTTACCCGTCGCCCCTGCTCCTCGGTGCGATAAGCATGACGGTACAGGCAGGAAAAGACAGCACCTGGGGGCATGAACTCACTCGTCTCGTTCCAGCCATGAGTGTGACAAATACGTGCTGCATCATTTTGACACTTCCTGTAGAGGATGGGGTCCAGCCTGCAAGTGACAGAAAATATTAATACGAAGGATATTTTAAATAAATAAATGAATGAATGAATAAATAAATGTTTATGATGATTTGCATAGTAGGAAAAACATATGTGGGATAGCAGAGACCGGCCCATTCTTCAGGTCAAACTAGTAACAAATCAGACGAAACCAGTGACCGTTAAAACCTTTATTGTTACATATTATTGGTCACTCACTTCCAGTCTCTGGAGATGAAGTATTGCAGCTCAAGCAACCTGTGCTCACAGTCTTCCACCATCTTATCAGTGTAAAGATGCTCCATTAAACAAGACAGGATCCTGTATCAAAAGCAAAACGACACGCCATAACCATCTCCCAACAAAACAGAAACGACCACAACCATCATCAATCATTATGGTTTGGATTGTGTAATACGGTATACAGCAAAATATACAGTACTCAAACTCGCGCATCTTGGACACGCATTTGTGTTTGTCAACGGGGCAACGCTGCAGACGCACGTGTTGGCAGCAGTGAAAAGGAAGTTGTGTTGTTCATCTGTTGTTTAAAATGAGTCTCTTGACGGAGGTAAACATTCACAGTTGAGTAATATTTCTGCTCGTACGGAAGTAATCGTGAATGGAGACCGAGTTTATAAAGCCGGCAGAACAATTCCTTCCCACACCTGACCCATTCCCCTGATCTTGCACCACCTGATGAACACATTCCCCACAAGTAGACAACTGTGAAAATCCGCCAAAAACTGTGCCTGTGTTACACGAGCAAATCGTCTCCTTTTGCAGGAGTCTGCAGCAACCTTTGTTCCAGGAATATGGGTTTGAGAATCTGTGTGAATGATATGAAAACGATCTACAGAGCGGCGATGTAAACACACTTCCATTACGCATACCTTGGTAAATCAACACGCTAATAGTGTGCATGTTAGTTTCTTTCAGAAGAAATAAACTCAGATGACAAGGTAATATTGTTTTCTTTTCATTTCAGTACTGTATATTTTGGCGCATACGGTAAAAGTGGTAAGACTGAAGAGGAATGAGGTTGGGTTGACTCACATGGGGTCTCCGTTACGGATGTGTTTGCAGGCGGTCTGGATGACCGACTCACAGGCCTCGTTGAGAGCACGATCAATCCGGTAATCTGCCCCGGGATCAGTCTCCTGGATCAAAGTCTGGAGCTGAGGAGAATTAATACAAAATTACCAATTACACACACATATACAGTCAAACATTTTATGGACTCAAATTTTTATGACCATAGGCAGGACTTCAGACAGAATACAAACTTTTTGCTTCGGGTCATTTTGGAGGCAATGGTTTGATTCTCAGAAAAGGGGTGGGTAATGAATAAACATCGACACCTGTGTGCGATTAACAAGGTCTTATTTATATTATGAATACCTTGCAGTGAGATGCTGAAAAGCTGGAATGAGACTGCCAATGCTGAGGAGTGCTAAAGAGAACTGGAGCGTGTGAAGTTCAGGGTTTCTTGGTTGAGAATGCCATGAGGTAAACACTAAAACAAATACAGCCCTGTGCTTTCTCATGACTGCACCTTTGATCTCTTTATTTGCCCTCACACCCACCAGGTTATCAGTCATACCGAATGCAAAGCCTCAATTTAAACCAACTCAACACTTTGCAAGACACAAGTACTGCACAGGCAAAGCCACCGTAACAACCTAAAGCTCACTCACAGATTTCTGACAGAGGTTGTCTACAATGCCCTTGTCACGAGACACTCTCATGAGGCAGTGGAGGGTTCGGCCCTTGTGGTGCAGACCAGAGCAGTGCGTGTCAATCTCCCCGCGGCAATGCAGCACAATCTCAGGACTCAGCGAATAATCCTCCATCAGCATGCGTCTGTAGTCCAACATCTCCCCCTGGCACTCACCGCTCACAGTGCGCCCTGGCATACAGAGAAGATAAGACTGCCTCTTATACCAGAACGAGGTCGTCAGCAATCAGTTATATGAGCACCATCAACACAAACATTTTTTACACAATGTTGGAGGATCAGAACTATTGGGCATGAATAGTGATGACTAACAAGAAATATGTAATGTATTGCTGCAATTAGCACTTTAAATCAAGAGAAAGATTGGCTGTGGAGAAAAAGAAAAACGTTTGGAAAGATTTTTTTATGTGCATGTATCCGACACGCTCCTTCACACTCGTACCTCTGTGAACAGCGGACTCCAGACACAGCAGCAGGTAGGACAGCTTGGCCTCTCTGCCACGGGGTAACGTGGTATCTACATTGCAGCGGTATTTCCGCAGGTCCTGTTTGCAGGCTTTGGCCAGAGTGTAGCTCACCTTGTAATCTTGTGCTATCAACTTCTGTCTCGTGGAGAGAGCCTCTCTACACTATAAATCAGGAGAAAATAAAAAGAGAGAATAAATTGCCACACCCATGAAGGTTTCTTATTACGATAAATAATCAAAATGAATTAGTCTATATAAGCCGCTGACAGAAGAGAGAATTTAAATACCTTCACGGACATGGACTCTTCAAATTTGTGGTTGAAGAGACATTTGTAGACCCTGCCCTCACCAGCTGGAGTCTAAATGATGAAAAAAAATGAGATGATTATGCCAGACTTCCAGTGAACGGTGTACTGCAAATATTCAAAGTCACAAACCGTACGTTTTCACAGAAGCGCTCGCGGTCATCCCGGCAAGCAAAGAACAGGTGTCTGTCGAGGTGGAAGTCATCAGACGATAGCTCAGCCACACGCATGATAGCCTTCTTACAATCTTCTTTGATCGCATAACGCCCTGGCTGTTCCTCAGCTTCACTTACCAGCCCTTTCTCCAGACATGCTATCACCTCTCCCTGAGAGTGTATATCCTAACAAAGAAAAAAAAATATTGGACATATAAGGAAAAATAACCATTTAAAAAATAACAGCTTTTAAATTAGATTCAGAGCAAAACAAAAAAAAAAAAGTAAAAGTGCACCGTTGATTCACCTTCATATAAGTTATTACGCAGGTGTTTTGTTTATTCCACAACCCCTGAACTACAGCAACTCAATTAAATACACAATCACACATTCTGGCATTAATACAAAGTTAGAAATAAGTGGAAAATTGTGCAGGGTTTTTTTTTTTTTTTTTTTGGTTAAGCTGCTCATGAGTCATCTGTGCAATTAAGATGAAGGTCTTGATATGTGGCCAGTGGAGCACATCAAGGCTTGATTCTGGGACACATTCATTAAATCTCTGTTAAGAGTGACATTTAGCACTTGTGTCCTGAAAGGTCCTGGCTCACCTTCTCCCCAGTGTTAATACTCCCACAGTGTAGTGCGTTGATGTCGTCCTTGCAGCTGTCCATAAAGCCGCAGATGAGCCGGAAGTCGCTGTAGATGATGGTGGTCATCTTTGTGATGTACTGGTTGCACTGATATTCAGTGATGTTGGTACGGTGGTCTACCAAACATGACACCAAATAGCCCTTCCCCCGCTCCTCTGAGGCACACTCTTTAATCTGTATTAAAAAAATAATGGATTATGTTCTATAAATGTTCCCTAATTTGATGTAAAATCTAAGACCAACCTCGACATAATGGTACTCACATCATTAATGGTGCTCTTGCACACCTCCACTGCCACAGACTCAAACTTTGGGTCTGTCGTCAGGTTCAGTTTGTAATTCCATAGAAGCTGAAGAAAAAATAAAATGGAAAAAATAAAATTAAACCTTAGAACTCAAGTTGCATCTGTGCTGAAAACACAACATGTAAAAACACAAACTTTACCTTTACTACAACATGGAAATAATTTTTGGTCACCAGAAACAACCATAAGAAAAAAAAAGTATCTGTGCTATTTCTTTCTGCCCACGTGACCCATTTTCAGTCGCATTTATATAGTTGGTTAAAATAAAATACAATTAATTCCATCGTATTGTCTCAGTTGTGCTGAAAATAAATTGTCACTCTATAATGCACAATCCTGCCCCATATACACTTATTTAAAACAGTAATACAAAAAGAAATGCTCTGGGCTTTAAGGGTTAAACAGCTTATGCACACGAGTAGGAAACAAACTGCCTTAAAATCAGTTTTAAATAGAGCATAAGGATAAAACCCATGATAATAAATATCTCTCATTACTGAGCTTGGAGCAGCAGGAATCTGGAACAATATGAAGCACTTGACATGCAAGAAAACACAGCAAATATGATACTTACATGATTACAACTGGCTGCAATCTCGGTGTCCTAAAGGGTGAAAAAACAGACGTTAAAAGGATTATGACTTGGCTAGAGGAGCACCTTAAAGAGACGGCTTTTAGTTTATGGTTTCAGGTACTCTTTATCTCGATCGGTTCAGCACCTTGTAAGCCTTACTAACCTGACTTAGTTCAAACAATCCTTTGGCAATAACTACAAGATATCAATGCATTAATAAAAAAATAAACTTAAAAAAAAAAAAAAAAAAAAAAAAAGAGGATCATATTCTGTTCAACCTGAATGTGAACCTTAAATTCATATTATTAAGGATGTATGATGTATTGTTTGCTATACTCCAATTTGTTCTCGTCCACTAACTGGATGGTTCAAGCAGCATTCCAAGTGTTTTCTATTAACTATAAATCATACGGAGTCGTTTCTGTGTCTATCACTCCTCTCGTCTGTTCCAGTTCCAATTTGAAACGGTTAATACAGCTGTGACATCACCAGCAAGTATGTGAATGTACGTTAAAGAAATCATCAGCAGAGATGGAAATAATACTGCATGTTTTAGGCACATAACATATGAAAACTTGCTCTGATGAAGATGAAAAGGAACAATGCACCTTTAATGAGAATGTACAAATCAATACGATGTAGCAGCCTATAAAGTTAGTGAAGCTTCTTTAGTGTCCATTTCTGCTAACACAACAAAAACAAACAATGGTAGCCCATATATTGTCTGAAATGTCACTTACTCAATATTCATTTCTTGCTTATTGAATTTCTGTATCAAAACAATATTGCATCTGTCAATTATCAGTGCTGTGATTACCTACAGCTCTCTCTCACCAGTTCTGACCAACTGTGACATCTAAAGAGAAACTGGTCATGTAGACATCTTTCACTAAGACGCATAAGTAATTACTGGATTCATTCAATAACAAAAAAAGCACATCATAATCGCAAAGAAGAGCAAAAATCTAATTTACAAAAAGCTTTTTTTTTCCAGATTTTTTCCCCCTCATCACCATCCTAGTGTGAACTGCTACTCTACAGCGGTATACTGTGATGCTGATGTTCATCCTTGTTTTGTTTGCCAACACACCAGCATGGCTGACAACAAGGAGGCGCTAGTGCATAAAATATTTAACAGTAGTTATATAGAACTGGATTGCATTTCACAAAATATTGTTTGCAAAGACCGGCATGTCAAGATGAAATACGATAAACTGGATTCATAACGTTGAACTAAAGCATTCCTAATATGTGCCGAAAGCCAGATACTTGAACGCACAGGAGAGAAACACCAGGTTGTCCGGTTAGTTGCTCTGTGCACGCCAACTTAGCTGCGATTTCTGCCATATGTTGGGAAAAAAAAAGTGAAAAAATATATCATCATTTGAAGGATTGTTTCCCGCTTTGTGCTGTAAAAAATTTAAGTAAAATAAAATGTTTGAAATAAAAATAAAACATAATAAAAACACAGTAAAACAAGTAAGCAGCACATTGGAGTAGTAATTAGCACTGTGACCCTGAGGGCCCGAGGGTTTGAGTCATGCCTCGGGCCTGTGCATGTAGATTTGGCATGTTCATGCAATGCTTGAAGGCTTTCCTCTCGGTACTCTGCTCTTTTTCTTTTTTAAATTTCCTTTAGGATCCCAAAAAATATCTAGCTATTCATCCATCTGTCTGTCTCTCAAACACATGCAGATTAGGCTAATTGGTGTTTCAAATTGCCCACAGTATGCAATTGAGTGTGGAGCGTGTGCATGATTGTGCCCTGCATCCGACTGGCACTTCGCCTACGATGTACACCACCTAGAGTCCAGAGGGATAGCATTTCTGTGAACATGTACAGGGTAATCGATATATAGAGAATGGAGTGAGTCACTAAAATAAGTCCAAGATGTAGGACATAAAAAGTTATACAATAAAGTGCAGTATGCAATATGGCGCATCATGGTCTACAGTGCAAACAGTTGAAAGCAGCAGATTTAGATCTGAACTAATTCAGGTAAACTTGCACTCGTAACAGAGGGTGTATAGTTGTTGAACTATAGCGAAATTGTGTTTCTATCGTGTCCAACATGCTCAAAACAGATGGGATATTTGTACTAGAACGCCCACTCTTATTACACTGTATATAAACTGGGCAATACGAACCAGAACACCACAGATTTTGTTTATGACAAAGATCAATAAAGTTAGACAGGACAGTGGAACTGAAGCTTTAGTCACCACTAAAACCTATTTTGTAAGATTACAATCAAAGCACATAATGGAATGCTTAGATGAATTGAGTGGTGAACACATTTTATCTTTACCTGTTCTGCTATTGTGTATATAAATGGGAACAGAGGGTGAGGACAAAGTTCTCCTCCCCACAATAAAAAAAAAAATTAAAAAAAGATTTGTCATGAGAGCCAAGGTAAGCACTAATCCAAAAACTATCCCAGTTTATCATGGGTAAAAATAATTTAACGTGCTTAACTGGTACAACATCCTTAATATTCAACAACAATAAAAAGTCTCTGTGAAACATGGAACATGACGAACAGGTTTTCTATTGAACATACTTATTTTCAGAGTCTGAACTCTGAACTTAAAAATTCCAACAAGTCCTTTATCTGCACCGGAGCACCTGATCAGCCTCGAGCCACTCCCTCTCTCCTACTGCTGACAGATAGAACAAGGGGTAGAAATACTAACCAGTCATACAAGTGAACTAAACAAACACATGTTCAAACTAAACACAACATTATAAAACTCAATGTTAGACACGATGCAGAAAGACTTTGAGTTTTTTTCTCTGCCAATGAAACTTAAGGCTGGAAAGTGGACACTGACTTTCCCATGTAACAGATTATATTTCTTTGTGTTGTAACAACTTTATTTATTAGTAGAGGTAATAGAATACAGTGTCCGTCTACAAGTAGAGAAAAAAAAACAATGTTCAACCTTTGATTAAATCAATTCGAGAATGCAATCAGGCCTGAAAGATTATTTTAGGCCTGAGTGTGGCAGGAAAAGCATTGTGTGTACACACAAAGCATGGACAATGTGACATGGAAGACTGTGTGCTCAAAATTGCAAGCAAACCACACTGGTGTCACAGGAGCGGCTGAAAAAAAAAAAAAAAAAAAAGGTGTTTTTTCACCAAACACTCCAGCTGCTAATAACGAGGTCAGGTCTGGCAGCTAATAAC
The DNA here is from genome assembly GCA_030347435.1 of Clarias fuscus. NCBI lineage: Eukaryota > Metazoa > Chordata > Actinopteri > Siluriformes > Clariidae > Clarias > Clarias fuscus. The sequence continues at coordinate 23,749,272 of CM059204.1, forward strand.
GAGGTCGGCCCATATGAGCCAATCCACTGCATTTTACCCTTCTCTACATCTGACCCTGAGCACTTCACTGTTTTGCATTCTCTCTGTACTTGAAAATGTGAATAATCTCTGACTGTGAAAGAAAAAACAAAAACACCCTACAGTAACCTCGCATTGGTGTATCCTGCTGATCTTGAGCATGATCCCACGCTGCACACAGTGCTCCAGGAAGCTCTTTGCCATCCAAAAAACTACTATTTGCATTTAAAATAATACTACTTTTCCCATGCAAAACATACAATTAATTAACATGTGATTGGTCATCCTACGTCCTTTTGGGATTACTATTATGACCTCGTGTCATAACACAACCGTTAGAAAGAACGACTATTTGGATGTGTCCCTGTCCCCTACGGCTCTCTATTAGGCTAATCAACTACTTCTTGACAAAGTTGTCTGCAACACAGATGCGGCTAAGCTATTGCTGTATAGAATGATACAGGCTTAAACATCAAACAGAATAACGCAGACCGGAACAAACACTTGATTATATATAGTTTTAAAAAAAAATTTAATAATAAGATTATTATAACATATGTCTAGAAGCTTTATTTTAGTCTCATCATTAAAGGACAGATAGTGATGTATTGTGTTTTTTGTTTTGCTTGTTTTTTTAAGCAGAAACTACAACAGCAGAAGCTCTCCATCAAATGCTGCAGAACCGATTTGAAGCAAACTCAAGTGCACACTACGCAATTTTAAACCGGAGTCCCTGATTATTGACTAATTTCGCGGTTTGCCAACTTGCTGCACGTTCCCGTGATGACTGCTTGTACAGCACGGTTTTCTCAGCCTCCAAGCAATTTCTGAGCTGCTTGTATTTTTGAAGTTGGTTTGGATTTCTCAGCGAAGAACCAAACAGTGTGCGCACAACCACATCAAATAGGAAGGACATCATTTAGAAACAGGAAGTGAGTCAAATGATTCTGCCGTAATTTGCGGCAAGTCGGTGAATCGTGTTCTATAGTTGATCTGTTCGTATGGGAGAACAACGGCACAATGTAAGCAAAAATAAAAATGCTTCAATAACCATGCGTCTCCACAGCCAATCGCCTGTTAATTTTTCTTGCATTTCTTTTCCACTACACCTGTCAAAATCTCAAATGACAGATGGTTCTCGTGTTTATTTTCATGACTAGGTGGGATTTAAGGATTAGCTGCATTTCAGCTCGAATCTCTGGGTCAACAGGATAAGAATGGTCTTCTTAAGGCACCTATAAGAAAACATCTTTAGGAATGACTACAATTGACTAATTATTACAGCACTGACATGCAGCAGAAAATTCTCTACCAGCAGCATGTCAGTTCATAACAAGGAGAGGAGTGTGATTAATGTGAGGCATGGCTCAGAGGGAGCTGTACACTACCTTTCATATACATTCCTATAGTCAAAAAAAAAAGAAAAAAAGAATAGGAACCATGATTGACATTGAAATTCCTAAAACTTGAAATCAATTCAGGTTGAACAAGCTAGAAGGAAATAGGAATGTGTGCTGCAAATTTGCATATTTGCCTGTGTACGCTGCGTCCACGGCTCGGGTTTCACTCAATGTGTCACTCAGAACATGTTCTTAAAAATTAAGAAGACAAAATAATGAAGAAATTAAATCATTTACTATAGTGCTCTTACAGTGTTTGATTCTACACGATTTCCCTCACATCATGAAATTCCAGAGAGTCTTTTGTACAATACTTTGCCAACGCTAGTACAAAGGAGCATCCCATGTTCAACATGTGCCTCAAACATTTAATGCGAGTAACCAGAAGAACTGGAATTGTTATACAGACCAGACAATGTTAAACATTCCTATAGGCTTTTTTTGTCTTCCAAATCAGATTGAAACCTTTGAGCTGCACCAAGTCCATCACCTTAGCTAAATACAGCTGTGGGAAATCCTCTCCCTGGATGCCTATGCTCAGAATCCTCTTAAACAACATGTTTAAGAGACTACAATCTGTAATCATTATCTTCTCTTCTTCCTTCAGCCTCACAGGAACCTTTCTTTGAACAGCTGAGACCAAATTCAAACAGAAGATCAACAGAAGTGTCAGGCTGAGGGGAAGACTCAGAGGAATATCACCTCACTGCTTTGTAACCTCATTCAAACTTTGAGTTCACTAAAGGTGCACATCTAGTAGTTTCAGTGACTGTCAAAGGTGACTCCTAGTGACTACTAGGATACTACATTAACAACGCTTTAGAAGACTTGATCGCTGTTGTTGTGGGATGGCTCACAGTGAGCATGAGGTCCAGCGCCAAAGAAATGATGGAAAATCATAGGCTTCTTCAACTGCCCTGATTATATTATACATATTCTCGTCACGACTGGAAAAGTCTTCCAAAAAGGGGCGACCCCCTCATTCCATAATCCTGCCAACATCAAACCGCCTCTGCAACCCGCGCAGTCCATAGCGAAGCCTCTCATTAAAGCAACCCCATCTTTTTATAGATCACTCGGTGCCCGTTCACAAAGCGCTGAAAATAAGCACGGAATGACTAGCTCTGTTTAGACAGGAAACGACTACCAAGGAATCTTCACACATGTCAGTAACATGGGGCCAAAAAGGAAAAAAGGTTTCAGAATTCTGTCAAAGCAAAGTGTGTGTGTGTGTGTATAAAAAAAAAAAAAAAACACTCTGGATGTATGGTAGCAGAGGAAAAACAAAGACCATCATTCTGCCTCTTCTGTATAAACTACATGTGTACAAGGGCCAAAGGGAGCAACATAAGGGGCAACAGTCATAATTTTTTAATACATGAATAATCTAATATTGCCATCTGATCTGCTCTCTTGGGATCCTTACCCCTCTGTCCAAGAGATAGGTCTTCAAGAGAACCAAATACAGTAGTTTTAGCTACTAAAAGCACGGCTGAGCTGCACCACTACACAATACCAAATTTATCACGGACTACGGCAAATCATGTGGATGGTACAGAGTAAACACAGATTCAGCTCTGAGTTTCCTCCACAGTGGACATGATTAAAGTAGAAAAATTTAAGTCAACTTGAGCCCCATCAAACCCTGTCATTCAAAACAAAGCACTGAAAAGTATTTATGAATGAAACATAAAAAAAGACAAATCAAGTTTAGAACCGTAAACTCTTTAAACCATGTTAAAACATTTATTAAACTAAATCCAGGATGACAGAAGAAAGAAGCCTGAAGCTGTAGAACTTTAGAGATATGTACAGTAATGGTAGTAACCAGGCTAAACTAGCTCTGTGCACTGCTGCATGCTCAACTGTTAGCCTGGTAACTTGACGACGGTCTGAAGGCGACAGTTTCCGGGTGCAAATACTTAGCTACCAACTTATATGAACTTAACTGAAACGGTCACAGGTCAACCAAAGCTGCTGCGATATGTTAACTAACCTTGGCTACCGTGTTCAGTCTCATAAGTTAGTGTTTGGTAACACATTTGCAAGATGAATATTGAAGGCTAAGAAAGCAAAGCTCATGTTAGCTGATTCCCAGCTTATATAATGATGTATCATGAAAAGCACAATATCCTGGTTTATATCTGATTCCAGTGCTAGCTGTGGCAGTGGAGAGTCCTCCTCCTACGCCAGCTGTGTTAGCTCAGACCTGCGCAGATAGCACAGAGGCTAACGGCAGCCAGTCTGGCGGATTTCTCCCGGCACACCCAAACTAATTAGTGTAGCGAGCCTCACGGTGCTCTCCTCACCTCTTTCCGGTCCTGCAGACACTCGAGCACGGCCAGGTTGTTGTTCCAGGAATGTTTGGAGCACAGTCTGGTCACGTCGTCCCGGCAGGCCTCATCCTCCGCCAGCCTCCAGCCGGTGGAGCTGCGGCGGGACTGAGAGGCCGCTCCAGGCTTCGGGTCGGCGTTTTTACCATCGCTGGCGTTGTCTCCTGCATTAACTTCAGCATGGCTGGTGAGTGATTTCGCTCCCTGGGCAGAGCGAATGCAAGCAGGGATGACTAGAAGCAATAAAAGAAGCTGCACACGTCTACAAGCCGCCATCTTCGGTACACCACCTACGCGGAGCTAACGAGCCTACGGCAGCCGGACGCGAGTGATTTGTGTGTGGAGATGGAAGATCCGGAAAGGAGTCGGTTCACTTCGCGAGCCAGTCTCGAGGGAGTCAAATGAATCGACTCAGGAGCGAATGAACTAATAAGGTGTTTCTGCTTTTCTACTACACACAAAGTAATCAACGTCTAGTATCCACATCATTTTTGTTTTCCGATTTTTGACCATTTAAAAGAGTTTGTTTCTTTACAATTTCACATGTGTACAGATTATAGGAATATAACATATGTCTCTTTATATTACATTATATTTGTACAACATAACATACGTCTCTTTAAAGCCTACTTTACTCCACTTTACGCAGTCCATTTATGGTGTAGCTACAGTAATGCACAAAACAAAAAGGCAAAAAGACGAATTCGGGATACTATTAAAGATGGACAAGTGTAAATCATATGCTTGTGCTTAACAATTTTCCTACTTTTTATGCTATCCTGATTCATTTTATGTTATAAACTCATGTGTTGACTGAATTTCTTAAAAAAATTAATTATAAAATCCCTAACTGTGCCTATAACTAGTATTTTTTTCTTGTTACTGGAATAATTGAAAAAAAAAAAAGCCCCTCATTCATAAATTAATTCATTAACCCAACGGGAGGGTGAAGAGTAAGAGACTTTGGGCACGAGGCAGTGTACACCCCGGACAGGGTGCCAATCCATCGCAGGGCACATCCATACTATGAGCAATTTTTGAACAACAGTTAAGTTTATCTGCATGTCTTTGGATTGTGGGAGAATCCCAGAGTACCCAGAGGAAACCCACCAATCATGGGAAGAACATGCTAACTCCATGCATACACAGACCCGAATTTGCATGTTCTCCCTATGCTTGATGTGCTTCCCCTGGGTACTTTTATTTCCTTGCATAGTCCATAGGCATGTGCGGTAGACTGAATAGAGTTTCCAAATTGCAAATAGTGTATGGATGAGTGTGTGTCTGTGTGTGTGGAGTTGTTCCCTGCCTTTTGCCCTGAATTCCCTGCAATAGGGTCCAGGCCCTCCAGGACTACTGTCTAAATGGGATAGACTGTATGGAAAAGGAATGAATGAATGAGGTTTTCATAATCCTGACATAATTTTAAAAATGTTACACAGATTTCTTTTAAAGTATACAAAAATAACATGGACTTTTTGTATTTTTTTTGTTTTATTATTATACTATTATGATGCTTTAAATCAAATCTATTTACTTCAGCCAGTCAGCACTGAAATGAAAGTTTCAAATATGTGAAATATGTCATTTCAATTAATTATCTTGTTATTTAAAAATATTGTGACTTTAAAAATAAATACATAGCTTATTTCAATAAGCATTGGATATTTTTGACACATAGCTATACACTGACTGATGTAATTTACTTAACAGTGCGCAGATATGCCAATAACCCACATAACCACTAAGGCATCTTGTCAATCCACTGTAAGTTTTTTTAAAATATATAAATAAGTCAAAATAGTAGGTGGAAATAACAATATATCACTGCATTGTTAAGTCATATTGACACTTACAGTACCAGTCAAAAATTTAGATAGATGTTTGTATTTATTTTCTACATACTACAACAATACTGGATTTTTTTTAAACTGTGAAATAACACATATGGCATTAAGTAATTAGGAACAACCACAGTCAATTGTTACTCTACAGTAAGGCATGAAGGTCAGCTGTCCTAGAACAGTTCTTACAAGAACATTTTGTCAAGTGCGTCTGCAAGCACCATGATGAGACTGTGTAATAGAAAAATTACATTTTAATTGTGTACTGATTGTGCCTAAACCGTAGATTGTAAGATCTTTAAAACTTGTTTGTTGGATTATAGAAGGACAAAGCCTTAGATATAATAGTGAACAAACTAGTTGTCATTGAATGGTAAGATGAAGACATCTATTCTGGGTCAGATAAAAGAATCAGCTCCATATATGTCAGAACATGTATTCCGTATTATATTATTTTGATAGAGAAGTTTGCATATAAAATGAAACAGCTAGGAGAAAGAAATCACCTTCCTCCATGCCGCAACTGTTTGCTGTATGAGACTGCTCCTTCTGCAGAAGTTTCAGTAAACCTTTGATACTATACTCTTACTCAGTAAATGACTTCCTTGTCTTCAGAATTTCCACCACAAAAACAAGACTGCTGCAGAGGAAATTTTTATTTAAAAGTTCACCAGCCTTAAATCACTAATTAACTGCACATTAGATTAGAGCTGTCTTTACAGAACATCAACTTTAGCAGACACATCTCAATATCAAAGGAGATTATTATATACTTTGATGCCTTCAACATTAAGTTACAATGTAGAAAGAAATAATCAGGATAGTACACGAGATAAGATGTCTCCAAACTTTTGACTAGGAAAGTGATGTGAAAAAAAAGAAGAAACATGAAAATAAAACAACTTAAGTCGAAATAACGACAAAGCCCTTCAACAACAGTGTTCCAGGACGTGTCACTGAGCCATAAATCAGACGGATCCAAACTTCCAGAAGTTGACTCACTTGCGCTGTGAAGCGAAGCGAATCATGATTCGGTGAAGCGAATCATGATTCCCGTAATTAGTGTGATAGTTGCGTCGTGAGTGAGCTGGAGCACAGAGGCCACGTAGACCACATCACACCAAGATCACCGCTCACCTTCTTTCTACAGATCCGACCGAGTCAAGGCCCGAGCACGCGTTATACACGTCGGACTTATTAGAGATGAGGCAACCGTCTCCACTGTGTATTATTCTAATAGTGGGTTAATATTAAAAGGTGTGTGTTTGAAGTTAATTTTCCTGGGAAAATACAAGTCACAGTACGCATTATTTGAGAAATTAATTACCAGAAAAAGAGGTGAGGGGGGAAAAAAAAACAGTAAAACGTTATGTACACATTTATTAAAAAGTACAATGACAGAACATTTAAAAACATTTACATATATACATTTACATTTTCCATCACAGGGAAAAAGCAATAGCACGTCTTTGTTTATTGAATTTTTAAATGTAGTATTGTGTTGGAACTGCACCAGTGGGATAAGAGTATGCAGATGATGAGCAATGATAACAAAAAAACAAAAAAAAAAAATTTAATTGCAACAAACCTTGGAAATCTCTACAGATGCATTTTTTAATTTTATGAACTTAATGTAAAATTGTAGTGGACAATTTGTGGTAAACGTTACACATAATCTGTTGGGTAAACTGAACCCAGTCACATGGCCCTGCCTTTATAATCACATCATCAAAATAAAAAGATGCTTTCAAGATATTCCTGTGATTTCAACGAAACAGCATGTCAAGATTTAACCGAACACATTTTCTCAGAATCCACCAATAATCAAAGAAGCCAAGTCAGAAAGTTGCTCTTTCTGAGCCACTCTGCTCCCATTTATAGATCTTAATCATTTTCTCAGTTAGAGAAGCTAGGTGGTGTTCCTGGTTTGTCTCAAAATGGCAGATGTCCATGACTGGCAAGTCTGCAGGAAGTTTCTGGAGCAAGCCTCCAGTACTGGCATCCCACACCTGAGATAACAAAAGAAATACGATAAAAATGTGCACAGCACTTTAGCATCCCATATCAATATTATTCCATATTAAAACAATGTACAACTGAACACACACAAATGTTCACCCACCATGGTAGAATTTGACCCCTCATCTCCTGCACACACCAGAGTGGAGTTGGAAACAGGACTTCTGAACACGGCATTCTTTGTAAGCAGCTTGGATGACGAGCCAGCAGTGAATGTCTGGACGGGAGAACAGGAGCAGACAGGCGCCTGGGCGGCGTCCTGTTGAGGACTTCGGTTGAGCTCCATCAGAACACAGCGCAATGAAGGGTTGGCGCGACCTGAAAGTCAACAGCAGGAAAGCAAGTCTTGCTTATGATTAGGATAAGCGAGATGGGAAACCGTAAACAAACACTTCTGCATAACATGTCTCACTGTTCCCACATTGTTAAATAGCTATTAAATGCATTAATTGTATAAAGAACCATTTCCATGTATACAGCAGGGAGAATCAAAACAAAACAACTTGTTAAGAGCGTCTGCCAAATGCCTTAATATAAATGTTTTTGCAAATAACATGCGACATTAAATAATGTGAAAAACATTGTTTACAAATTGTTTGGAGGATTTAAAGAGCTAAAAATAATAAGTGCAATCATTAGTTCTTTAAATCAGCTCAGAGTAAGAGTTTAAATCCTCACCCGGTCTGTAGGTGACTAGACAATGTCTGCTCTCAGGTTCCACCTGAATGTCTGTGCAGCCTCCTGACTCTAAAGGCAGAATGTGCTGTTTATAGGTGGTTCCATCCACTTGCTCCCAAAAACATCCTCCCTCAAGTGAGCCAGCGATGAGGCCACCACAGGGGAACAAACTGGAGGCAGCACGAGGGAGGTAGGACAGGGACACAACTGGACAACTGTGTACAGAACAACCACAAATAAGAAACTTGGGTATAAATTATGGGAAATCTCAAAGTTGTAGACCAATATGCATTAACTGCTTCTGGATGTTGCAGAGACACAAAAGTTAATCTTAACTAACAATATTTCAAAATTCTGAAACATTCTGTAACAGAGCTGCAACTATTGACCATGTTCATAATCGATTAGTCTATCGATTGTCGTTCAATTAATCAGATTATACAAATGGCACAATTACTTAATAGTTCTAATTTAGCTCGAGTTTGTTTTGTGCATGTGGTAAATAACAATCAATATAAAGATGAATACATCATTTTTTTTTTTAATTAACCATCCTGATTAAACAAAATCTAAAACCAAGAAAAGCAGAGATTAAGTTTGTGGTGAAAGGGCGTGGTCAACCAATAGGGGCATGGGCAGGAGAGGCAAGGGGGGAGGGGGGGATGAATGACCCGCGCCTGCGGAGAAAATGGCTAATTAGTGAGTGTGTGTGTACACGAGCTTATAGCTGAAAAAAGAAGAGAGACAGCCTGCGAGAGAGAGAACATGCACATGCAGACCTCAAAAGCTAGCAATAGTAATGGGCATGTGAGTTTACAAAATAGGAAATAAATACCAACTCTCAGCAACACACAGTCACTAATTATCCACAGTATGTTCAGGTGTGAATTTTTTCCCACTGACCTTATTCATGTCCGTCACAAAGTGGCCACGCCCCCGCCAACACAAAGTCAAACGGTTAAGTTCCATATAACTGCTTGTATTGCGGAGAGGGTGCGTGTAAATGTTCTGGCGGTTGCGGATGTATTGTGAGTGATTTTGGTAGCATGACAGCTGTCAATCATAAATGTGTTATTGAGTAGTTCATAGTATTGTCATTTGTTAATTAACAAAACCTCTGATTCTAGCAGCTGTTTTGCTCAGTTAAGAGTGAATTTTTCAAAGTGTGAAACTTGTGCTTGCGAAGGTGTTCATTATCACCCTATTACTCACTTCACTCACAAGGGCACAAGTAAGGAAATTGTGCGCTGTAACTATAATTTCAGTGCTCCACTATACATCTGCTCAAATTATCTGAATTATTTTTAGGTAGACAAATGCATGACCGAAATGGACAGTATAAATGGGGTACTGGGAGCAAATATAAGAGCTTATAAGTAATCTCAGGATGTAAAGTAGCAGTATTACTAGGTTTGAGTTAAAAGAATGGTCTCCAAAATTTTGAGCATAGGACAAAAATATTTGAAGCAGTCCTGCCCTAAAAGCAGCATATCCACATGTTTATTTGCAAAATCATCAAAATCTGGACAGATGGAATGTATCCCAGGAATGTCTAACCATACCCAGAGTGCGCTTATTACAATGATTTGTAAAATGTCCAGAAGCCAACGGGAAAGAAGTAGCGAGAAAAAAACAAAACAAAAAACTTGCAGCTGTTGCATCAGTTCGTTGTATGTACCTGGAACGAAAGGGTGCAAGCTCCTGCACGTGAGTGCTTGTGTCCCGTGTGTCATACACCAGCACTGAACCGTTGCTCAGACCAGCATAAATGTAATTGTTGTTGTCATGGCACCAACAGCAGCTCCACACAGGTTTCCCGGTGTTGTAGGCCTGTACCACAGTGTTGGTAAACAAGCTATGGAGAAACATAACTTTGTTTCAAAAAGACCAGACCATATTATATATTTATACATGATTGAGTGCCATGATGTGAAGTATTCTCGTCAATCACTATAGTAACAATGTACTTTGTTCATTGCCTATGGGGGATACATCATTTATTAAAATATCTGGCATCATTGCATTTGGTGGAACACTGAATTATTATTTTTTATTTTGTCATTTTCCAAACAGATTTGATGGATGAACTTGTGTTCCGCCCAAGTTGTATAGTCATGTTACTGCAATCATTCAATTACCCGTAACCAGACAGTTGTAAAATAACTAGATCATTAATGACTGCTGTGAGAGTCAGAGCACACGAGCACATTGTCGCTGTACTGTTCAGATCTGGAGCAACATACAAGATTTGGCTGAAGGAAATTAATCTCATACCTTGTGAGTTTGATAGTATTATCGAAGGCAGCAGAAAGCAGGAGGCCATCTTGCTGTCTGTTGAAGGCAAGGCCTCTGATCTGTTTAATGTGGATGGGAACGTAATGACTGGCTTTGAGATTCACAGCACTAATTTTTTTCACCCCAAACCCTGAGACATAGTGGGAAAAATACAGTGAGGAAAAGGGGAGTTTGGGTGTCTGAATACTTTTGACAACTTTAACAAGGTTCATGTAGATTCTCACCAGGGACCAGAGAGGCATGAGGGGAGGGTTGAGAAGCCAACAGGCAACTGAGGGGTTCACAGTAGGACAGCACACGACACCCACCAGCCTGAGAAACAAGAACAGCCTTGGAGAAAACGTAACTTCCTCTGCTTGAGGAATCAGGTCTCTGAGACAGTGAGAGAGTAGAGGTCTGAGATTGAGCTGAGCTGGAGGGATTCTGTGCCATTAACATCCTCAGCTCCTGCATGAGAGAGAGAGAGAGAGAGAGAGAGAGAGAGAGAGAGAGAGAGAGAAATTAAGAAAACCCCTGGCAAAAACACTGGTGACTGGTGGCATAACAGGAATAACTTTAAATAGACCTGATGAGTATCATTTAAAAAAGTTACATTACAGTTGATAACATGTTCTGTTCATTACAGCATTTATTTAGAATATACAAGGAAGCCAAATGGTGGAGCATGGAAAAACACAATTCTCAATGTTGAAGGTTTGATGAGACAACAGCTCATACCTGAACCTCTCTGCGAAGTTTACCACACTCGTCTGTTATAACCTGTAACTGAAGACGACACTGAGCAGATTCCAGCTCTGCCTTCCTCCGCAAACTCTGCTCTTGCTCCAAAGATCTATACATAAACACAAATTAACACACACCGCAATTATTTGACTATAACCAAAAACTAAAAAAGCCAAATGGGCATACAGGTTGCAATTCCAAATTAGTATACCTCTTTAAACTCTCCTGTTCTGTGTTGTCCACTGCCCTCAGTTTATGTGCATACAATAAGACTATGTCAGCCCGCTTGGCCTTCTTGTTGCACTAGAGAAAAACAGAAAAAAAGGGTTTCAAATGTACTGCTGTGCAATTTTGTGAATTGTTTCAAAACAATAATCATACCATAAATATTGGTAGACCACTTAAGAAACTGAAATGGTTGGCAAAATACACTGTCTGGCCACAAAACAGACGCACAAGTCTTAGATTTCATTCAGTGTGATTGCAGCACACAATATGAATATATGTAGTCAATTCATGTGTGAAAATGATTCCTTATGCTCACAGAATCACTGGGCCACCAGGAAAGAAAAATTACATTGATGTGATAACCTGGTCATTCAATACAGTCAGGTCATCAACTGACTTCATTTTATTGCCAGATAACATTGCTGAGCCTTGACCTGACCAAGTGATGCAAAGAGAGATCACAACACTGCCTACAAGAGTTTGTCAAGTTGGCACTATGCATGATGGGTGCATCGCTTCATACGCTTCCCTTCTTACTCACTGATCTCTCTGGTATAGGGGCAGTCTGGACTCATCAGACCACATAACCTTTTCCCATTGTTTCAAAGTCTAATCTTAGCCTAGCAAATTGAAGTATTTTTTTCTGATTAGCCTCATTAACAAGTGGTTATGGCTACACAGCTGTTTAATTCCAATCCTGAGATTTCATTGTGTACGTATGGAAAAGCTCTTACTTTCACTACTACACATAGCTATGTTTTTTTTCTTCTGTTGATTCATTACCATATATTTTAACTAATCATTTAAGCGTTCTCTATTCATGACTTTTTTTTCTTGATGGAGCTCAATAAATTAAACCTTTTGAAATGTCTTTTTTTTTGGCCAGGCAGTGTATAATCATATAGTGAGCACTTTAGCCTTTATTTCATTCTTTAATAAGAGAAAGACACTGACATGGGGACATTTGGCTCCTTGGCCCTTCAGCCAGCGGTCAATACATGTGAAGCCAAACAAATGGCCACACCGCAAGGTGGCCAGACGGTGTTCACCAGATGTGGTCCAGGGTTCAAAACATATAGGGCAGTTCTCTCCGTCCCCTTCATCATTCGTAGCCACAGCAGCTGAAGATGAAGCACCTTTAGTGGCCTCTATAGGTGCTGAATCACTCTATATAGAAAAAAACAATGGGAGATGAACACAAAGCAGCTTTCAAAATGCCTGACACTTTGCACACTTCTTACAACTTACCCTGTCCTCAGACTGAACTAGCAGGTCAGGTCTATCAGCCTCAGCAGGAACAGTGGGCTCTGTGTCGGAGAGAAACATTTGCTGTTTTAAATGCTTCAACTGAACGAAACAAGTAAAATAATAAAGCAAGACAATAGATCTTTAAAAATAAAAATACAAATCTATGCTAATGAGCACTACCACAAATTTCTTTGCATTTCACAAATCAGCAGCAGCCCAATCCTTTCAGTTTCCTTTCCAGTCTCTCCTTCACACCACCAAAATCACAAGTTTCCATGTCATTTCAAAAATGTTACAAGTGTCCATTCCATTTTTTAATTTTTTTATATAAACCCAGAGGATGCAGTGGGGTATAAATAAGCCTTTGCAAAACATCCAAAGGTACAGGAAGTGAGCTTTCTAAATGTTAACTTTAATTGAAGCATTGAACCTGAACACTAGTGCTACATGAGAAGCCACCAGAGACACCTGCTCTACTGTTAAAGGATCACATTTGTGTGTGGAGTTTGCATGTACTTCCCCATGCTTGGTGGGTTTCCTCTGGGTAATCCGTTTTTTACTCCCACAGTCCCAAGACATGCACAATAGGATAACTGGTGTGTCCAATTTGCCCGTAGTGTGCAAGTTAGTGTGGGTGTGCTTGTGCCCCGAGATGGACTGACACCCTGTCCAGGGTGTACCTGACCTTGTCCCCTGAGTCCCCTGAGATAGGCTCCAGGCCTCCCTGAACCTTGTACAGGGTAAGCGGTATATGAAATGAATGAGTGAGAGGGAGCGAGGATTACATTTGTTTATCTCCAATATACAGAGCCTAGAGTTGCCGTGGTAATCTAAAAAAAGCTGCTGGAAATCACCAAATACTGCTAAAACTAAAGCCTGTGTGACAATGTGAGATGAGTAAGACAGATGATGGTCTACCTGTGGAACTGGACTGCTGAAGTAGAGGGATGACCAAAGAAACAGGGTGGCTTGTGTCTGCAACGGACTGTTGAATAGGAGGCGTGACCAGAGAAGCAGACTGGCTGAGGTTCAGTACAGGTGGAACATCCCCTACAGGTATCCGATTCGCTGTCTCTGCATTTTGTCTTTCCTCCTCAGAGTCGCTCACCTCATCTGTGCTACCTGAGAAAGGCTCCGCATCACTTCCTGTTGACACCCGAAGTAGAAAGTCTAAAGGGCCTCTGTTCAGATGTGTAGTCTGTGTGGAGTACTGGAACCGTAGACCTGCTCTGTAATTGAAAGAGATTTAGATACAACATGCTAGTTAAACTATCCAGTACTGTGCCACATGTTTAGCAAATGAAATTATTATTTAATTTTTTTTAATATTGTGTCAAAATGGCTTGGTATGAAGAAATATTTCTAGAATCCAAGGGCTGATTTCTTTCTACGTAACGTGCGAGGGATGAACAGAAGACACATTTGCATAAGTGTCTGTCAACATACTATGCAAGTAAAGTGAATGTGTGCTTGAAACAAGCAGCAAACCAAATCTACAGAAAACAAAAGCCACAGAATTAGGGGAACGGATAGATGAGATTAGTGGACATGAAAATAAAAATCCTTTAGTTACACTGTACTTGAAGGTAATTTTGTACTGAAATAAGATCAGACAAGATTACTTTGATTGACTGAAGGAAAATTGACAATGGTAAATATGTAAAATTACAATAAAAACAGATACAGCTATAAAATAAACATAAAACAGTAATAAAACTATACATTACTAATGCTATATTCATTTTAATAAGTAAAACTGTAAAACAAATAAAATAAATAACCAAGGTGTGAATGTGTTACATCAGTTCATTTTTAACTGCAGTGTGAGCAAACATGGATTTATAAATATGCCCCACTTGTGATTTACACAGAAGAGCAGTGTGCAGTGATTCATTTTTTGTGGACTAAGGGTGTACCTGGTGCTATGTTTTTACTCAAGACTTTGTGTGCAGAATGGAGAATGTGTTTGGATATCTGCAAACAAAATTTGTACTGATACTCTAAGGAAGCTGAAAGTTTCTTGAAAAGAATCATTAGTAGGAACGAGACATGGATTCATCACTTTAAGCCTGAGAATAAACACCAGCATTCTATCCCTAACCAGATCCTCTAATGTAGCAAACATCTGCCCAACAACAGACTCAAGCTTTTTAATGAGTTTGTTTAGCAAGTTGGCATCCTGTGTTTTGATGCCTGCACCCCAACATACAGCAGCAAAAAAAAAAGATGGTACTTGCCACAACAGACTGATAAAACATCTGGAGCATCCTGCGGAGTCTCCTCAGGCCCTTCTTACTGCCTCAGTATTAAAAGATCAGTCGATTCTACGGTTTAGTTGAACACCCACATAACATGTCACAAACTCCACAACTGTCCCGTCATTACGGACTGGGGAGTGTTTTATGCAGAATCTGCCATTTTTTCTGCATCTCCAGCCAGGCAGTCACTTGACTCTTATATAATGCTGGAAAAAGAGCATTATATGTGCTGATGAAAAAGGTTATACTTTTTTGTTGTCTAACTAACTCCAAACATGCTTCATTTTATATTTAAGGGGCATGGATGTTCATGTTTTAGTCAAGTGTTGTTCTGGTCTCACTTCAACACTAATGTTGCCTGTTATACTTCCCTATATATTACAGCAATATGTAGTAGTAAGTTTCCTTTAGACATGTCAATAATCACACCACTGTTGATGAGGGTCAGAAGATAAATGTGGAAAAATATACGTCTAGGTGTGTATAGATTTTGGGCACAGAACTGCTCATGCTGCATGTTTTTTTTCTGATCTTGCACACTCAACATGTTCTCACCTAGCTCTCCTTCTCCTGACAATCTGAGTTGTTGAGAGCCGTGGTCTGATAGCAGGAGGAGCGCTTTCTTCAGGTCTCCTTTCAGTCTCTTCATCCTCTTCCACTTCTGTGCTGCTCCCAGAGTCAGGGATGATGATGGGAACCTCAAGACCAAAAGAACCAACTGACCCTGCTGCTCCTAACTGCACATCCACCTCCATATCCTCCATCTAAACAAAGACATAAAATAATAGAGTAGAATTAGACAACCAGGAAAAAGGGTTCACCCAGAGCTTATTGTGCCATACATTTCTCAGTCAGGCTCACTGTAGGCATTATGATGTGCCTTAAAATGGTAGCATGCTAACTCAGCTAGCTAGGTTAACATGGGCATCTGTCGATTGTCACCGCTTAAGACAGTTTTCAGGAAATGTATTAATGAAAAATATAACTAAAGGAGACGAAGTGAAGCGTGCCAGTCCTCCAGGCAGCACCACACTAAACAGGAAGCGTACTGAGATAACGGCTGCTAAGCTAACTTTATTTAGGCCCCGTCGACTAGCTTAACTAACTCACGACTGTAGTGTACCTTAGTCAAAAAATTATGTAGCTTGGAATTAATGTCAGATATATATAAAAAGGCTCAAATTGAACCTTTCGTACCATTGGTGTAGGTACGAAAGGTTAAACTTATATAACAGCAAGCTAAGCTGCGAGGAAACAGCTGGACAGTTTGCTAGTTGGAGCTTAAATAAAAACATGACGTGTGTGCAGTGAGTCTCAGTCAGCTTCAACAGAAAGCCTGAAGGTTTCACATGCGTCTCTAATATCCGACTGTTCATTAATAACAACTAACACACTCTGCTGGTTATGAAAGCACGGTTCAGACTAGCTAGCCGAGCTGAAGTTAGCAAACACATAAGGAAAACATTACCGTGTAGATCGTGTTTACGCCGTAATTCACATTAATCCACCATCACCCATGAGCTAATCGACGCGTTCTTCAGGGGTAACTGGGTTAACAGGGCATTGACCGGTTTCCAAAGTAAATATTTATAATTTGTAGTCTGTTCCGCTCCACTAGCTTCTCTGGCTTTACTAACATCCAAAGCCCGCGCCACGCTTTAGCCCCGCCTTCCTCTACTCACGTGTAACCGCGCGCGCACCTAACGCTTCTTGTGTAGTGTAGTCGATTTGTTGCGTAGACAAATAACCTGAAATATTTGTTGAATATGATAAAAAAAAAACACTTTAAGTTGTAGGTTTTTAAAAATTTCACAGGTTGCTGAGAAGAACTGTGTGTGCTAACTCTCTAAAGTTTCGTAGCTTTTCTAGTTCCAGGTGATACTTAGTCACACGCACGTTGTCTGCCAGAAAGGTCTCTGTTTATTAACAGCAAAAGATGGGGGGGTTTATATGTTTGACCAAACGCCAGTACCATTGACATATGTTACTACAAAGAACAAAAACCATTGTAAATTTCCTGGTGAGATCCTGAAGAATCAAATGAGAGGATGACAGAGAGGTGTTCGTCCAGAGATGAATCACAAGATGTTGGCTCGAGTTAGGGGGAGAGGGGGAAGGAGACAGAGAGAGAGATAAAGAGACAGAAAGAGAGAATGAGAAGGTGAGCGTGGGAGCGTTCACACCTTTAAGAACAGATGCAAGTATATGAGGAAGAGAGCAAGAGAGTAGAAATAACTCCTTTATATAAAAAAATGATTCTAACAGTGTGGAAAACAGTTTCCGGTCTGTAATGTTTGCTTTGTTTTTGCCCATCATTTTATAGGCACCGCTGGGCCAAAGGAGACCCTGAGTGCAGATCTGCACCTTTTTTCCTCTTCTTTTACTAATATTCCCCAATCTACCTTAAAATCTTTTGAGTATTTCTAATTTTTCTTACTGTTGTCCTAAAAAAATCTGTATTAGATCAGTTAATATGAAGAGTATATTTAAATCCAAAGTAAAGCAATTTGCATTAATCACTCACTCCTCATCTATACCGCTTTATCTTGTATATAGGGTCGCAGGGGCCTGAAGCCTATCCCCAGGAGGGCATGAGGCATGGTACACCCTGGACAGGGTGACAATCCATTCCAAGGCACACACACTACGGGCAATTTGGGAACACCAATTAGCCTAATCTGCATATAGTGTGGGAGGAAACCAGAGTACCCGAAGGAAATCAACCAAGTACAGGGAGAACATGCAAACTCCATGCACGCAAAGGTGGGAATTGAACCCCAGACCCTTTAGGTGCAAGGCGACAGTGGTAACTACTAGACCACTGTGCCGCCAGCATTTAATCAGCTGTATGTATAAAATATACACTGTATATTTGTGTCATATGGCGGCACGGTGGTGTAGTGGTTAGCACTGTCGCCTTGCACCGCCAGGGTCGATTCCCGTCTCTGAGTGCATGGAGTTTGCATGTTCTCCCCGTGCTTGGTGGGTTTCCTCCGGGTACTCCGGTTTCCTCCCACAGTCCAAAGGCATGTAGGTTAGGCTAGTTGGCGTTCCCAACTTGTCCATAGTGTGTGAATGAGTGAGCGTGTGTGTGTCTGTGGCCTGCGATGGATTGGCACCCTGTCCAGGGATAGGCTCCAGGCCTCCCGTGTACCTGAATACAGGATTAAGCGGTATAGATGATGAGTGAGTGAGTTTGTGTCATAATATTTAGTACTAGACAAATGTTAACCAGCTTGTCTGCGATATAGCATTGGAAGCAATATTTAAAAAACTGTCTCTACCATGTTTTTACCATTCTTTCATGCAATTCAAAGATGTTCAAGAAGTTCTACCATCTTGGCCAGCTCGTTATGCGTATATACATCTGGTAGCTGGATTTCTTTCTTTTCTTTTTTTTTAAATTAAGGATGCCACCTTCTCTTATCAGGTTGTCGTAGTGCTATCATGGTGTGAATGTGGTGCAGAAAGAAATGTGACTGCTCACTGAAGACGTGCTTAAGTAACTCCATACATCTTGAGAACACTCACGATGATAGAGAGAGAACAGGTTAACTGTAATTAACTGTAATTAACTGTAAGGGTTAATTACTTTGCTGACAAACCTTCTAATGCAAATATGCAGTATATTCAATGAATTAGGTGGCATGGTGGCTTAGTGGTTAGCAGTTTCACCTTGGACCTGGGTCTGGGTTCAATTCCTGCCTCTGCTCTGTGTGCATGGACTTTGCATGTTCTCCTCGTGCTTGGTTGGTTTCCTCCCACAGTCCAAAGACATGCAGAATAGGCTAATTGGTGCTCCTAAAAGGCCCCCAATACAGGATAAAGCAGTATATTACTAGTAATAAAGACACAGTGACATTTGATGGTGGTTTGGTTAACACATGCCAACTGTTGAATCAGAGGGAAATTACCAGCCTACTGAAGAAAGAAGTATTTTGAGCTGAAACACTTTGTTTTAATAATGGATACTACTTTTCCAGTGAGACCCTGTAAGGAAACAAACCTGTAAGATGATACACCAGGTGATACACCAGGTGCTGTTTTGTAACCTGGTCCAGCCGGTTAATGGGGAATGCAGAGGCACATGCACAACCCCAGCGAGCCTTCTGAGAGTTCAGTAAGCATACATAAAACAATTGTCTAATGTTTTCAGAACTTCTGCCATTGTTGAGAATTGGTGAGAGACAAGCATGTGTCCTAACCCGATTTGCACATTGTCAGCAATTGTCAAGTCCATGCACAGTATGCTCATAAATCCTACTGTAACTTGGTAACAAAGCAAATTCTAAATTTTTTGGAGCTCTTAGTTTGTACCAATCAATGCATTCAGTCTACACAATACATGTTATCAAGGCTTTACTTTGATGTTTGCCTTTGTGTTGCATTTCAGTCATCAAATGTCAGATGTGTGTATGTATTTGTGGGTCATCAAGATCAGCTTAAAGTGTTTCTTGATGTCCGGTTTTCTTTAGAAAAACCAAGCAGGTTTGCATACTCTGTAGTGTTTTGAATACTGAAATGGAAAATACATCAGAGCAACATCGTTCCTAGTCTAGTCTTTTTACGCAATTAATGGACATATTCCACTGGCTGTATAACAAATAAAATCCAATGAGTGGACTTTGAGTTTAAAATCTTCCTAAAAAGTCAGCTCAGCCTTTAATAATTTAAGGTGCAAATGCTGAGTTTGCTACACTGTAGGAGGTCTGTTGCAGTTCAAAGTTTACCCAGTAGATGGCCTCATTATAAAGGTTCTGTAGATGAGTAAAAAAACTCAAAACTACATTTTGATCCGGAAATGCAAAAAATGTGTTGCAGAATATTTCTATCATGATTATGAAGGATAAAGACTCTTAAGAACATAATCTTTATTAAAATAATTTGTTTCACGTTTACATTTAGTTCACAGTTTAACAGAATGAATACCAGGTATTTGAAAGTGATTGCTCAACACTTTTTGCAACTATTCTTTCTACTTATCCAGAGGCAGACAGAAATGAGAAATATAAATAATATTTTTCTCCTGTGTATGGTATGAAACTAGCACAACTGCAATAGGAAAAAATAAAATAACACTTTATCAGCAATTACCAAAAATTTATATTTTAAGTTACTGCTTATTATTAGTTATTATTTTCATCATCATCATCATCATCATCTGTGTTACACTGCATGAGAAATTAATCATAATGGGTAGTAGAGAGAATTACATTGCAGAAAATGTTCAACAAGTTACTAACTGACAAAAATATTAACTTGACACACATACACACAAAAAGACACAAAATAGCTACCAATTTTTAAGATTTTTCACATAATTAAAGATATATACAATAGTGCATAAAATCCTAAAGTATACACAGATATTAAAAACCATTAAGACCAGCAATGAGAATAGAATGCTCATGAAATACTTAAATAAAAAACAGCGATGTCAAAGTGTTAAGGTTCGTCAAATCCTTCATTGTCCAGCAGTCTTTTCCGGCTGTACGTCCTACCACAAGCCTGGCGTCTGCGTGGTTGGTTAACAGGGGAGACATTATACGTGTGTAGACCAGAGTTTCCACTTGTTTCTGTAAAAAGATCACAGAACTGCAAGTAAGTCAATGTACAAACAAGTTCAGGTAATGAATATAAAACAAAAGTTTTGTATAACACCAGACTTTAGGGTTATACTCAATGTCTGAAAGTATAAATAAAAAGGTGTGGAAGCATCCTGTGGCACGTCGAATGAAATATTAAGTGTTTTTCCTCTCTAATCTTAATATTTAGACAGTGACTGTTTAAGTACATATCCTCTTATATCATCATGTTGGTAGAATCATCTCACCGTCAAACTGTGTGGTTTCCTTGGTAACAGAGGCCCTTTTCCCTTTGTACAGAAGGGGTGATTGTGTGAGAGCGAGGATTCCACTGGCAGTAACTGGCTTCTTCACTTTGGAGGAATGTGGAGGGGTGACCACTGTGGAAACAATCACCCACATGTTCCATCAAGACAACAGGTAGTGCACAAATGAAAAAATAAATATTAAATATGTTAAAATGAGTAAATAAATAAAAGTTTTATGTATCTAAATGTGGCGATAAAAATAGAAATATTAAACGAGGGGACATTATATTTCATGTCCAAATTTTGCTACATTTATTTTCCACTGAAGCCAACACAGCATGTCCTAACAATGTTATGACAGTAATCTTACCATTTTTCCTCCATAGTTTATGGCAGGACATTACATTAGGCAGGTTCGACCAGGTGGTGACCTTTCTTTCTTTTGTTTAATGAGTACTTTTTGCGTGTGTACTTGTTAAAAGCACATAATGTATGATTAATTGATTAGAATCTACCACTGACACTCGGTGCATTAACATGGACTCTAATCCTCGATTAATAATATAACATAAATAAGAGCTAAATCTGAATTATAATTATGTAAATAACTCAATCTGAAAAGTCTGATCCGATCCGGCCCAACTGGAATGAATTTTCATTCAGAATAAAAGCTGTGGTGTTGTGGCCAAAAGTTTTGAGAATTACAAATATTAGTTTTCACAAAGTTTGCTGCTAAACTGCTTTTAGATCTTTGTTTCAGTTGTTTCTGTGATGAACTGAAATATAATTACAAGCACTTCATACATTTCAAAGGCTTTAATCGACAATTACATGACATTTATGCAAAGAGTCAGTATTTGCAGTGTTGGCTCTTCTTTTTCAGGACCTCTGCAATTCGACTGGGCTGCTCTCAATCAACTTCTGGGCCAAATCCTGACTGATAGCAACCCATTCTTTCATAATCACTTCTTGGAGTTTGTCAGAATTAGTAGGTTTTTGTTTGTCCACCCGCCTCTTGAGGATTGACCACAAGATCTCAATGGGATTAAGATCTGGGGAGTTTCAGGCCATGAAGCATGGTCCCCTCAGAAACACTCCCAGCAGCTAGTGTCTGTTTATATCACATTTGCAGTAGGTCATAATAACTAAAGGGGGCTCTACTAAGTACTGAAGATGTTTCTCATTAAGGGGTTGAATAATTTTGGTACTGAAAACAGCAGAGTAACACATCTGTCATTCCGCATTTTTATGTTGTTTGCATTGACTAATGATCTGTAACCTATAATAAATTTCGTCCTTGCTTGGTAACCAAACACAGGAGAGGAGATAAACACAGTACAGACTAAGTAGCAGAGAGATGTCACAAACAGGCAGCCGAGTCAGACAATAACCTCTATAGGGGGAGAAGCTAGCTAATTTTTGTTTTATTTATTTTATCAGACAGCAAGCCACACCAATAATCAGGAGTAGTATCAGATAAGATTCCTATTAAATACAAACGGAAACCTTTCAAGTTCCTTCTGGTTCACTGCATCCATATAAAACTAGATGAAGTGTCAGCTATTGAAAGTTCCACAGAGGTGCTACTGTTATTGGTATTTTCAATTAGTGATGGAAATAACATTAAAACATCTACAGTCATGTTCCCTCTTTTAAATTTGTGTAGGGGCGCTATAGAGCCGATCATGGAGTAGGACGTGTTTTGTCGGGCTCTCGCTGAATAATAACACTTTATGTTAAAATCCTTTTTTAAAATTTCTAGTTTATTTCATTAACTGGTCGGTAATACGCAACCATAACTTGGTGACAAGTTTAGTAGTTGTTTTGGTGTCAGATATGGCTGCGAGCTTGAGAAAATACAAATACAGTGGTTCATCCAGCACTAGGCCCAGCACATCCTCGGCCCTCAGCCCCGTTAGCGAGCCGAGCTCAAGCCGCGCCGCTACTTCATCTCCCTCAAAATCTGAAAAAATGGACGTCGAAGACCTCAAATCCCAAATTCTCTTATCCCTCAAGAGTGACATTTTAACAGTAATTAAAGAGGAATTGAGAAGTGCACTGACCGAAGAACTGAACTCCATTAAGGGTGAGTTACAGACGCTCAAGGCCGAAATCACTAGTTGCGTCGCGACAACTCGCGCAGAAATGGACCAGATTAAGGCTACTGTGAAGGACATGGAGGGCGGACTGTCTACATGGTCGGATGAAGTGGTTTCAATGCAAACTACAATAACGAGCCTGCAGGCAGAAATGACCGAACTGAAAGCGAGGTATGACGACATGGAAGGGAAAATGCGGCGATGTAACGTTCGAATCCTGGGCGTTCCGGAGGAACCAGGGTCAAGCTCCACCGCGTCGGTCTCTAAACTCCTGACCGAAGTTCTGCAGATGGACAAGGACCTC
The DNA here is from genome assembly GCA_030347435.1 of Clarias fuscus. Taxonomy (NCBI): domain Eukaryota; kingdom Metazoa; phylum Chordata; class Actinopteri; order Siluriformes; family Clariidae; genus Clarias; species Clarias fuscus. Next base: position 23,772,552 of record CM059204.1, read on the forward strand.
CTTATTGACCATTCATACAGAAGTTCCGGATCCAAGACGCAAGGAGGGAAACCGCGCACCATTGTCGCCAAGCTACACTATCATCAGGACTGTGTGGAGGTGCTGCGCCGAGCCCGGTCCCGAGGTCCACTTCGCTTTAATGGGGAGCAAATAGCCATATTTCCAGATTACACTCCGAGCGTGGCCAAGGCTCGTGCAGCATTTACTGAAGTGAGAAAACTCTTACGAGGACAGGACGGTGTGCGCTTCGGCATTTTGTATCCTGCGCGACTCCGTATCACCTATAAGGGCATGGACCAGATATTCACAGATCCGGATAAAGCCATGCACTATGTTAAGCATAGTGTTATTACTCCCGCAGAAGCCAGACCTTAATTACTGAAGGATGACATTTCGTATCGTTGGCACATGGACGGTAAACACAGTACTGACCGGGGAAAGCCATAGTGGTTTATTACAAGTTAGTGTAGTTGTGTTGAAGTACCTGTTTTAGTCTCAGTACAATGCTATTTGTAATTAACACTTCATAACCATAATAAGGATGATGTTGACTAGTTAATGTTTAGACCTGTTTATATATTTTATTGTTCCAAGCTTATAAGTTGGTTCAGTGAGAGCCTGATTTTGGCTCAGTAGGATCCAGATAAGCACAGTGTGTGGATATGTTCGTGTGGGTTGGGTTAATCACCCGGTTTTAATGGGTGATTGGGTTCGGGTTCAGGCCAGTCAGCAGTACTTTTTTAAAACCTCTTTTTCTCTCTCTCTTTTCTCCTTTTTAATTGCTCTCTTTTTTCGTGGCTCTATTTTATTTTTTGTAAATCTGCAGCTTCACTATTGCTATTAACATCTCATGACAAAAATAGGTGTTTCTTCTAGACAGGCTAATGGATGTTTGATCAATTTTGTTAGTTGGAACGTTAAATCTCTTAACCATCCTGTAAAGAGGAAAAAAGTCCTTATTCATTTGCAACCTCTCAAAGCTGATATTGCTTTTCTTCAAGAGACCCATTTACGCACATGTGACCAATCTAAATTAAGGGAGGGGTGGATCGGACAAGTATATCACTCCAACTCAAAGGCGAGGGGGGCTGCTATTCTGATTAATAAAAACTTAACATTTGTAGCAACTACTGTAGATGCAGATGCTGCTGGCCGTTATATTATCGTAGCTGGGCAAGTATACGGGCTTCCACTTATTCTGGCTAATGTTTATGCACCCAATTGGGATGATGAAGGTTCTTTTGCTAACTTTCTGTCTCGGATTCCAAATATGACGACCCACCACCTTATCATAGGAGGTGATATAAATTGCGTTCTTTCCACTGTTTTAGATCGCAGTTCGCCTAAAAAAACGCCCAAATCAGCAAAAGTTTTACAGAGTTTCCTGGAGGCCTATGGATTGACAGATGTTTGGCGTTTCCGTAATCCTACTACAAGAAAATACTCATTTTATTCTCCAGTACATAATACTTTTTCACGCATAGATTATTTTCTTGTAGATAAAAGACTTTGTCCTCTTGTAACAGATTCAGATTATAAAGCCATAGTGATATCAGACCACTCTCCACTGACTCTGTCAATCCATATACCCACTGCAGGACCTAACTATCGTCCTTGGAGATTTAACACCTCGCTTCTTTCAGATGAGAAGTTTGTGAGCTTTATGAGTTCAGAGGTAGAGTTCTTTTTAAATGTCAACCAAACTCCAGGGATGTCATCCTCAACAGTTTGGGAATCCTTAAAGGCATATCTAAGGGGGCAGATTATTTCATTTTGTGCAAAACAAAATAAAGAGACCAAGGAAAAATTTACAAAATTAGCAGATAAGATAAAGGAATTGGATTCAATATGCAGTGTGTCACCTACACCAACTATACTCAAAGAACGCCTATTATTACAAGCAAAATATAATTGAATTTCGACAAAACAAGCGGAATATCTGGTTTTAAAATCACGCTCCTCATTTTATGAGCACGGGGAAAAAACTGGTAGACTGTTGGCCAATCTTTTGCGACAGCGATCGACTAAACAAGCTATACCCGAAATTAAAAATGATCATGGTGTAAAGTGTACTGATAATTTAACAATCAATAGCTGTTTCCTACACTATTATAAATCACTTTATACCGCTCCTTCTTCTGTTGATACCTCGACATTAGAGGGCTTTTTTCAAAATTTATGTATTCCTACAATAAGTGTAGATACAGCATCACAATTAGATGAGTCTATATCCGATACAGAAATAGCTATAGCAATACGAAGTATGCAATCTGGTAAATCACCTGGACCAGACGGATATCCTTCAGAATTTTTTAAAACCTTTTCCAATCAGCTCTCTCCTCTGTTGGCGTCAGTTTTCCGAGAAAGCTTTTCCTCTGGATCATTACCTTCAACTATGCGGCAAGCAGTTATCTCCTTAATTTTAAAGAAAGAAAAGAACCCTCTTGACTGTAGTTCATATCTTCCAATTTCATTGTTGAATACAGATACGAAAATCTTAGCTAAAGTTTTGGCCCGCCGTCTGGAGAAAGTAATTCATTGCGTTATTTCACCTGATCAAACAGGCTTTATAAAGAACAGATACTCTTTTTTTAATATTAGGCGGCTGTTGAATGTTATCTATAACCCATCTCTATCTGACAATTTGGAAACAATTATTTCCCTCGACGCAGAAAAAGCATTTGATCGAGTGAATTGGGATTTTCTTTTTTATACTCTTGGTAAATTTGGTTTCGGCCCTAAATTTATATCATGGATAAAAGTGCTCTACTCATCCCCACTGGCTGCCGTTCGGACAAATAGCAACTTATCCCCTTTCTTTGAGCTTCAGCGTGGTACGAGACAGGGGTGCCCTTTGTCACCTCTTCTCTTTGCTGTGGCTATTGAACCATTGGCTATCGCATTAAGGGAAAATGCCAATATTAAAGGTATCTCCCGTGGGGGGGTGGAACACAAAGTTTCCCTGTATGCTGATGACATGCTGCTTTTCATGTCCGATCCTCATCACAGCCTACCAAAACTTGTGGATTTACTGAAAGACTTTGGTGAAATATCTGGCTATAAGGTTAATCTACAAAAAAGTGAAATGATGCCAATTAAAAACGATATAGCACAGTTTCCTGATTCGATCCCCTTTAAGATTAGTCCCAGAAAAATCAAATATCTAGGGATTTGGATAACACACAACCATGCAGATCTGTATAAGGCGAATTATCAGCTTCTACTTTCCAAAACAAAATTAGATCTCGAAAGATGGGACCTGCTACCTCTCTCTTTGGGTGGAAGAATAAACACAATTAAAATGAATCTGTTTCCAAAATTCCTTTACCTATTTCAGTGTCTTCCAATCTTTTTAACAAAATCTTTTTTCAATAACTTAAGTAGTCAGATTTCTACTTTTATTTGGAATAAAAAACAACCACGTATTAAACAAAGTATCCTACAGAGGCCCCGTGAATTAGGAGGAATGGCACTTCCAAACTTTCTTTATTATTATTGGGCTGCTAATGTGAGGGCCATGTTATTCTGGGCGCAGTGTGCCGTCAACCCTCCCGTCTGGGTAGCTATAGAGGAAGCATCCATGGGATCAATATCTCTCTCATCATTATTATGTGCTAAATTGCCACAAAAACAACCCACATCTTCTTTTACCTCAAACCCACTGGTTATACACTCTGGTTATAAAATTTGGAATCAGTTTCGGCGTCATTTTAAGCTTACAGATCTATCTTTGATAGCACCACTGAATGGGCACTGCATGTTTGCTCCTTCTCATACAGATAATGCTTTTGGGGTTTGGTTTGAGTGTGGTGTTGTGTCATTATACGATCTTTACATTGATAATATCTTTGGCTCATTTGAACAACTTATACAAAAGTTTAACATTCCCAGGACACATTTTTTTCGGTATCTACAGCTGAGGAATTTAATTTCCTGTAATTCTGAGTCTCCTTCTCCATCCCTTTTAGATTCTGTTTTTAGCTGTAAGCCAGATGCCAAACAGATGATTAGTGCTGTATACAAATTATTAAACACAAGTAACTCAGCCACATTAGATCTACTTAAAGACAAATGGGAAAATTATTTACAAGAACAAATTTCAGATAAACTGTGGCAAAAGATAATACATAGAATTTACTCATCATCAGTCTGCCTCAAACACAGAGTTATTCAGTTTAAAATTGTTCACCGGCTTCACTGGTCCAAGGTTAAACTGGCAAAGATTAGAGAGGATTTTGATCCCACATGTGACCGATGTAAGCAGGAACCTGCTACACTACTGCATATGTTCTGGACGTGCCCAAAGCTAAACAATTTTTGGAGTTTTATTTTTGATACCTTGTCAAAAATATGCCAGATACCATTAGAACCATCCCCATTTATTGCACTTTTTGGTGTTGACCCAAGTGGTGCTCGTCTGAATAATGCCAAGGCCAATATGATCGCCTTTAGCTCCCTTCTCGCTAGAAGACTGATCCTGGCTAAGTGGAAGGAGTCGTCACCGCCAGTGGGCGCTCATTGGATTAAAGAGGTCTTGTACTTTCTTCACCTAGAAAAGATTCGCTATTCTATAAGGGGATCGACTCAGGAATTTTATGATGTCTGGCAACCATTTATAAGCCATTTTGAACATATAGATGCAGAGCAACTGGATCTGTAATAAAAGATTTCTTTTTTAATCTCTGTTCCTAATACTTCCTTCATTACATTTTCTGTTTGATGCGTAATTTATTTAATTTTCTTTCTTTTTCTTCCTTTTTTCTTTCTGCTGACTGGCTGTTTGTTTTTTTTGTTTTTGTTTTTTGTTTTGTTTTGTTCTTTTTTTTTCTTCTCTTCTTTTTTTTCTCTCTTTAGTTTAGATTTTTGCTGTTGTTTGATTGTTGTTGTTTTTATTGTGGGGTGGGGGGAGGGGTATGGGTAGAAAGAAAAAATAGTGTACAATGTATGTATGTATATGTAACTTGTTTATATTTCCAATAAAAAAGACTTTGATCAAAAAAAAAAAAAATTTTGTAAAAACAATATAATTCATTTGATTTTAGCTTCTACAATATAAAGGCAATACTAAACTCTGCCAGGCCATTGCCTCATCTGTTTTCAGTTCTTGCTTGTTCTTGGTCTGTACATTGCCTTCAGAAAGTTGCATGCCTTTGGTGATTAATTTGGCCAAATTGCAAAATGTTAAAATATTTTGCCTTACAAAGTCTTTGGTTATTTTGGAGATAGACTTCCATTTATTATTTACATGCTCTATAAAGTGCAGTCCAATACGTTTTGAAGCATGTGCATATTAGCAAAATTACAGCCCTATAACTTTCATTTTGCTGCTTGTGTCAAGAAAACTAGTTCCAGGAGCAGCAAAACATTTCTATGAGATAATATTTTGACACAATATTTTAGATCATGACCAGTTGTCTTGATTTTTCAGTGCACTGATGCTTTGCTTCACTGCTACTGACAGCTCTTTGGACTTCACACTGACAGTTAACAGATTTAAGATGCAAAAGCACTTAAAACTGTAGGCGCTTATCTGCTACCTTGTCTCTGAGCAACCAAATGTCCAATTATTTTTGGCACCTTAAAATTAAAGCAGAAAACCTGCACTTTTGTAATAAAACTTAATCTAAAAGTGGTGATTTCAAATAACCATTTGTATCAGAAAAAGAAAAGTTTGGGTCACATGTTCATGAATCATAAAGCTGCTAATAGATAATATCTGTAAAAAAAAATAAAAAAAAAGTTTTACCTGAGCCAAGCGATGCATTCCCAATTATCCATGACAACTCGTCACTTTTCATACCGTCCCTTTTGTCAAAGTTTTCCACCACAGATTCTACCCAGTCCATGTCCTCTGAGGAGCAGAGCTTAGATGGAATACCTAATGTATATTTAAAAGCAGACATATCCTTTAAGTCCTTAGGCTCTTCCATCCCTGGTAGTTTGAACACACCATCAAGCTCTGGGTCTTCCAAGATTTCAGCCCCTTCCCTGATCTCCTTGGTCTCCAACAAACCTGTCCTTGCCCTTTTCTTCCGAGGCCAAGTCCTGAAGTTCTCTGGGGTTGACCTTCCCCGGCTCTGAGGAGATGGGGTCCAAGCCATGTGTTCTCCAGGACCCAGGGGAGAAGGGCTATTGGTAAGAAGCCTTGTAGGAGTGATCGACTGGCATATATATTTCTGAACGCCACCTTTTCCAGGTGTGCAGTGAGGTGGAGATATACAACTAGGTTCTCGATGTTTGGAACAATGTGCAAGTGGGCTGTCAACTCTAGATGTCCTCTTATTTACATGTGAAACCAGCCCTTTGGCTGCATAACCAGCTGTTTCACCAAAATTGAAAGAGTCAGTACGCTTTAACTTCAGCTTAGGCAAGCCTGATGCCTGCATTTCCAATTCTACTTGATACGTGGGAGGGTTGAGTTCAACATGCTGTTTCTTATTATTTGTAGGTGTTCCCGAGGCTTGTGGCTCAGGGGAAAGACTGAGTCGTGCTGCTGCCTTTCTTTGTTGCCGATCTGGAGTTTGGCGAAAGCCATATCTACTACACTCTTGTGTACTCTTGGCAAGAAGTGCTGGTGTGCCTGTAGATTCAAAAACCTGTGAGAATTTAGATGACTTCCGTGAGAAAGAAATGTTCATCTTAATGCCACTAGTTAATTCTGTCTTCACTACAGAAGCTTCCTCAATATCAATGCTCTCTTCTGTAGAAGTAGCACTGTAGTGAGAGGAGTCAAATTGTTGCGTGTCTGAGGATGATGCCTCTTTCATCTGAACGCTTTCACTCTGTCCATCAATACCTTCTGTTATCCAAGGCCCACAATGCTGGGCCTGATTATGCTCAGTCCCACTTGACAAAGCCAGTGGTTGATTTGTGCCAGAAAATGGTGATCCAAGAGGCGGCTCTGGTGATCTCTCTTTATTAAGTAATACAGATATAACTTTTCTGGAGGAGGAACAGTCAGTTAGGCCTTCAGGTTTGTTAAGAAGCATAGCAGGGGAATGTTTAAGAGGTGTTCGTCCAGAACGTGTACACATTTTGTGTGTTGGTCCAGGGCTTTTACTAGGTGTTTTTATTTCTGGTGTTGATGGTGATGGATGATCATAAAGAATATTCGGACTCTGTGGGTCACCTTTCTCTGGCAAACTTAACATTCTTCTAAATTTCCCGGACCTCTGGCCCAGCTCGGGTTCTTCAATACCAACATTCCCACTAATTTCAAGCAAATTAATTTTTCTTTGTGCTGTTTTAGGGGATACCTTGCTTTTTTGCTGACTTGATTTCTCAGGAGTTTTTAAAATATCACCTTGATCTCTGCAAAGTTTGCTTGGTGTGACCAATCTTGGGGAATATCTAATGGCAGAAACTGGAGAATCTGGGACTTTAAATGGTCGCTCCGTCAACCCTTTCCACGGAGATGGAGACCAAGTCACACTTTTCCTTGGGGTTGTTGTGTTAGGGCTCCTAATAGAGGGGCCAGGATGGGACACACATTCCATGAAACTTTTCACAGGGGTTTTAAGAATGCCCTTCAGCGGGCTTTTCTTTGGTGTTTCCAACACTAAGCTTTTTGAAGCAGGAGATCTAAATGGACTTCCTCGGAGGACCATACTGTTCTCGCCAATAGCGCAGCCTGGGCTCTTAGGAAAGAAACAGTTCTGATCTTTGAAGGAAGAACTGGGTGTCCCCGGAGTTCTGCTCCCACCTGCAGAACCAAGCTGCTTGTGCGGAGATTTTCTTGGGGTTTTATTCCAATTCTGGGAAAAGATAAATATGTGTCAGCAGGGCAATGACAAGAACATGGGCCATGCACTTGGGCTTTTTTTTCCTTTTAGAATACTGGAAACAATCACTACTACAAACAGTATACCCCAGACTAACAAAACATTAGTTACGAACGGACTGCGGATCTACGAACATTCCTAGATGTGAACAAAACGAGGAAGTAGATCACGAGTATTGTTAAAAAAATAGATACTGCAGTGCACCAGATACCAAAATTTAGAAGTATATTAAATATTTTCAGTATGTGACGGAATGTATAAAATGTCTACACGTGAAGGCGCAATCTCGCAAGAATATAATACGGAATACAAAACACTAAACCTGTAATTTTTATTTATGGTTTACGTTGTATATTTGTGTGAAAGGGGTAACACCTCAATCTCTCCTACACGGTTTCACTCACGGTGAGATGCGTTGTTAGGCTCCATGAGTGACTGCAAGATTCAGCAGAATCTCAGAGCTTCCGCGAGGAGCACCCAAAAACATTGAAATTAAACCGTGCTGACTCTGCGCAAGTGAGATAGGACTGCAAGAGTCAGTTTGTCAGACTTACGAACGAATCTGACTTAAAAATGTGCTTCCGAAATGGAACTTGTTCGTAAATCGGGGACTTACGGTATTCTATTCTACAAGGATATTCTATATTCATAATATACGAAAAAACAGTGAATCATCCAATAGATGCTTTGATTAACACCATATGTAATGTAGGATTAAAAAAAACCCCATTATTTTCCTAATTTAATTTTTTAATACATTTTGAAAACATTTTGAAAGTATTTATTTTAAATAAATAAATATTAACTGTTCCTTTTTTGACAAGATAAAAATTCAGAATGTTATATATTGAAATTCTTCACAAGTAAAAACAAAAACAAGCAAACAGTTTTTAATTTTCTTCCTCTATCTAAGTGTCAAGGAAGATTAAACGGACAAATACATCTAAATAAAAAACAGTATACACTGTTGTATATAACTGTGGTTCACAAGATGAGTCCGAAAACCCCAAGGGGTCTAAAATTGTATTACTTAGTGATGGTTTTCTACATTAATTTTATTCATCTGAAGCATAATTTGGATATAATGTAAATAAACAATAATTAATAATAATACATAATCTTAAAATCTGTTTTAAATAACGTCAACTAAAATACTATTGCATTAAGACATACCAACACTACAGTTACAACACTAGAGTAAGACACAATGGACAGTGTCTAGGTTCTGCATGAGCAAGAACAAATGGCTTAAATGCATTTAAAATGTAAGGTCGGTGGTATGTTTGCATAAAATGTCTAATATTAAATAATGACATTATGTTAATTAAATAAAATCGCTACAAAAATTCTGAGAACCACCGAAATACACAACCATGTGTGTTCATTAGTGCTGGAAGATTTATCACCTCAAAGACAGAATCTGCGGACCCAAGCCGATCAACTTCAGCACCTCTACTCACTGATCTGGATGTGGAAGGGCGAGCAGGGGACTCAGCAGCACCAAAAAGAAGTCTCATTGGTGACTTAACAGCCTTAATATTAATATCACCTGCAATTGTGAGCACACAAACTTAAATATAACATAATCTTCGAAGACATCAAGGTCTCAAGGATTAAAGATCAACGTTCTTCTATCATGCATGTTATAATCTCAGTAAAATAATAAAATAATATGCATATTCCAAAAACAAGGTAATACGTTTTTGCTTACCTTTACTGTCTGAGACTGGAAGCTGTGAGGAGAACAAGACTCTGTCCAAATTTCGAGACCGTGGTTGTGAGCTGGAATAGAAGACACTGGAATGTCTCCTTGCAAGCTTTTTTATTCTAGGACTCCTCCTCAAATCTAGCAAAAAAGATATCAAGATATAAAATATAGTTACAAACAACAATGACGGGCCCAAGCACCCTGCACCACTTCCACCTCGGGGGCACCGCACAAACTGTGTGTTATTTGAGCGTGTTAAGATCTACAAAAAGCCATCGCGCCACACAACTTGCACATTTCAGACACTATATAGGGCTGATGTCAGTTTAGGCCCTAAATATTTGTTGAGTGTGTTAGTGGGTGTGTTAAGTGTGAGTGTTGCCATCTCAGGGAGTTTTTCCTTGCCACTTGGCTTGCTCATCAGGGACAATCTCATTATCTAGACACATTTTTCTTACACATATATACATTTCCATAAGTCTTCTTTTCATTTTCTTTTCATTTCTGTGAAGCTGCTTTGAGACAATGACCATTGTTAAAAGCGCTATAGAAATAAAAGTGAATTGAATTGAGTGTTAACGTGTGTAATGTATGTGTATGTATGTGTGTGCGCACATGTGTGTGTATATATTAGTGTGTACATGCGTGTGTGTGTGTCTGTGTGTGATGTATGTGTGTGTGTGAGTGTGTGTGTGAGTGTTAACATTAGTGATGTGTATGTGTGTACAATAGGCCACAGATGCTGTAAAAAACGCATCTCACTGATGTTACTCAATGTGATGTCACTGAACATAATGCCACTCAATATAATGCCACACAGAAAGTTATTAATCATTTTTCAGCGCAAGTTTAAGGCATTATCACGGGTGACCCGTTTCAGATATCAAAAATCCCTCCGCAATTTTGCATTCTCAATGGCTTTAGATCACATCGGCCTGGTTTGGTGTCGATCGTATAAATTCCCTAGGAGGAGTATATCAAAATCCATCAGGTGCATTTTTGGGAATGTCCCAAAATAACCGGCCTCCTGTTGAATTTAGCCCAGGACATGCAGTGCGAAAGTTGTTCCCTGGTATGAATGAATTAGTAAGCTCTTGGCTCGACAGCATTGACAGAGCGCTAATGGAAATAAAAGTATGGGTTACTTCAGTTGAGTAACCGCTGTGGAGAAGGCAGTAGAAAAACTACAGATGAAAATTAATAATCAATTACGGTATTACAGTGGCCACCGCAAGACTCCCATACCAGATACGACCATACCCCCAAAAAGTGTCTTTTTTCATGTTCAACCAGTTCTGCAACAGCCTGAGTTTAACTGCATAATGAGGTGCCGCTTTGGATAAATCCTCCACTGTAAACCTATCGGATCCGAGGGCATCAGGAGTTCTTAACAACTCATGCACTGATGGTGAATTACAGAAGGGTAGCGATATTTATAATACTGAGTGATTATATGTTTTACTCTCATCCTCACAATTCTTATTCTAGACTTCTCTACTTTATCATCCCTAAACAGTTCCAATGGCTAACCAGACTGAACAAGTATTGCATGTCTATGTTTCCTAATAAAGGCTGTCAAATTCCCATGAATTTGAATGGTTTAGAAGTAGCTGAGACAAGAAGAAAAGCATGACTACGACAGGTGATAGAACGCCTATACACGAGATGACAAAAAGCCACCATTGCCATTGCCCTTGGTTTGCTCATCAGAGACAAATCTAAGCATTATGATTTATACACATTTTCTCACATTTCATACACATTTCCATAATTTTGCAAAGCTGCTTTGAGATAAGCTATCTAAATAAATTTTTATTGAATTAAATCCCTGTGTGGAGTCTATGCTTCGCAGGCAGTGGCAAAATAAAAACTTACCTGAAGAAGGTTTAACCGGAGACTCCTCAACAATGACCATATCACTGTCACCAGAATTCCTGACAAATATGACATATGCTACTGAATTACCATTTGGAGTTAAAAGAGCAATTGATTTAGATTAAAATAGATTTAGAATAAAAGTTTGCTCTAAATGAATGGATAAAAAGCATTGTTGCTTCAGTTGTGAAACCTACCTGCTAGTCCTTTGTCTATGTAATAGCCGATTTGATACCTGCTTATGCAGGGGTGTCTCGGATACCTTTTTGGTTAGTAAAGAGTGTTGTCCTGGAATTAGAAAAAAAAGCTTTATTAATAATAATAATAATAACAATAATAATAATCATCATCATCATAATAGAGTAATACACTGATCCAATAGTGCATTGTCATATTATAACATAACTTTTATTACCATCTTCCATTTGTGAACGTTTCCGTTTTTTTATTGTATCTACTGCTGATACAGACTGGCTCCGGGGCATTTTTGCATTCTTTGAGGAAGACACTGTCTCCTGGTTAAAGAGGTTTCTCCTTACCTTTGTCACTTCTGAAAAATATTCTTGATTACTAAAATTACCTACTACTTAGTCACATTACACATGAAGCATGAAGTGTTTAGCAGTAAGATTTAGAATTACATGCCTTGAACTGCTTGTTTTTGAGTTGGTTGGCTTCCTGTATTGAGCTTTTCTGGTTGAATACATTCCTTTGGTTTTGTCTGTGGTGGCAGAAAAAAAGTAAGGTCAGTGACTACCGGTGACATGTACATCAAAACATTAAAACTGATGTATACTCACTTGTCTTGTGGATTTCCTGGGCATCTCTATTTGCCGGAGATTCTGCTGGGCCTCTGACACGCTCTTATGACGTGTAAGCATGCTGGTCCTGAAAGCAAACAAACAAAATGTATAATGTATAATTCTCTCACACGTGTGTGATCATAATATCCTTTCATCTTGTTATTCTCCTTTCATCTTACCTCCTCTTTTTAGCAGATCGATTGCGTAACTCTTCAAGTCGATCTCCAACACTGGAGACCAGGCTCTGTGTGGCTGACACTGGTGGGGAGCTTACAGAAACACTTTCTTTTGCCATTGAATCATCACTAAAAAAATCAGCAGGCAAGACTGCAACGAGTACCTCAGGCAGCTGGGTGCCAAGGCTGTGGTAGACGTCGGCCAGTACCTTAGGAATGCCAGTCAGGTACCTATAACATACCATAAGTAAATGCATTACCCTAATAACAACAGGATCAAATTACAACAGTTTTAATTACAATCCGTCAGAGTTGAGATACGTACAATGGCAAGACCTCCTCCTGCATAAACTTTGACAGGTAAACGGGATCTTTTGTCAAAGATATCACCCGCAGCATTCCGGCTACCTGAGACAAATAACAGTGGAAGGTTCACTCTAGTGTGATGTTTCATGTTAAATCACTAGCATATCAGTGGCACATACTGAGTAGCTTGATAACTACTGTTTTTAACAAAAAACATTTTACCTCCTCCACCAACTGGTCCACATGATCTTGTTCATCTGGAGACAGGGCTTTGCACAACTCAAGTCTGAGAACTGCTTGTAGCTGACAACTTACAGACAAGAGATTCAAAGTTTTTGTATTATTCCACAGGCCAGTAATAATAATAATTTCTGTGCCATTATGTATTATTATTATTATTATTAATAATAATAATAATAATCTGTTTGTGCCATTATGTTTCATTAAAAACATTAACAAGCAATACATACTCTCTGATTTTACTCTCAGCCTCATCAGCATCTCCATACAGCTGACGAATGGTTTGGGTGCTTTTTAGGAGGTTCTTCTTAACTATATTTAAGATTGAAGCCTGCCAGGAGAGAGACAATAAAATAGTCAACAAGTACAAGCAATTTAACTAATGCTAAGCCTTACGTTGTGTGTAATGACGCATCTAATTAGCGCAGGTCTTGCTCACCCCTGTATCAATGTTGCTCTTGATGAAGGTTTCCACCACTGAAAGTAGACCCTGCACTTGTGTGATAAGAGTGACGCTCTTATCCTCTACAGCCTGTTGATATCTCAGGCTCAAATGAGACAGCAGTTCTGCTTCATTTTTAAAATCTGCGATAAAATACGTATACAAAGTATACCGATCAACTGTAAACAAACACATATGAGCTATTGTTTAACAGTAAGTTCTTGTTACTCACTCATGGGACCAGGTCTTGTCCTTTCATTGGAGCATCTCTTGCCTCGCTTCTCTGTGCCTCTGGTAGTGCCGGAGGAGTCTGGTTCTGTTTGACTCTTTTGTGCTTTTGCATTGAAGCGGGCCACATTCAGCATCTGCAAAGAGCGACTCATGGTCTTCATCTTCTGCCGAACTGGCGTACGCTGAGTACCTCCTACAGAATGGTCAAAATGTTCATATTCACTATGCAAACTGGATTTTAAAAACATACAGGTAGTGTAAATAATGCCCTAAGAAAAATTATCAAAGATTACATATTTTATATAAATGGATTGAATATTAGAATATCAACAGCCGATCTTAGGGATGTACTAACTTTTTTTGCCTTTCAAGCCATTGCACGGTCCATCTTTATTGTTTCGATAGAGCTCTGCAAGGCTGTTTGTCAGCTCCTGCGTGTCACCTTCTGCTTGTTCTTGATCCTCTGGAGCAGCATGCAGAAGCCTACATGTGATGAAGCAAATGAGTGGCATATGTCTTATTAATAAGTGTATTATTTACTTATTGTAGAAATAAGCCCTCTTCACCTCCTGGAAAAAGGATAGATAGAGAGATAAGATATAGCAGAACCTATAGTAATAACAACAAATAAGAAATAATACCTTATTGACTCCATCAAATGGCAGCTAATCCCAGATTGGTCAGATAGAGGAAACCAGCCCTCGGTGAGCTCTGTTGTTAGATTAGTCCAGTGCTGAAGCTCTTGAGTTGCCCATTCAGGAATCCGACATGGACTCGGTTGCTCTGAGGAATGCAATGTTATTTTTAAATTCTGCTATAAATTTATATTTTTAGATACTGCTCCTCTTTCCAAGGAATAATTCTGAGAATATACCATAATGTTTATAGACAAGACAATCTAAGTCCACTGAGATACCTTTGGTATTGTTTTTTTTTTAGTATTATCCTATTCACATTGTTTGAGTAAAATTTATCCCACAGGAAAGCTAATGTAACACAAACTGTCATGGAAAAAAAACAAAACAAATATCAATGCTCGCCACAAAAGAAAGGTATAAGAACACCAAACTTAGCCATAACATTAAAACCATCTAGATTTCAGGTGGGTTTTAATGTTATGACTGATCGGTATACAGGACACAGGGCATTTCTACTGTATTCTAGGTTAAATGTCTGGCAGCCGCTTTTCCATCAATTTAGTCAGTTTGCAATTCACAAATGGCACTCAACCCTTTATGCATCAAGTCTATGGTTTACTAACCACAATAATTTTTTTGGAAGCAGACAAAAAAAAAAAGAAGTTTTGGACAGATTGTAACACCATCTGAATGAATGAAAAGGGTTTTAATGCACTAGAGCTTCCACTCTGGCCTGGCAGCAGGATAGCGCTAGTTTTTTTTAAGTCATGGCAGCTTATTACTATACTTGGGACATACATACCTGAGGTATCTTCATCTTTCATGATGTCTCTGAGAACACTACTGACAATTTCAGGTAAGTCTGAGGTGTCAGGAAAGTCTGTGGTTTCTGTGCGACCAAGGCATGAACACGGAGCCTCCACCCTGTGAAGAACTGTCAGGACAGCCAGACTGGGGGACAATACTGACAGTACTGCAGAGTGGACTTGACCTCCTTCATTGACTACAGCTTGCTGCATGCACACAGAAATATATATATAAATTGTATGTGTTGTATCCTAATATGGTGCGTAATAAAGCAGTGCCTTTGCTTGATATATATATATTTGTTGCATTTAAAGTAGCTTGATATTACCATGTCAGAAGCTATAATGAGAAGCTCATTGAAGAGACTCTGAAAAGCAACTTGATCTTGCTCTGATCTTTGGGGGCAAAACAGGACCCAGCACTCTGAAGCTGAATGTTTGAGGCAGAAGGTGTCCAGGTTGTGCAGCACACTTCTGAGAGTCACCTCCACAGGAGCACACAGACGCCTCTGTCTGCATGACACAGGCTCCAGTGAAACAGTGCAGGTCTGTTTGTCCTCATCTGGTACCACGAGGGAACAGATGTGTCACAGTTAAAATATATGAGATTTATAAAGGTGTCAAAAGTAACTTTTTTTTAGGTCAATGTGTATTACCTGCACCCCAACAAAGCGTTCCAGTGAGAGCTGGAAAGGCTCGTTTGTAGGTCTTTTCAGAGGACAAAATGTATCCCATGCTTGAGCCAGATGGAAATGCAAGTACACCCTTGCCGTCCCTAGCACTCGGGTTAGAATCATGACGTTTCGGTGTTATACCAGGGGTGAGCACAGGAATCACTTTTCCAGCTACTGACTGCAACGCGTCCAGGACAGTCCTCAAACCAGTGTAATCATCAGCCTCATTTTTAACCTGTAGGCAAAGGGCTGTGTATTAAATGTGTATGGATGCAGTTTAACTATCCACGTTACTTAATAACAAAGGTTTAAACAAACCTCATGAGTACTGCAATCCGCCCAGTGCAGGACAACTTTCCGACTATTTAACATGTCTATTAGACCCTTTGGTAGAATGAGCTCAGGTAAATCTCTCTGAATTACAGGGTCATCGGTGCACAGCTGCAAAAAATCCACCAAATCACTTCTGGAAGAGGGACACTCTGAGACCAAGAAGATGACGTTTTTTCCTTGGCATGAGACATCATCCTCTGACAGATGAATATTTGTTGAATTTCTGGTTGACCTCCTGGGTCGCAGTGAGAGTTTTGTGGGAGACGTTATGTCTGGTCTGTCCCACTGGAAGTCCAAAAGGATCTCCTTGAGTGTGTTTTGCACACAGTTTGCTGGGCTCGGTCGCAGTCTGTGCTGCTCATCAGAAGATTTTCGACGGACACCAAATTTATGGACTAATTCCCCTTCAAAATCACTGAACGCTTTCTCTAGCAGTTCTTTAAAATCCGGGCCTCTTGTTATAAGATTGGCACTTTTTACACTTCTTGAATCGAAAAATTTGTAACCCCATCGAACGTTCTCGAAACCATACTTACTACTCAGGGACAGCAGGGTTTTTAAAATCCACTGCTTTAAATAATTCAGATACAAGTTTCTCGGGAGGTTGAGCTCATCGGACTGATAATCCACATCGATAGCAAAAACAACATTATGACCGGCCATCATTCACAGGTAAGAAATGCATTTATGAGGTAAAATAATGTAAATATCGGTTATATCTACACATCCAGCCCCAGTCTGTCAAGATAAATCATATATAAAGGTAAAGACTCCATGACCGGTCTTCTCAATAACGGTGTATAGGAGTTATCTGACTACGTGACCTGTCCCATTAGCAACGTTTATGTCAGGATTAGCGCAGCTGCTAAAGAAACTCAGACAAAACTAACTTGCCGTAAAGTATCCAGAGGTGTAAATGTATAACTAATTGTGAAGAAAACGACTTTCTAAAGACCCTGTCATCTGAAATATATGAACTATAAATAGAATATTATATTAAAAACACAATTTACAACATATACGACTTCAAATCGCCATTTTCCTTTATTCTCCGAGCTCAAACCCTTGGCGCTTCAGAGCTGACTTTCCGAACTCGAGCTGTGATTGGCCGAAACCTCTGTTTCGTCATTCATTTCACTGCATTGGATAGGATCAGAGTAACGTCAATCAAACAGAATAACAGCTTTTAAAAAAAAGAGGCGTGTACGCCGTTTTGCCTAAAAGAAAAATATTTTGAGAATCGAAATGAAAATCTATGAGCATACACAGACTGATATGAGGAGTCAATAAATAATTCTGTTAGCAAAAAAACAAACAAAAATGAAACAAAACAATACAAAACACAAAACGTCATTTCCGTCGGATCCAGGGGCACACAAGCATTTCCGGTTCGAAAAGGAAGTAAAGATCATTTCAGTGCAAAATGAGTGGCGGTTTGGCTCCGAGTAAAAGCACTGTCTACATTTCTAACCTGCCGTTTTCGCTGACCAATAGCGACTTGCACAAGTTATGCACGAAATATGGCAAAGTCGTTAAGGTGACGATTGTCAAAGACAAACACACGCGGCAGAGCAAAGGTGTCGCGTTTGTGCTGTTCCTGGACCGAGAGTCAGCGCATAACTGCGCCCGGTCTCTGAACCACAAGGAGCTGTTCGGCAGGACGGTGAAGGCTAGCATCGCTGTAGACAACGGAAGAGCTGCGGAGTTCATCAGGAGGAGAAACTACACCGACAAGTCCAAGTGTTACGAGTGCGGCGAAGACGGACACCTAAGCTACTCCTGTCCAAAGAATCTGCTCGGAGAAAGGGAGCCTCCACCCAAAAAGGACAAGAAAAAGAAGAAGAAGATGAAGCAAATTGACGAGGTTGAGCCCGAGGAAAGCGAAGAGGAAGGAGAAGACCCTGCGCTGGACAGTTTAAGCCAGGCCATTGCTTTCCAACAAGCACGAATGGAAGAGGAGGAGAAGCGAAGGAAGCAGGGCGCAGGAGACCCGAGCCACACTTCCACATCATCGGACAGCTCGCACAAACCCAGGATCAAAAAGAGCACATACTTCAGTGATGAGGAAGAGCTCAGTGACTGATGATGTACGATCTTTATCAAAGATTACAGGGTTTATGGGTTAACATATCTCGCGGGTCTCCTGGTGTTTGGAAAGCTTTAGGAACTGATGCTGCATTGATGCAGCATTTAACAGACGTTGTGGTCGATGGTTTCACTCGTTGTATTTTTACACTGTGCAAATAGTCAAGAACGTCTACTAATTAGTACAGAATGATTCAATGACAGAACTATTCGATGTGTAAATAAAGTCAATGTTACCAGGTTGTGTGGACAACTGGAGTTGTAATGGATGATGAGCTCTTATGAAGAGAGTTAAGTGCTCAGTTTGGCAATGTAAATGTTTAGTTAAAAATAATAAAGGTTTTTAGATGAGCTTTAACATTAAAATGATATTACATTCCTGCCTCTGACGAGGCTGACTCTGACAGAACCTATGCAAACACCAGCCACACAAACACACAAAATGTCTGTTTAATATATAGATTATTATTATATGTTTCTTATAGGACTGGCACACAGGCTCAACGAAAACAAACCGGGACAACAGTTTCATTTCATGCAATTAGAATTAGAATGTAGAACAATAGGGGAAAAAATCCTACCATTAGTTTAAAACTACAACTCCTTTATATAATGTCAGTTCTTTGACTTTGTGCATTCAGGCTCTGGAATGGAATGTTCCATCCTGTGTGTATCCCACTTTGCATTCGGTTTTCAGGCCTCTGACTGTAGGAATAGTATGTATTCAATAAAATCTAAAGTTCTACAAGAGTAATTCTGACAGTCAAAGGCTCCCCAATCATAGGAATCTCCATACAACATTTAATGGTTTGTTCAGAAATTAGCTGGAGAACCCCAAAGGAGATTCTAGGTTTAACCAAAACAGCCTAATGTTTGTGTTATGTAAGAACATGTTATTTTACAACATGACATAACATGATGTGGAATATAATATTATATATATATATATATATATATATATATATTAATGATGATTCATTTTCAATAACAGCATGTGCTAAAGTGTTTTATTTAAAGCGACCTCCAAAAAAATCCATGTGTCAGTTGTCACTGTATAAATGCTAACATATCTGAACATGAATAAATGTGTGATTCGCCCTGCAGCTGAAACTATTTTTAGCCTTTTTTAACACCTTCAATCAGAGTGACAGCTATTTATGTTTACATTTTTATTCTGTTAGGTTTTGAAAGAGAAGTCTCTGGGAGTTTATGGTTAATATTATTATACAGAAAAGGAAACAGAAAAGGCAGCTACCCTTCATACGACTGATTACCGGTTCTTATAAAAGAGTATACTACTTCTGACGCAGGAACATTGGCAAAAACAGAACAGATCTCACATAAAGATCTGGACTGATTGATCAAAAAAGACATAAATGGATAAGGTGAGTCAGCGCGAGATAAAACTAGGCAGTGTTATGGGAAGCCATTTTCTTTTTTAGTGGGAACAGGCTGTTTACTGCTAAAGGATTGATTACACATTAGACTTGCGTCATCATTTGTCAAAATAGGTTGACTGCATTTATAAAACTGAAATAAATCAATAAAATAACAAATGGCCAGTATAAATTTAAAAGCTATGGTTAGCCTGTATTCTTCAATTAAAAGCCAATCTATAACAGTTTTTTGTTTTTATTGTTACCAGGATACCAGGCAGATTTAAGACATTCTCTCCATTGTTGATTTTCTCTACTGTCTGTGATAGTTTCTAATCTCAAGCTGTTTATATGACTGACCAAAAGAATCTAGATGATAATGGTACAAGGTCCTTTATCTAAGCTTTGTTTGAAAAGCTTAAAGAAGCTTCTCTGTCTCTACCCAAAATGGAAATAAATACCTTGTGAGGACTTGTATCTTCGACCTGAATTTCAGTGCCAAGCCCACCTACCAAAAAGCAATACAATACTTAAATTTGCTTTACATATTAACTATTTTACCTCGTTATATACTGAGAATTCACATTATGAGTTCCCTCATCATGATTCGAGAAAATAAGTGAGATAAGTGGCCTACCTTCTGTTCACTGTGCCACTTCACTGTGTTCCTCTGATAGAACAGTGTGGGGGCGAAGATTCTGTTCTATTGCAGATCTGAGAAAGCAAGATGTGGCAAGCGAGACTGACTAACATAATGCCCAAGGTAGTCTGGCTGCTGGTTCCATCCCAGCACATGTAAAAGCTTCTTTTTGGTTTGCTAGACTCTAGGCTAGAAGCACAGAAAGTGAGTGCAAACTCAGGCAGCTCTACTCAGAAGTAAAAAAAAAAAATTGTTATTAACACAATGCCAAACAAGAATGTCTGCACCTTTAACAAAGAATAGATCTAAAACTGATAGACGTAAGTGGATATGACTGGGTTGTGTTTCATCAATACTATCAATACCTAGAGCTGTTATCAGTCAGACAAAAAACACAGCATTGCCATTGGCCTTAACTCCTAATACGGTAATTAACTTATGAAGAGTATTTTTGCTGCAGAGTTTGTTCAGAAGTGCATGCTTGCCATCTAAAGGAAAACCAGAACAAATTCCCAACCTACATTGAATGATTAATTCTCCTTGCTCCTTGGCATATGCAGTTACAACAGATGTCTATCAAAAGAACAAGCCTGAGTCATTGTACTTCTCTCAGTAGCCAGTCGTGATGCAGCTCTGTCTACTTGACTAGACCATCATAAACGCACAAGTATGGAGTATGGTGATGCATTAAGCCTATAGATTAAAAAGCACTCCAGAAAACATCTAATAGCAATTATATGTACAATGTGAGTCTGTACAGGAATCAAACTGTTTATGTCCTATCCTTTACAGCTGGCATTAATGTGTGTATGCCAGTGACCATGTAATACAAGAGTGAGGCTGTAATGAACACATATTGCATAACAAAAATTAGGAGGAGCACTTCAACTGCCGGTCATGCTGGTTTATTTATTTTATTTATTTTTTAACATTTTTTCTTTCTCATTTTTCCGAGTGGCACATGAGCAACAGTCTAGAAAAACAAGATTAGATAAATTATATAATGTACGAGATCAAAATCTCTTATTAAAGATGAATACAGGAATACATGGGACAAATATCATGCAGTATATGATGAATTGTTGCTGTAGTTACTGGGAAATACGAGGTACATAGCAGGCTGTCTGAAGCAGAACACTGGGTTTGTTTTTCTGATCATTTTGAGACATGATATTTCATCACCAAGGCAACTGTATAAAAAGTAGGTTACAGGGCTATGAGCACATGGAGATAAATGGATTAACTAGATTGATTTTGTTAGATAAACATTTGTAAGATCAGATTTTTGCATGTCCCAGGTTAAGGTGCCAAGGAATAGTGTGAATGTGGCGTTAAATAAGTGATTTACTGTTGTTGTATAGGATTTGCACAATTATCACAAACACCACATTGTCTTTAACGGTAAAGTTTAGTTGGTTACAGAAGCATGTTTTTCTGTAATGTAATTAGATCAGTAGATGTCTAAAATTCAAGCTATTTTTAGCTCTTATCCACACCAGCCACACAAGAAACAGATCTCTGGGTGAAGTGTCCAGTGAGGGTCTGTTGAAATTTGTTTTTTAGACTAAGGATGAGACTGGCAAGCTATTCAGAGAAAGGCTCACACATGCACTGCAAAGAAGTCTTAATGATTGAAAATAGGTAGATTAAAGGATCATTTCTTTTTTTGATGTAGTTTGATGTATGGTTAATTTCAAGCTTGACCTTGTGTTATTCCATTGGCAGATAAGTTTGTTTATTAAAAAGCTAAATGACCTGCCATTAGAATAGGACAGTTATAAGCTGGATAGTAGTATATATGTCTGGAAATAGGTTTTATGGTCATAGATTTGTTATATAATAACCTCTTAAGATGTAATGTTAGATTATTTTTCTTTCTTTAGTATATCATTACTTCTTTTATTGCATTGTGGCATCAAAAATCACGACAGCTATAAAGGGAGACTGCTTCCTAATCTGCTAAGTATTTTTTTATGTGATCCTAAGATGACTAAAATGTAATTAAGAAAAAAACATAGCTTAGGATTTTTTTTTTATAAAACCTTTTAAAGCTTTAACCATAAAAAAAAACTACTTCTATGTGTTTTGGGTTAACATATCTATTTGCTATCATTTTTATCATCTTATGCATTATTTTCTTTTGTATCTCATTTTTGACTGAAGTCCTGTTGACTTGGAGTAAGATCAATTTTATTACAGTTCTATATAAAAAATAGACCAAATATAAGGGCAATGTTACAGGTGTACATTATATTTATATATACATATTTTTTATTAAAATAAGTATGAAATAAATTTACAAAGATAGTAAAAAGTAAAACAATAGTATAAAGACAGTTTTCAATTTCATTTTTTCTTGTGACTTTACAAGCCATCAGTGTCAACAAAACATTTCTAATTTCACTGTTATTAATAAGATACATCTGAGTTCATTAAAAGATGTATTACTCTGACTCAAGTCGTATGAAAAAAAAAAAATCTTCTATCCAGAATGTGGTGTCTTTCAGTGCTTCCATCGATGACTTGATGCACAATCATGATAAATTGACAAAGATTAAAAGTGATAAAACATTTGTCTTGTCCAGTGGAATTGTAACTAGAACATCTCAATATTTCACAATGAATAACAGGCCTCAAGTCTTATAGTGAATATTTCTGGAATATTTCTGATATTTAAGTAGTTAGAAAATTTGAAACACTACGAACTAAAAAGCATAAACTATTCAGCCTGCTGTTGCTTCAATGGAGTGACATAAGTCTGTGTATAAAATAGCATACTGTAGCTATGTTATAGCTGCAAAGCAAGCTTCAAGAGGTTATGTGCAAAGAGCCGAGCACACTGGAGTCCAGTCCAGTAAGTAAGCTTTATGACAAAAGAGATCTGATGTAGAAGACTCTCTCTCTCTTCCTCTCCCTCTCCCCCTCTTTTACTGGGCTGAGTCTGAGTCACTGGAGTCCAGGCTAGCCTGTGTTGGTGTGCTGGTTCTGCCGCTCTGCGTGGTTCCTGAGTGTTGCAGGGATTGTGTGCTCCTCCTCAGGCTCTCCAGTGACTGCAAGAAGGAGCGTCTTGCTCGTTCCTCCTCCAGTGGTGAAGCTCCTTCCTCCTCCACCTCCGCAATCTCTGCAAAGGTCACTGGCTGTGTTTTGAAGCGGGCCTCTCGTGGTCGCTTGGGACGACTGCGGCCCCGAGCTGGGCCCTTAGGCACAGGGAGCTGCTGTGGGAACTCTTCCATAGCAGAAGCCATCAAGTGAGCAGGAAGCATGGAGAAACCCACTGTCTCTACTGGACGCACAGCCATTGCTGGAGATGGGAGACGCTGTGTGTTTATCCGTTGAGGTGCACTATTTGCTTCTCCTTCGCTCCTCTTTTCACTTTTTAAAGGTTCCAGAGCGAATTTTCTCTGTTTTAACTCTTGCCACTCCAAAACAGCTTAAGTGTACTCACAAACTGCAGCACTCCCAAATCACTGCAAACATCAAAATGCTTTATGTCCTCAAGGGGTTGATAATTTTCAGTCCACCAAGCTTTTGGCTCCACAAAAGCTAATGCGTCAGATGTCCTTGGATTCCGTGCCTTGCAGAGTGTGTTTTCTGAGACGCACTGCTGCTAGTGTCTCTGTATCTGAGTTGTTTCCACGTGAGCAGGAACACATCCAGCACAGGCTTTTATAGCTGCTTACTCCCTCCACATCTCTCCACTCCCGGTAAGTCCCTCCCTCGGTCTCTGACCAGTCGTCTTTCCAGTTACCATACCAGGCCCCTTGAATCAGCCCCCTTTAAATAAATGCTTGCTACAGGGCAGCTGGAGGGGAGGAGTAGGGGAGGACACTATGCTTACAGTCGTGGCCATATACATATATTTAAAGGCAATTTGTATAGGGTAAATAAACAACACTATGCGAACAGTTCATATCTTTAGGGTGTTTCCTGTTTCTTTTATCTTTTTTTTTTTTTTTCCAGATTACTGACTGCATGTTACTGATAGTCCATTACTAACATACATACACCAAGTATGTCATGGACATGTTTAAGCACTGATTGTAATTTAGAGAGGAAGTTGGCATGGGAGCATTATACACAAGATCCTCTCCTAACATGTCACAGGCTTTATGAGTGTCATCATCATCCACTAGCTATCTCTCTCTGAACTGTGTTCTGAGCTGTCATTACTATATATAACAGGATCCACTACTACGTTAGTCATGAGATGAGTGACATCAGGCAATTATAGCTGCACCATTTTTGTCACAGACTCTGATGATGATCCCTAAAAAGCAAAGGTTGCCCTTTCCAAGACTAGGGGCTGAGAGTAAGTATTTTGCTGAGAGTAAGTGTATTTTGGGATGGTATTTGTCCCGCAGTGTCAATCAAATGGTTATTTTATTCACTCACTCACCTAAACATTATATTTTTAGTCTCTACATGTCAGCTGAGTGAAGTTATTTGTTATGTAGTCAAAGAATGTGTTGAAGTGATCCGTGACTTGTAGTTGTTTCTGTAGCTGGCAAAGACGTGTGTAATATATATTTTTTATGTTTAAATACACTGCTTCTATAACTTCCACAGCAAATTTAACACCACTGCTCAACTCTTGCTTCACAATTTGTACATGAGATATAATAACAATAACCATAACACAAGAACTTCAGTTAATGTTCTATTATAGTATTTTAGTTTTGTGTTTGATATGTACTTTTTAGTATAAATCAAAGCTGAAGTTTTTCGTTTTTAATTATTTATTTGTTTTAATTATCATTATTCTAAACAAATGTTCCCGCAGGCAGTTTACATTTCCAGTTGGCAAATTGTCCAGAGGTTACAAAGCTTGGGAACATCAACAAACTTTATGAAAGACCATCCTAGCTGGTCACTTCCTGAAGCTGCTAAGAAGATATAAAATACGACTTTACCACTATTACATGTTTTTGATCAGCTAAACAGTATTGTTTCACACTTGCTGCAAAGAGGCTATAGAAGTTTAGGCCTGTCTAACAATTCAGTAGTACTGTAGGTTGCAGGATTTTTTATGTTTATGTTGTACTGCTGCCAATGTCATCGAACCTCCTTAAAAAACTCCTGAGTGTTGCAGAACTGAAATATTTCCCACATAGTCTAAGAATAAAGAAGTAGCTGTTCATTTGATTGGGAAATAATGAAGCCGTCATCCACTCTTTTCTGTTGACACTCAAACCGCAAAATTCGGTGTAGATAAAATTATTATAGTAGTATGATAATTATATATTATTAACAAATATGTCAATGAAAAGACAGGCACTGTATAGAAAAGGTTAGACAGAATTTAATTAATTGCTAATGTAACTAATGTAATGTAAACGTTTTTAAAAAAAAAAAAAAAAGAACAGACAGTGTATGAAACTATTAGGAGGGTAAAACTAACAGTTTAAGAGTATGATTTCTCTATGGAGAACATAAGAACGTTGCTATAAATCCCATTCCCAGAAGTCACATTCCCATATAACCCATTTTGTCATCCACAACCTCTCAGATTATCAGAAGTGTTATGTTGCACTCTCATTTACTTGGATATGGTAGTCGTGTATTGTGTAATCAACAACACTTACTTCACATTCATTTTCATTTCTAGAACTAGATAAAGCAAAGAAAGACAGAGAAAAAAACTCCTTTATGGCAGAAGTAAATCAGGTGCACAGCAGCGCTTTCAGAAATATTGTGACATGAATCACAATCAATTATTGGCATAAGTAACAGGACCAATGTTCCTAATTAGAACTGTTGAACTTATTTGTGATTGTTTAAGTTAAAAAATAAACAAATTAAAAAAAGACCAAAATCAAGTTTGTTACAAATCAAGGAACAGTGGTTCCAGTGTTCTGACCAATGTGCAATTTGTGGAGAACACATGGTGAACTGTTTTGAATTTCGTGAGCAGACCCAACAGGGAGGAGAATGCCTCTCACAGACAGGAGAAACCTGGTAGTGTTGTGTGTTTGCGTGTATGGGGGGAAAGGAGGGACCTGGCAGCTCAGGCCACATGTAGCCATTTTGCAAGCCTTAAGCTTCCCATTAACATCATTTTCCATCCAACTGATTAAGTCCATACAGGCTGATTTAATTTTATCTGGATAATACACTTGATCGTTGAACAGAAACCCGAAGGCAGAGTGGAACACGTGTATATGAAATGGGAAGGGTAAAAACCTTATCTGGCAGCAATCACAAAGAGGTTTCTGTTTGGGAGAGGTGTGTGTTCTGATTTCATTCCAGTTTGTGTGCTACTAATGGGCTAATGATGGTGGAGTGGATGGAAACAGGAGTGAGTGTGAGTCTGATGTAAGAACTGAAATCGGAATCAGCCAGCTGAACTCAGAGGAAATGGGACTTGCAGGATTCGGACAAGCATTGACAACAGATACAGTATATACATTAATGTATGTAATACAATCTATTTGGTATTACTGCAAATGAAGCTGTTGGCACAATGAGTTCTTTCATGGATTGCTAAAAAAAAAAAAAAAGTCAACCCACAAGCACATTTACAGTTGCATGAAAAACAAATTTGGAGTTTGGTATATTAGACTTTCTGCATAAAATATTTTAAGATGTGATGTGATATTCATTCAGGTAACTATAATAAAACCACATACAAGTTTACTCACACAGCTTTGAAAAGAGGATTTAAATAGCCAAAGACCATCGATGGAAAAAAATGTCCATTATAGAACCTCCTTTTTTGGCAAAAACCTAAAACAAATATTTTATTAGCTGGTAATCGCTCTGTTAGTCCAGTTAGAATTAATTTTAGCTCATTCTTCAAGTACAAACTGTTCTTTTGAGTTCTTAAATAGCATGGTTCAAAACATGCAGCCAGTCAAAACAGTTTCTAAATGAAGCTGTCCTGATCTGCCCGTTTTACTGACTTTCTTGCTCGAACCACTAAGACATTGTCTGGGTCTTTTGTATTGGTTCAGAGTTCATTAAGGATGCCAGACTGAACTTTTTGAGATTTTAGGTCACACATTCTCTGAATGTCAGCTGACAGTCCTGAAACAACCTGGATGTCATTGGTCTCCTATTAATAGGTAGAACAAAGTCACTATATACTGCATCAATCTACCTTATTTACCAGGTGAAAAAAAGCAATAAGGCAGAGGGTGACATGCTTGACAGTGTTTTGATCATGTCCAAGGTAACTTAGGCAAGTCTAAAGTGCTTAAAATCCCCTGACCTGTGATGAAATCATTGTAGTGGTGTGCTGTGCACACCAAGTAACTTATTGCACTTTTCAAAATGCTAAAAAAATAGATGATAAAAAAAGTGTTTAATAATTTTTTTGCAGTAAACAATTTTGCAAACAATGAAGTCTGTTATCAGGAAGTTTTTTATAACCAAGCGAGACAACAAAGATTAGACGATGAACAGAACTATGGTTGAAATCTTTTTTTTTTTTTTTTATCTGGTGCGTTAATAAAAATTAAAAGACTGAATTGAGTTCACCAATTTTATATTGAGGGTTTGGTGTTGACATGCAGTATATTGTGTTTCCAAAATATCAGCATGATCTGTAGGAAACTTAAGTTCTTTTGGACAGTGGTTTTCTTTACAGTAACCCCAACAAACACCACTTCCCCTGAGCTTTTTCAGAATTTTTAACTGTAACTGAATCCTGCATTTGATTATCTATCACCCTAGGGTTCTTGTTTGAAGATTCTAGTGTTGTCCTGTGCTGATCTTTGTAGGATGACCACTGCTGGGTGAGAGCAGCAAAAACGTGCTGTATTCTTTCTGTGTGTAAAGTAATCTGCCTGGGTATGTTCAGTTAGAAACCCTTTTGTAACATTTTCCAGTGTCATAATCTTACATAAACCTCCTCAAATGTCACTGGGAAATGTTGCATTATCCTGCATATATGCACAATATGGAAAAAAAGTTTGTGGACATCAGACTAAAAAAAAAAAAATGCGTGTCTTTAAACTATTTTATTCCCCTTTGTTGTTATAACCACTTCTTCTGAGAAGGATTTTCACAAATTTTTGGAGCACTACTGTGGGAATTTGCCCATTTAGTCACAAGTGCATTAGTGATGCCAGACACGCATTATTTATCGAAGATCTGTTCGGATGGGTCATGTAAGACTTCATTATAGACACATACCTTATGTTCATTGTCTTATACTAGTACTACTAATACAAGAAGCATTTAAGCATTTATAGTATGTTGATGAGTCTCTTGGTGCAAACATTTTAAAGAATGCCGTAGGTCTGTGAATAACGAGCCCGGGTGAGGTGGCTTGAGGCCCACTGCTCTCATTCCCATGAACATTCAGTGATGGGATCGATCCTTGGAAATCAAAGGACAACTTGCCCCCAATGTGCAGAAGAGATGCATCCTTCTGTACTGTACACAAGTAATTCAACACCACTTTACAGGACAGCACATTAAAGGAACTCAGGTGGAAGTTATTGCCACAGTCCTTGTATAGTCCTGACCTCCCTTCCAATCATTTCCACATGTTTGGGCCATTAAAATACTGTTGTTCCTGGAAGGTCAGCGTTTCAAGTAGGCA
Organism: Clarias fuscus; assembly: GCA_030347435.1. Classification (NCBI taxonomy): domain Eukaryota; kingdom Metazoa; phylum Chordata; class Actinopteri; order Siluriformes; family Clariidae; genus Clarias; species Clarias fuscus. Next base: position 23,801,211 of record CM059204.1, read on the forward strand.
GTGCATACCTTGATGGTATCCAAACATTAGTGAAACATTGGGATAAGTGTATTGGTGTAGGAGGGGATTATATAGATAAATAAAGGTTTTACTTTTATAACTGTTATTGTTAATTGTTATTTTATAACTGTTATTCTGCACAATCGAAAGTTCTAGTTTGACCTGAATGCTCCTCATAGTACTAGTAAAAAGTAAAGAAGTGTGTGGTATGTGTATAAAGACCTCTTAAATTACCTATCCAAACAGATATCTAATAAATGGCAGCAATTTGAAGAGGTGTTTGCTAAATTTAGAGCCAACCTACGTAACAATTCTTAAGGTTCAGTACGGCACAGATAAAACATTGTTTAAGCAACAGAACAAACCCCTGAAATTCCAAGTGTGAACATTAGAGACACTTAAAAAAAATAAATAAAAATGATGACATGATGTATTAAACAGCTGTATGCACTCACTCAGTACAGTGTAACTTGGAAGGCTTTTTTTTTTTTTTTTTTTTTTTTACAGGGCAAGAATAGCTCTGTACTGCAGGTGAGCGATTTTACATTATTGAAACTATTTTCAAATAAATGTAGCTTCTGAAACATTAGGCAGACAAATTTGTTCTCTTTCACTCACTCTCTCACACATAGACACACAGAATTGCGTCAGAAAAGGCCAAGTGGACCAATTACAATAAACAAAATGAAGTATTACATTCCAGAACACAGACAGCAAGGCTTGGACTTTCCAAAAACAAGTCAGGTTTTATAGGCTCTCACAAGTGGCCTGCAGCAACGTCTGTGAAGTATTAGGGTACACCATGCAGCTTTAATTAAGGTTCTGCAACAAATCACTGCAAGTAGATAACAGTGAGCAAAACCGAGAGATTTACTCTCACTTGCAATGTCTAAACGCTTTTGAAAGAAGAAAAAAAGGTTGTTGGTTAAATTCTAAAAGTTATCACCTTTCAATGCTGTACACACAGATCCAGGACACAAAAAAAAAAAAGCTTTAAATTGTTTTTTTTACTTACCATAGTACTTACCATACTGTTGAGCTGTGCAATCAGTTTGTTAAACAAGCCGCACTGTGGTCCACCAGCTAAAATGAACTGAACCTCAAGTGCACAATACTACAGTAAATTATATTAACTTTCACATTCAGTCACATCAGCTATTATACTGAAATTTTGGATTCAGAAATGTCATTTTGAAATTGCATTTAAATGGATGTGTCAACAATGAACTGATGTCCTTTCAGTCTCTACTTAGCTACAGCAATGATTTATCATGGCTAATTATGAAGTAAGAAATATAGAACATTAACTCTGTTAAACTGCAATGATGTAAACACACTGACTTTTACAGGGTTTGCAGCATGAAAGGATTTATTACCGCTAGTAAATCCATTATACTAGTATACCATTTTATAATACCAGTATAAAGAAGTGTTTGGAAATCAGTGGCAATACTGATCCTATTAAAAGGTAATACACTATTAGTGACACTAAGGAATATAGATTTCATATCACAGGCAACAAAAAATAGATATGTACCAATAGTGTGAACCAATTTCAACACAATTACTCTGTATGTTCATAAACAAACATCACTTTATGTGGGAAAAATTGTCACCTTTTATTGAACAAGATGTTCAACAAAACAACTTGTCAGAAAATAATCTCACAGAGCAGCTATGCAACAAATAGAGTAAAACAACAAAACTTTGTCAGAACTAAGAAGTACACTTTTACATAAATAAAACTATATTTAAATAATGCTATACTTAAGCCTTAGATTCCAGCGAAGCTTTTTAACAAGGCTTTAAATATACTTCCAACCCAATTTGTTTTCATTTGAAGCAAGGAAATCATTCATAAGGACGAAGGATGAGGACATGTGTTACTCGCATTTCTTCCACCTGCAGTAAATGGCATGCGATTTTCTACTACCTTTACATGTCTCGACTCCAATGTAATTATCCTTTATTGCTTTGAGGAGCGTACTGGTTCGGGGTAGATTGTACGGAAGGTCAGGTTTATCCGAGGCCCACGGTCATGGTACTCCTTTGGCACCTGATGCTGTCCAACAGAATTATAACAAAAAGAAAACCACAGACAACTATGAATAAGTACATTTTAAAGAAAAGTCATATTTATACATACATTATACAGTACATACTCAGCTTTAACATGTAATATAAGAAGACGATTCAGTTATTTGTCCTAAATACCTTACAGCACACTAAAATGATTTTTTTTGTTGTTGCATATCCCAGTTAGTAAGCTGGGATCAGAGTGCAGGATCACCCATGATACGGATCTTGCTCAAGAGCTCAATAGTAGCAGTTTGGCAGTGCTGGGGTTGAATCCCTGACTTACTATTAGTAACCATGAGTATTAACTGTTTGAGCCACCACTGCCCCATCAGAGTGATACTGATCTGAATTAACTACGTGTTAGACAAACGCACACATTTTGAGTGTGCATCTTATCTGGGGGACACCAGATTAATATTGTAACAGTCACGGCATGTCTACTGACTTGTCTAGACCACTAGACTTGTAATTTCACAATAGTGCAATTCTGTCTCTGAGGATTCAGCAGTAAGTCTCCTCCAGTGTAAGTTGCTAACACTGCTCTACATCTCTTCCCCATCTATAAACATTTACTCTTTTTTTTTTTTAAATAATCTTTTAGCAAGTTGTCCATGTTGAATTAGTTCACTTTATTATGTCTGTGCAGTGTAAATCGTGTCTGACTGATGTGTGCTTTCAGACACTTTCCGAGATCAAATTAAAAGCCTCAGAGACAGTCTTTAGGTGTTGCTATAAAATGTCCTTGACCTTTTTCCCTTATTTGTGCTCTCTGAAAAATAGCTCTAGCTGGTATTTGTGCCAGAAGCCAAAGCAAATCTGCAGCGGGGGAGAATACCCTTCTAAGGCTTTTAGAATTTAGCTGGCAAGACGACAATAATGTAATGAACAGGCCAGTCTGATTTCCAGCAGTTACCCATGAGCATGGTGGCAATATATTTATTTACGGTTTAATGTTGCCACTACAGTTTGTACATACCATCACAATTTGCAAATACATCATCTGCCTATAATCACCAGGGAATACAGCAGCCGTGACAGTATGAACAGGACTGCTTAAACACACTTTATTCAAGTGTGCTTTGACCTTCAGGCACTTCGACTCATTTGTGTGTAGAACTAGACATCTACTGTAGCAAAGCAGAGTCATTTTAAGTTAACTTCTAGACAACTAATAAAGGTGGACAAGAACCTATTTAACTGAGTGTTTAAAACATTCAATGATAAAAATATAAAAAATAAGTTTTAATACCAAATCTGACAAACAATTAACTTGAGGCCTAAACACAAAACCCTATTTAGTGCAATTAAGCCCTCAGGACAGGAGGTGTTAAAGATAGAAACTTATTTTTTATCTACTGCTGATTGTGGCATCCTTCAAAACAGTATATAAGGGCTAATTAAATTCAGATGGTTAATACTGTTCAATTAAATTAAAACTTGAAGCATCGTGGCATTTTATTCAGTTGTGACCAGAGAGGATGAATGGTAAATGGTAAACAGTAGTTATCTTCAGCATAGAGAGATTTCTAAAATCAAGTCATTCCTATTCTCTTCAAGTTTAGTAAAATGCTATTCATGCTTCATCAAGTTTTGTGTAGACTGCTGAAAATTGAGGTGTTTTGGCATGAGTAATGGTTCTGTTCCTCTCTGACAATTGGCAGAAAAAAGGTAGATTTCTTAAAGAGCACATACCCCAGTTTTGACAATCCCAAACTAGCTAATTTACAAGATTCACCTGGAGATTTTACTCTTCATTTTGAAAGCTCTTGATGATCTAGCACAGCAATTTCATTCATGAGATATATTTACCTTGTTAGCTTGGAGGGCTGTTTATACATGTTTCTACACAGGACGTTTAATAGACTGTTCATCAAATATTTTCAATTCACTTTATTTCATAGAAGATCAAAGGTAGTCAGATATTTGTGAATGCATACATTCTGAAAGTACTTTATAGTCAGGTGAGGTTGTGAGATGCTTGTCTGCAAGGTGAACAGGATAGTTTAATCAATGGTAATCATCGTTGGGCCCACGTTCCATGCAAGGTATAAACGTCTGTTGTTGCAAGTCAAACCTCAAAATACATCCATGTTCTCGGGAAATGGGGCCCTAAAATCAGCATTGAGCAAATTTGTGGATATGAACCAGCGTGAGGATCGTACAGCAAGAATTACATCTAAGAATTTTTGCACATGTGAAAAGTGAGTACAGGAGGGTTGGGGGAAGGGTTACTACATTAATAAGTAATGTTTTAATTTGTGAAGCCTCCCATCGCCAGTACCTGATTTCGACTATAAGATCGTCTTAAGAAGATATACAACTGGGTTTCAGTGACCTAGAAGATGTGCATGAACAGTTTATTTGGCCAAGCAGGTCTTGTGACTTACCTAAACATAATGTTTCCTCTTCAAGGCCTTGCTCGCAGCAAGAACCAAGAGTGACCCTGATGAAGATGATGTGCACACATCCAACAGAGACAGGAATTACTAAGCAGATTTAGTGTCACACATACAGACGGCTGACTGAAAGTCATCCCTTTCATAGTCATACGCCTTTTCTGATGTTCCAAATCTAAGTGAGAGGTATTGTTCTGCAAACTTCAGCAAAAAGGAGTGAACACTGCAATTCTGCCAGTAAACTGGCAACTTTATTTCTGTCCAAATTCGCTAAGATGGTGTATCGATGATGGGAAAGTTGGACTGCTGGTTAAAGTCTTCTCCAGCACATCCCTGCCGCTACAGTAGAACTAAGCATGATGGGGGCTTAATGAAGTGATGCACCCTTCTTACCCTGATACACCCATCACTCTGGTAAAGGGTAAATCTGGACTCTGGACTCAATCTGGAGACAGTGATGTGGGTAGAGGATAGTATGAAATCCACATGTGCATGAAATGTTTCTAGTAAATATACCACTTTGCCGGAAGATTTGGCAAGTGTGTGAATATGCAAAACAAGGTACTCAGGTGATTTTCAACATCTCTGCCAAGAAAGGTAAGCAGTGCTATATCATTCCTGATCAACAAATCCTTGATTTTACTTTTTATTTAGAAGCTGAAGGCCAATACGCTAAATAGGTGCTGATTTTTTTATGTTATACATAGAATGCAGAAAATGTGTGTGCCAAGGAAGTTATGACAGTACAATAGTTTATACAACATGGAACTGACCACTCTTGCTTCTCTAAAAATTTCAAATTGTTAACTGCAGCAGTTTTGGAGTTATTTGGATTATTTTATATGTGGCCCATAAATGCCCATTTTTCAGCATTATAAATGTCTTGCTTCAAACAATAATAACTTAATACATATTTAAATGTCACATACATATTTACGTCTAGAAACATATGACCTGTACAATTATAAAAAATATTGTGTAGTGTCCATAACCATGTCAAATTTCTGTTGCAATAGCTTAACAGTTTTGCAATTTAGAATAATACACTTTTTCAGATATATATCTTTTCATGTCAAATCTAAATTGGCCAAACTTCATTTTATTGTTTCATCAAATATTATGTGAAGAACTTTTCCTATAATCAGTAGACATGCTTTGCTCAAAATATCAGAGAAAGTCAGAGTGTTTTCCATACATTCTGTGTGAACAATTGATCATCAGCTTTTCTTCCCACAAAAAGATGCCAGTAGAACAATACTGTTGCTACATCCAAGAAGACAAAGCTGGTAAGGACGATCTTAAGTGTTCTGCACAGAGCCCAGACCTCAACCCCAATGGACACTGTTGAACACCACTGGATGTTTTGAACTGCTGACTGCAGCCCAGGCCTCCTCACCCAACACTGGTGTCTGACTTCACTAATACACTTATTACTCTTTGGGCAGAGAATCTCAAAGCCACTTTCCAAAATTTAGTGAAAAGCCCTTCCAAAAAAGTGGACTGTGTAAAGCAGCAGCAAAGGGAGGACCAACTTTGAGAAGGGATGGATATGGATATGCATATGGATGTGATGGTCAGCTGTCCACATACTTTTGGGCATATTGTGTAATAGCATACCTGCCAATCATCTTGAATGCATCCCTCCATTATTAAGAGTGTTCCATGATTCAGTGGTATCTTCACATTCTCTGTGTATGTGTAATCTCCATTTTCCTCCTGAAACAGACAAACAAGTCCACCCCATTCATCTATAGCAATCGCAAATACTGCAAAGATCAGTACAGCAAAGCTGGTCACCCACTGGAGGAGGCTTCTTCCGGAGACAAAAAACTCTCGTGTCCCCGAGACTGAATGAGGCTATGGTGGGATTTGGGCCTAAAGATGCTTCGTTATCACTGTGCCAAGCAATGCTGTCCTTCCCATCACGATACAGGTTACACAGCAACGAGTTAAAGGGGTGAGAGATCTCCCTCTCTATAGCCTGACGTAGGTTCAGTAGAATGGGATGCCACTATGTGAGAAAATGCAAAAAATAAAATGCAAAAAAGTTGCCGAGGTATATTCTAATCCATTTGTTTTGACAACAATTCCAATGAAGGCATTATAATATCAGATGAGTATCTATTTTATTTAAGTAACATGTAGAGGATACATTTGAATTAAATTTAACTATAGATAAATGTATGTGCCAACCAAATGACACCATGTAATCCTATTGCTTATTTTAAATTACTGTTGCAGGATGTGGTTGTCTGTTTACATGAACTTTATGACCATGTTATAAATAGCATAATGTGATAAAAGAGCATAAATGAAGGAGCAGAATCTGATTTCCCCTTCAGTACATGTAACAAAATAATAAGACATTTTTACAATATAACCCCCAATTTTTACAATTACAGTACACAGAATCCTACTTCTTTAAAGTATAGAGAAAAGAGAAAATAGCAGAAACCTGAGGGTTGGGCTGCATTGTGGAGTGAGAATATGTGTAAGGAAGTTCTCCGTACCAACAGGTCAACCTCGGTTCATCATATGATTCACCTGAGGCCGGAAACATTTTACACCGTCATACATACAGTCAAAAAAATCTTTATATGCATTTTGCAAAAAAAACTGCAAAAATAATTGAATTATAATTTAATTAATTTCCTTTTTAAGAATTTGTCATAAAATGTCCAAATTCAATAAGATATATGTTCCGAGTATGAAAATACAGTTCTGTTCAAAAGTTAGTACCCACTTTTTTTTTTTTTTAAATATATGAGTTTTTATGTAAATACATAATTATCTAACTATAGCTGGTCTTAGGATTAAGCAAATACAACCTCAGATGAACAAGAAAATATATATTTTTTTCACCATGCCATTATTTATTTTACAAAAATTTAACCAAAAAGAAAAAAAAAAATCATGCAAGAAATACCAAGTACTCCTTTAAATGCTACCACAGGATTTAAGAGGGAAAGTTGCAGCCGGGTTTTGCTAATCATCAGCCCTTGATTAATTGATCATCAGCAGGTGAAGTTTAAGTGGGAAAGACATAAGCAATGGTCTTAAAGAACCCATTGTTGCATATCAATTGGAAAAGGGTTATGAAGCGGTTTCCAAATAATTTGGAGTTCAATGTTCTACAGTGAGAAATATTATTCACAAGTGAAAAGCTTTGAAGATTGTTTACAATCTTCCCAGGAGTGGATGTTCGGGCACATTCACCCCAAGGTCAGACTATTCAATGCTCAAAGAAATACAAAAAACCCAGAAGTTACATCTTATACCCTACAGGCCTCACTGAGCATGTTAGGAGTTAAAGTCCATTACAGCACAATCAGAAGAAGACTGAACAAGCACAGCTTGGTTGAAAGGGTTGCCGGGAGAAAGCCTCTTCTGAAAGCCTCTTCCAAAAAGAAAATGGAAGCAATACTGAGGTTTGCTGCATCTGAACAAACCCCAAGAATTTCTATGGACAAACAAATGAGACCAAAGTGGAGTTGTTGGCCCAATGTCATATTTGGAGAAAACTAAATTTCAGCAGAAACACCATCATTGCTGGAGCTTATTTTTGCAGGATCTGGGCACGTTGGAAGTCATGGAACTCCATGTACCAGAGTATTCTAATGGCATATGTGAGGCCACCTGTCCGATAGCTAAAGCTTGGTCAAAATTTAGTTGTGGAACAGGGCAATAATTCAAAGCACATCAGGAAATCTATATCTGAAGGGCTGAAAATGAAAGAAATCAAGGTTTTGGAAGGGCCTAGTCAAAGTCCAGAACTCAACCCAATTGAAATGCTGTGGCGGGACCTGTGCATCAGCAAATCCCCAAAAACCTCAATGAACTGAAGCAATGTGGCAGTCATACAAGAAATAATGACTTTAAGTTTATGCTGCAAAAAATGGGTCTACAAGCTATTGAATCAGTGGGGGAATTGCCCATGTTTTTTTTTTTTTTTTGGTTTAATTTAGCTAAATAAATAATTGCACAGTGAAAAGGTTATATGTTGTTCATCTGAGGTTTTTGCCTAATACTGAGACCCACTATCAGACGATTTTTGATTATGTTTTTACAGGAAAAACATATAATTAAATGAAGAACTTTTGAACATAACTGTAAATCTAACTGATAACACATCAAAAATATGTTTTACTAACATTAGCCACAGTAAACCAATATATTTCAACCAAGATTTTGTCCAAAGGAAATATTTAACCCTTAAAATATTTACATCTGTATAATACACTGCTAACCCTGGAAAGGATCAAGGTCTGTGCTAGAGGCAGTAGAGGCAGTCTGCCAATTTAGAGAGGAAGATGGACTGGAAAAAGTGAGTCATCAAGTGCGTGCATGCACACACACACACAAACACGCAAACACTCAAACTTGCACAATAATCAGAGCCTTATTCTTTAATTGAACATGCTACTGCTCAATTCAATGTAACTTGTTACTAAGAGGTTTTATTTCAGCAATGTGTGGCAACTTCATTTGTTATCACTCACCCTTCATGCCATAATTGGTCTTCTGTGACCATGGAAGCTCGGCCAACAGTTTAGAGAACATCCAGTCTGCCTGCTCCAGTGGCAAAAATCCAGGAAGGAGCCGCAGTCTAAGGACAAACACATTATAACACAAAGAAAGCAACAATTAAGGTGAAGGATGCATCACTGGAAATAAGCAGTATTTCAAGCATAAAGGTGCAATACAGTTTTTGGCAGTGTCCATGATGACTCCAACAACTTTGGAGACACTTGCAGAGAATCTTGTACCATTCCTTCATTCCCTTTTAATTTCAGACCAGACTGAGATGGCCATTACATAACATTACTTTGTATTACCTTGTATGCAGAATTTATTTCCTTTTTGCTAAAGGACTCCAGGGTGTCAAAAACTGCTGATTTCCTGGGAATTTATAGGTCAAAGTTAGCTATGTAACCTTGCACAAAGATCGTTGAAAGATTCTGGGTACTATGACCATCTCTAATCTTGGCTATGATTGGTTACATCACTCCCTGAGCTTAGACATATCAGTTTATTCATTATTGATCAGGGATCAAGTTGTGTTCTAATCAAGGCACCAATCTAAAGGATTGAAATGTGCCATCTTAGAAATGTTAAAATTAAATATTTAAAAATTCTTTAAGTATTTTAAAGGTGTCAATATTATTGCTTGTAATGTATCTCAGAGGATGCACAGGTGGTCTTCACCCTCCTTGGTTGGTAGTTACTGTTTTGATCACAGAGCACCCTGACAGAGAGAGACTGTTGGGTCCCATCTAAATTAGGGAGAAAACTGGGGTTGAATAATATTGTTAAATGACAATTTATTTATTCAGCTGTCAAAATATAATATTCAATAATCAGTGTGTAATATTTTCTATACAGCCATTTTGTTTCCATTATATATATTAATTTAATTTTTGGGCGAGCCGTGGTAGCTCAGCAGGTTAAGGTCCCTTGAGCTAGGCCTTTAACTAAGGTGATGTATCATGGCTGACCCTGTGCTCTGACTCCAGCTTCCTAATGAGCTGGGATATGTAAAGAGTGAATTCCAATATTCTGTAATATATATGTGAAAATAAAGTTTCTTTTTATTTTCTTCTTCTCAATTTCAGTAAACTATAAATAGCATATACTACCATACAATGCTACCACTCGCCCAAGGCACAAGTTACAAGAGTAACTAAGCGCGAGTATGTCATATGAAATCAAAACGTTAAAATACATACAATGCATCATATTATAATTTCTCACAATAGAGAGGCGTCACTCAGAACACAGGAACAGTCTTACATTTACAAAAAAAAACGAAATGATCACTGCTACCTGGATACTCCTGTTGGACCCTGGCTGATCTCATGAACCCCATCATCTCTGCCAGAAAGAGAAAAACAACTTTTGCGTTCCTCTGAATACTCCAATCTGGTACTCCAGACGGAGATGGATATACTGAATAATACTGAAATATAGTATTCAGTATATTCATCTCCTTCTGGAATTAAGAGTATACTTTAACTATCAAGTAAAGATTACTCACTCGATCACCTTCTCCTCAGGGATGGCCCTGATGAGCTACAGTAAATGTCCAGATATTACCTCAAGAACAGGGTTATCCCATTTGATATGAGCTCAATCAAAATGCATTGCTTATCACTTACATCAGTGGGCTGACTGAACTCGTACGTTACTGGTCCAGCTTTCCATGATCCAGACTTTTGCTCTACATGTGCTTATGAAACATTTGAATGATTTATTTAATTAGCAAAAACAACTTCAACTAACTAACTCATGATTAAATTAACTCCAAATTGCGAAATTAGAAAATTAGAAACAGGTTTGTTATATCTAACAATAACACTCACTCACTCATCATCTATACCGCTTAATCCTGTATTCAGGGTCACGGGGGCCTGGAGCCTATCCCAGGAGACTTAGGGCACATGGCAGGGTACACCCTGGACGGGATGCCAATCCATCGCAGGGTACAGACACACACACACACACACATACACTCATTCATTCACACACTACGGGTAATTTAAGAACGGCAATTAGCCTAACCTACATGTCTTTGGACTGTGGGAGGAAACCGGAGTAACCGGAGGAAACCCATCAAACACAGAGACGGGAATCGAGCCTGGCCGGGGATCGAACCCGGACCCTGGCGGTGCAAGATGACAGTGCTAACCACTACACCATCGTGCCGCCCTCTAACAATAACAGTGATTCAAAAAAAGAAACGTTGCTTCAGGCTGGATGGCTTTGCCTACCTGTTGGTCGTGCTGGTTTGGGCGGAGGTTTGGCCCAAGAGCCCTGCACTCGCACTCTCTGCCGTTTGTCACCCATAGAATTGTACTGAAACAGAAGACACCACGTGTGTGATAGTGAAGAATGATGCTCAAATATAACAGAGTGGCACAGGCGCTGATAAGTAGAGCCAGACTGCCACCTTCTGGTCTAATGGGGTATAAACAGTGCAGTTAGCACAACACGCTAAAGTAACCCAAGCTGTACACATAACTCCTTACTGACGTGTACATTTACAGTGTATTAAAATCATTAAATCGATGTAAGCGGTTGAATTTCAGCCGGGGTGTAGGATGAACATAATCAATTTCTAGTTGTTTGTTAACAGAAAGTCTGGAGAAAGCCGACAGACATTTACAAGCTAACTTTAAAGTTAAAAGAGCCGGACATGCTAATCCTGCCCTCTTTAATTCACTCACCTGGTAAGGATTACAAAAGCGCTACACGTTACAAACCTAATCAAAAGATTCGTACTTTAATCTGCGAAGCTGCAGCTTTTTAGTAAGTTAAATTACTCGCATAGCCTTTCAGCAAATCCGAGGTGTGTAACCAGAATAACCTTCCGGCTTCCTCCGTACTGAGCAATGGTTCCTATTTAATATGCAGTAATTTCTAGTAACTTCTGTACTCTAATACATATAATAAAATATAGTGCTTTCTTTTATTTGAAACATATACATCTAACATCTGCAACAACAAATGCGATCACCTCCCAATATGTATTCATAAAATAAGGTTTGATTTTCATAATACATAAAAACACACACACACACACACACACACACAAAGTGTCTTAGTAACGTTGTGGTGATTTAGGCCACCACAAGTTGCCAGAACAGCTTTAGTGTTAGCTTTAGCTCTGCTGGAGGTATGATGTCTTGTTGATGCTAGTTCAAAGGGCTGTTTTAACATGCTGATATGAAATCTCTTACATGTTTTCAGTTCAGGTTATGATCGTTGTGAAAGATTTCCATCATTTTTATACTTGAAAATTAGAACTGCCTTCAGGACGAAAAATGCTTTATTATAGAATAAAGTTAATAAGTAACTTTGTTTCATTTGCAGTGTTGCTGACATTTAATTCGACAAGTTCCCCCAAACCGTAATGAGGGTATGGTGAGTCTTCTGATTTCCCCAGGGTTGCCACCTGTCCCAATTTTCCCAGGACTTTCCCCTTTTACTGTTCTGGAAAATATATGCCATTTACCAGAACACATAAGGTCCTTCTTAAATATTGCTGATTAAAAAAAAAAAAAACATTATTACAACAAGATATCCAGAACTGGTTGCCAGTGACAATAAACACAACCATGCTCCAGCCCTAAAAAAAAATTGGTCTCTAAGGGACAGCCACCCTTTTGTCTTCTAGTCAGTTGGATATGTCAGCGAATGATCTTTGTAATAAGGTGTTTCTGCACTGCATCAACAATAATATGCTTTGCACACACACACACACACACACACACACACACGAAAGTAACATTTATTACAAAAATCTGTCTGTCCATCAGCACAAAAAATTCAAAATTCAGACAATGTCTGCAATGATGTGGAGTCAGCATTGGCCCACAAGGCCTCCTATTTGGACGTCAAGCAAATCCAGATACAGCCAAACATTGTTGAATAGTCTGACGACTTATGGTTTACAACCTTGGAATACCAGTGGTAGTAGTGGCAACATTTTCTGTAAATTTTTTTTACACAACGCCAAACGCCATCTGTCTTAGTGTTGTTACTCTTGGCTTACCAGACCTAGGACGATCAGCAGTGAAACCGGTTGTTCAGAATCTGTTCCACAGAATGGAAATGGTATTCCTGGCATCTAAAGACATTCTAGTGATGTCTATTTGTGTTGCAACAAGTTAAAGCATTAAAGTGGCCCTCTCTCTGCTTGTATTGTCTAAACAGTGCATGAGAGTTTGAGGAGAAAAATACGCAATCAGAATGTTTTTCTTAATTTTTATATCAAGACATGTTAGCTAGACATAAGCATATGGCACATTTCCTTAAGAAGGTTATCTACAATAAACTAACGCTCTACTTAGCATGACAGTGATTTTACCTTATCTGTGTTCTTAAAGTAACAATGCAAACAAAATTATGAATTAGACTCCAGGTTTTTTGTTAAAGTACAAATTTGTATTTAATTTTTTTAATAGTTCAATCTTTTAGCGAGTATTGTTACTGACATTTCAAGTCACTCGAAGAGCAGTTGTTCTTGTTTTATTTTTTCATATAACGTTGTTCTTATACAAGTAGAATTCAAGTCAAACCAGGACTTTTGATTGTACAGAAAAACAAAACAGTTATGACAGTAAAAACTACCTTTACTTCTCTATATAATCATCTGCTACACTAATGCACTTATCCCAGCATTTCACTCGTGCTTGTATACCATCAAGGTAGAAAGTTTTCTCAGCCATGACCAGTGTCCGCTTCATGTCTGAAAAGCCAGCCTCACAGGAATTTCTTTAATGGCCAAACATGTGGAAATGGTTGGAGAGGTCAGGACTGTACAGGACGTTGCAATAACCCCCAACCAAGTTCTTTAAAATGTCTTCAGCATTCAGATGTTTTACTGTGGCTAAGAGGCTCATGACTGTGGTTGAAGTCTTCTTTAAATGTTGATCGGTTTTATGTTTCATATACAAGAAAGTTCATGGCAAGTCCCAGGTTGACTTGAAATGTCGCTTGTAAAGATAACAGCGAACGTCATGTAAATGTTCTTCCGATACATTTGAACTCTTCTTGAACTAGCCGGACATTTCATACGTGACAGAACATTGCAGGATGTTGATTGCTTAACCTGTTTATGCACTACATCTGTCTGGCGGTACTTACACTCATTAGGTTTCTCTACTCTTTTATTCGGGTATTATCCACTTATGTTCATCATCCAACCATGTATATAGTGTCACATTCTGAATACAGTGCATGCACACAGTATTTACACAATTTTCTTTTAATTGTCCATTTATATTTATTAAACCTACCGGAGAACATCTAGATACTTATTATAAACTGAATTGAATTATTGAATATTTTCTAAAATGGAATCACACATCATCTGTGGCCCAAGTGGGCCTGGGCACTTTTGACATTTGAGCATTCAGTAAAACTAAACTATATCATAGTGAGCATAAAGAAAAGATTTTTGCCATCTTTGATCTTCACTACTGAGAGTTTTAAAAAATGTATTAATTTAAAATCATCTGATGAACTATTTATTCAGAGGATGCCTCAATTTATCTAATCAGCTTCCAGAATAGTATTTAAAAAAAATAAAAATAAAGTGAGTGTTTTTTTTAAAAGAAAAATGGATTAATAAAATGAAAAATTTCCTGAACCAGAGTAAAATCACATCTTTATTCAAAAAAGACAAACTAAGTTTAACAAGCATCAATTGTGGGGGGGGGGAGAAGGCACACATTGTAGACCATTATCAAATATTTTGGAATGTACACATTCAAGTTTTCCCTGTCACACAACCAGCAAGGATCAAACACCTGAGCGCTTTCATTTAACTGGCTTTGGTCAAATGGAGAGCCAACCATAGAGAAACCCCTTTTAAAACAAACAAAGACGACATTCATTTGGTATGGGTTATGTCAGTAAGTGCATTGCTACGTTTGAGAGAGAATAGCAGCTGGTTACAGATCTCCTTTACTAGTCAGCAGATTTGTGCATTTCTGTAAGGCACATCATTCTGAATGATCAGAGATTGACCGTGTTTTTCAACCTGGCTCAATATAAAAAGCACCATTGTAGATAGATAAACATATATAAAACACCCAAACCCCACCACCAATTTTATAAATACTAAGAAATTCTAAATTGTACAAAATGTAAAAAGCAAGAGGGGGGGGGGGGGGGGGGCGGGGGGAGAGGAAAAAAAAAAAAAAAAAAAAAAAAGCTTAAAAAAGGCCAATACTCAGATAATCATTCAACAGCTAAAGAAAATGTATAAATTGCACCTTTGTAAATCATTGTAAACAAACATAACAGGGAACTGGCATCAGTGAGCAAGTAATCAGGTGCACGTGTGGCTTTTACACAGGAAAATATGCTTATGAAACCCATCTCTTGTTCAAATACCATCTGCTTAGAACAGCAGTGAAAAACAGCCCTCCATGCACCAAATACAAACACTCTTTGGACCCTGTTAGTTAGAAGTAATACACCGTTTCCCAAATCACACAAGACAAAAGAGAACGCTCACCAAATTAAAAGCCTAGATTGAACTACTTCATTCAACAAGTGTAACATGTGTGGTCTGTAGTTCTTACAAGAACATAAAGAAGTTTGTTTAATGAGACATTCAATACAAACGCCTCGACACAGAACTACTTAAACACTGATACAACGGTCAGGCAGTCATATCCATACTGAGCCAACAGGACGAAAAGGACACTTCGGATGCGTTGGTCTTTTTTCCTGTTAGACCACTTCAAGCTATCGCAGCTTTCTTCTCCTGAGGTAACCGCCACGCTGAGCCTTGTTCATGCGCATGCCAAAGTAAAGAACCAGATTGATAGGAACTAGAACAGTGGTAAGCCATCCCTGCAAGACAGACACACAGAAAAGAGAAAAGAGTTTTTATTTGTTCCAATCACCATCAAATCACTAAACACTGGGCATGAGACAAGAATACACACTGGATAAGAACAAATACACACAATTTATTGTAGTTAATCTATATAGTATGTTTTTGGAAGGTGGGAGGGAAACGAGAAAAACAAACGAACTTTCTCTCAAATGATGTCCATTTGTCCCAAATAGACATCTACTTAGTCAGATGACTTTACGTGCTAAATATGTAAAGACATTTTTTATTAAACATAAGAGATGTTTATTATGTTTATTAAACATTTACAGATGCAAAATCTCTTGTCAGCAGACTAGCACTGTATTTAACCTGAATGTTTGAGAGTACTGTGTGCTTACCATGACTGCATGAGGGAAGTAGCCATTGGTCTGATCTTGTAGCCCGACAGTAGTTAACTCTGCAGCTACATAACGCTCAGGAGTAGGCTTGTCCAGGGTGGGTTTCCTAATCTTCGTCATTTTGGTGGCCACAAAGAAAGGCAACACACTCTGTAGGTATATGGGATTATTTAGAACCAAACCAAAATAGCATCAAAAGAAAACCTGCTTTACATAAACTTCTGGATGTAAATGAAAAAAAACCCTCACCTGAATAATGATTCCTTTGCACTTGTATTCTGCTTGAAGTCCACGTGAGAAGAAGTCAACAAAAGCCTACAGTTCAAGCGGTCAACATTTTTACTTATTTTTTAGTTCAGCCAACACTACATGAGGGTATACATTTTTTTTACTGTATAGTGAACACTCTTAAATGTTCCATTTGATATCAAAGTAGATACTTGTTTAAGGTAAATGACTTGCCTTGGTGGAAGAGTAGACAGTGAGCAGTGGAACTGGGTACATGCCACTAGCAGAGGAGATGTTGAGGATTACACCCTTTGCTCTGAAACAGACAAAAGAGTTACACCTTTATGTGTCCAGCTGAGCTAGAAAGAGTACTAAAACAGGAACCATTTCTCTGACAAAACTGTAATAGACCACCACCACCACACATACAAATTATGGCCGCTTTGTGTGTTGCCATGGCACCTGCAGTACCCCTGCAGTAGTGTGCTTTAGCAACCTGAGGTTGGTCCCAATTGTATGAAATTTTCCCAGCAATGTGATTGGCTAGTCTGGGTCATGAGCATCAGTAGGGCCAATCAGTCTAGCAGGCATTTGTTGCCCAGAGTGAAAAGCCATATTTGAGAGGGGTGGGGTGGGAGTGAAGGAATGATGGGCAAGACAACGGCTTCAAATGTTTTCGTCCTCTTTCTGATTTTTAATAAGATTTTAACTTTCTAATCTAAAAGTTTAGCATCTTAGTCTGAGAAAAATTCTCAGGGCTCACCTAGCTTCCATTTTGGGCAAAACCAGACGAGTCATCTGATGAGACACAAAGGGAGAAGGAAAGATTGATACAGAAAACCCAAAGACCTAGGAAGTGTGCAGTCATGTCGCAACTCGCGTATTACAGTGAAAATATTCAAGGCAGGCAAATAAAAATTTGGTTTTGAAATGCAACTCAAATAAAAGCACTTACTTGACACACTGAAGTTATGTTGACATTGATCATTGTGGTTATGAACTGAAATGAAGATAGTGAGAATTTTAAACCCCCCCCAATGACTCACTTACAATTCAAGCAAAACAAGTTAGACAAAGCACATATTACATTTAATATTAGCCATGTATTCAAGCTGTTTAAAATTTATTATTATTATTTTATTGTACCCAGGACTGTTAATGGCTTGTGAAAGGTGCGTAAATATGCAAGTTACCCAAAATAAACGAAGAAAAGTGGGTCTGATGTCTTTCATGTTACTTCTGGTTTAAAGTCAGAAGACGCATTAGACCCAGGTTTCCTTCTTGTTATCGGTTTTCCATGTCTGTTTAGGTGAACTGCATGTACATACAGACAACTTCTAAGGAACAAGGCATAGGTTATACTCACATTGTCCAGGTCAGGGATGTGCAGGAAAAACTCAGGATAAGGGTAGGAAATGCCAACGTTGTTTACTAATGAAATAAAAGGAGATTCACGTCAGTCAACCGAAATTAGTAAGAGCTAAACTAACTGACTGCAGAAAAAGCTCAATTACCTCATTTGACCAAGTTTTTAAAAGAGGTCTGCTAGGATAAGCCGATATTGGCCATTTTATTCATCTTAAAAAGAAGGGGGAAAAAAAAGTTAACTCACCAAGGACTCCTATTTCCATCCCAGCAAGTGCAGCATCAATCTTTGGATAAATGTCAGTCTGACTGAAATCCACAGCAATGGTCTTGGTTTCTACATTATACAGAGTTTCTGTGTGGCAAAACATTAAAATGTCAATAAGATTTCTGACGTCAAGAACTGTTTTAAAAGCAGTCACGAGTTCTAAAGCAGTTTCTATAAAACAATGGGCTTTTTTTCTGGAAATGGCTCGAGTTTACTATTTAAAGCAATTTATTTTTTGAACATACTAAAAATACTTCTTAAAGGTTTTGAAGAGCGAGACAGCAGGGGGCGCTGTGCGTCAAGAAACGAGCCAGATGCAACTTCCCACACCCTTCCTCTACTTCAGTTTGACGTGCCTGCAGCAATTAGAATGCATTGTCCAAAGAATCATGTCTAAACCCCATTTGAGGTAGTTATGAGAGGAAAATTCCTCTGATGCATCACACAGTAGACCATCTATATGAGGAGGCACAAGCGATAGCAGGACGGTAAACATGATCTAATAAGACTATTACATTAACAAATATGAAACCTATTTCAAGAGGAAGCTTCTGGCTTTAAATAGCTTCGTGACCGTAGCAAAGTGGTCTTGGTGACTCCAAGCTCCCACACTGCCAAGGCATTCGGTTGAGGCGTGAGCAAAGAGTGCCAGGTTTGGTAGGGAGAGACCCAGCTCGTGACTACCCATAACCCCCCCCTTCTCTTTTTCGGTGTGCCTTCAGCACGACTGTGGTTATGGCAGACTGGGTAGCTTCAGAGAGCTCTCATTTTTCACCAACCACTCTTATTACTGCATGAATATAAACATGGATAAGAAACTGCAAAACAAGATAGTTGAGCCAAATATAGCCAGGACAAACAAAATCAGTGCAGTCAACTAATGGAAACTTTGCATGCTGAAAACAAAATGACCATGTAGAGTAAAGTCAATATTAATTATTCTCTAAAGAAGTGCATCTTTCCAGGGAGACGGTCCCCATTCACACATATGGTGTCTTCATTCAGGCAGTGGAGATAGGGGAGGAGAGCCAATGTCAGTGAGCATAGACACACAAACAGAAATCCTTAGACGCCATGTTTCCAGCTCAGAACATTTCCATGACGACAGTCATCATAAAGAATTCCAGGGCTTGCAGGGACCACGGTTAACAAGAAATGTTTATGGGCTTGGGTGGCATTGGCACAAACAATATTCAGCAGGAGACAAATTATAAGGCAGTACTTGTGGCAAAGGGATGCGGCAAAGTACCTGTACAACCATGGCCAGAGATGCGGCAAAGTACCTGTACAACCATGGCCAGAGATGCTCTGGAAAGCCTACAGCAGTGTGATGTCAAACTGCTAAGACTTCTGCATCTCACGGTTTCATAGTAAGACTAACATATGCATGGGACCTAACCTAGCTGTCAGTGGAGGCTCTGTTGAAAAGCTGCACCAAAAGGCACCTGAAGCACCACACACACACAAAAAAAATCCCTCCTATGATAGCACCCAAATACCTGGCTTGAATAAAATTAACCATTTAGACGAAGTGAACACAAAATACATACCAAGGGACTTGGCAACATCATCCAGCTTCTCCTGTGAGCGACTGATCAGCATTATGGAGAATCCTCGTCGAGCAAGCTGAGAACAAAAAGAGAACCAATCAGTAATTACTCAGTGTAACCCATTTTGCATCCTAGTCAATTTATATTTCGCAATTTCACAAAAAAAAAAGAAAAGAAAAAAAAAAGTAAGGGGAATGAACATTAAGGTTCCAGTTTGTAATAACAGATCTAGTAATAGATGCTAGGCTTTTTTGAAGTGGACAATAGACACTAGAAAGTTTGCAACTTCAATGAGTTTGGATCAATAAGTTCCTTGACATTGCAAAGCAGTATAGCTTGGTGCGTAAATAGAGAGGGCCCTTTTTCATGAGTAGTCCTCTAGTTGCCCTCCCTCCCATGGTCTTAGAGAGAAACCCTTCTCTTGTGATGAGTCACAGTGCCTTCCATGAAGGGAGGGAAATAAATAAGTAGAGGAACTCTTACCTCCTCCGCATAGGATTTCCCAATTCCATCTGTGGCTCCGGTTACAACTGTAAAAAGAAAATACAAAAAACCGTTAGAAACCAATGCACAACTTTGAAACCCTTTATACAGAAACATGGAAATGGCAAGAGCACAGTCACCATGTAGTAAATGATTAGGGGGCAAAGGGCAGATGCATGCAGTGTCTTTGGGTCAAAACAATACATTTACTTTGAGTTGATTGCTGCAAATTTCTAAAGAACATGGCTGCATATGAAACGTATGAATGATCATTTCCCAGGGTTTAAATCCCAGGCTTAGTTCTGGTGTACGTGAGGTCATATTTGTTTAAGCCAATGGCCAGTACCTTTTCTACATCACCACATAACTAGAAACTGCATTTGATCAAGAAAGTAAAAGGGAAACATTTTTAAACCATAGGTTGATCTGACTTTCTTTAAAAGTGAAAAGTCGTTACACTGTGCATAATGAAAAGATTTAGGAGGCAGCAGTTATTCAATAGAGCAAAGCTAGAGGAGAGAAGTTGGCTAGAAAAAAAAAAAAAAAAAAAGGAGGGGAGGGAGTGAGCAAGCAAGCGAGTGATGACGTTCATGACAGAACGGGAGGGGTAGAGAGGGATCCTAGGGACTGCCAAAAATAGCAACAAGAGGAGAGGAGGAGAGAGGGAGACTGCGTAAAGTCAAGGGATGAAGAGGGAGAACTCGAATCTCTACCTATTTTTAAACCAATGTTAAGAATCAAACTCCAGCTCAAAAACCCAGGGGGCTGAACTGCACGTAATCTTATCTGTAGATGAAAATTGTGCAGAAATTCATTTGGATCCAAGGCAATTTGAGAACACTGTTGCATTCACAGAATTAATGTGGAATCAGTACATGCATAAAAAAAGATACATATTTTTGGCTATTAAAAAGTGCTGGTACAACCTTCATTAATTAGAAATAAATTATCAAATTCAAGCTTATGAAAGTATATAAACAATCAAAGCGGCTGCATGGGGATGAATATCCTATCCTGTTAAATAAGTGTCAATCAAGGTCTTAAAACTTTATTCTGTCCATCCAATGTTTAAAAAAGGACTCCACAAGGAAGCCTAGCGAGAACAGATGCACCCCAAAAATAAACAGGTTCAGCATATTTCATGTCCAAGTCTTAAAATAAAAACAGATCAGAAAGCAGCTAATATACCCTTCCCCACGAATCCCTGGACAAAGCCTACAGTAGTGTTTCTGGCAGGGATCCACTGCCTTCACATGAGCAGTACCATGGAGAGCTACACAAACTGCCTTGCAAGTACTATGAATGTTGATGCTTGAAAAATGGCACTCTGTAAAGTCTGCGGGCGTGTGACTATTTTAAATGGTCAAAAGAGAAGCGCTAGGTCAGATGCAATTAAAGACTGCATCAAGGCTATTAAATGTTACTTACAAATCAGAGCAAACACCTGGTTGACTGAGGAAGGGGGGGGGGGGGGAAATCAGGCTATGGCGATTGTTCCTTTTCATTTCACATTACCCATCCCCACTCAAACATGATGGAGGTCAGAGCTTCTCTTCGTGAACATCACGTTCAGAAATACGAAATGTCCCAACACTGCACAGGCGCACTGGCCCTGCTTCCTAGGCTAAAAAAAGCAGCAGTGAGTAAAAATAGCTGCTGTGTCTGGAACAGCCACTGCACCTGAATACCAACAACACGCCACCCTCCCTCCACCCCCACCCACTCTCTGCTTTCCCCAGCAACCCAGCTCACCACAGAGTGCTTGCTGCACTACATTAGTGCCAGAACAGCACTCGAAGCCCTACTGCAGAATGCTACTCTATTCAACAGGGCATTTCCACTTGGCCAAAAAAAGAACACAATGATGACATGGCCCATCCATCACTTCAGCAGTTAATGTTATACAAATATAAACCTTATAACTAGAATAAATTTCATATTGCTTATAATTATATAAGGTAAAGCACTGGCCTACGCCCTCAGAGTGCTCTCACTGTATGTGATCTGTCGCATCCACCCTCGATTTCCCCCTCCTCCCCCAACCACTGAATAAGCTCGTCCATCTCTGGCTCTGTAGCTCTGCAGAATGTTAAAACACCCACTCACACCTCCTCCCACTCTCAAAAGCAGCTTATCATGCTTTAAATAGGTCCGTCACATGGCCAGGAGAAAAACTACACAGCAAAGCACCCAAAATAGCTTTGCTACTTATATAAAAGGTGGATCTGACAAAGTCAGAAATAGCACCAAGAAGTTGCCAAAAAAAAATACAAATCTATATTTCCCCTTCTTATCAAGCTCTTACATCCATCCAGAAATAGCATAATTATAATAAAATGAGTATAAAAGCAGAATCAAGTATAATAAATGGTATACTTTAGTATAGTATTGTGCATGATAAAAAATATTAAAATAAAGCATGGTAAGGCCATTTTTGGGTCAGCTTTTGACTCAAAGTATAATTTAGAATGAATGAGAATGGATTAAGAATATAACAGATTAATGTATGATGTACAACTGCAGGGAAAACATACATTTCGTCTTAAGCCTACCAATTTGCATTAGAAATATTTGCAATTTTGCATATAGTATTCTAATTGAATAAAAATGAATGCTGAAATGTAATAGAAATAAAGTGCAACATTGATGCAAGTACAAACTTCTTTCAAAAGGGGAATGCCAGATGGAAGACTCCCTTTTTCTGAAAATATATAAATAAAAATGACTGAGTCGTGACAGAAGAGAAAAGAGAGGGAGGGGGTCTAGGAGGGCAAACAAGAGTGCGTGAGAGTGCGCGGGAGAGGGAGAAAAAAAAAGCCTAGTGGTGTAGGAGAGCGTAATGGAGGCTCAGATGGAAATGAAAAGAGGAGGAGCTGAGATTTTACCCATCGCACTTCAGGACACGGCAATGAGCTTGTTGGTCACATGAATGACTGTGTGCTTTAGGACCCCTCCCTGATCACTGTACTGCCTGTCCCCCCTTTAACTCACAGCCCTTCTGCCTACACTGGCACCATAGAGCAGGAGCCAGTCCCATTCACAACACACAGTGCCAGCACATTCACAAGTATGGAGCTAAAGACACATGCACGGTTGACATTCACTCATTCAGAGACACAGGGGAATACATTTCATTCACATACACTGTTGCCAGTTATGAATGAAATTCAGCTATTCAAAAACTATAGGCAGAGTTTGTGCTAGTTTTATACCAATCCTCTGCATCTGTATGAAGTGTATTAAAATATGCTTTATGCACCTCACTTTTATTTTGCCTTCCTTACTTAAGCCAATACAGAAAATTCCTTGCTTTACAAAAAAAAAAAAAGAAAAAAAAAAAGAATTTAAGCTATATTTGTATAGAATCTGTGTATCCTGTATATTTTTATATTGCAGAAATTATATTTCATGTGACCGATGGACTAGAAAAAATTTGGGGGCTCACATTCTCAGAGTAAGGTAGAAACTGTTTTTAATCAAATGCCTAGAACGCCTCCATGTCTAATGATAGGGATATATTCAGACATTATATGCATACACAACATTAACAGGAACAAGGAGTAGGAGTCTGGGTGTACTCAAATACATGCATCTGATCTGTATCCACCCCCACACCCCCTCCCCCCCAAATCATTAAAGTGATCTCCATTTTGAGATACATACATATACATACACAAATATAATCTGGCAAGGTGCACATAATGTACCTCATTTAGCTTAAAGTTTAGAAGTCATGCATCAGTGGTCCTTACTGTCCTCAAGTCCTAATCACTAATGTTGTGTACTGAAAGTTCTCCTCTCTTTTTAGAGTATTGATATTAAAAGGTTTAAATACTTGGGTTAAAGATTAAGTAATAACTAATAGTCTTCATATAATGACCATACAAGGATACACACACCATGTAGTTTTGAAGAAATAGGACATCACAAGAACAGTTGGGTATCACAAGATTAAAGACCAGTTAGAGATATTTTAATTATTTGTAATATTTAAAACAAAACAAAAAATACAGAACATGTTGCCCTGATTTATCTCCATGCATGCTCAATACATAGCAAATTCTCCAGTGCTTAATTAACACCCAGTGTTTGAGTCCAGTTGGACCCAAATAAACTCTAAAAGCGTTAACACTGGGGATTCTACTCTATACTATACAAGCTCATTATAGCCACTTAAAGTTGTGATAATACTTTTTTTTTTTTTGCAGAAAGCACTGCGTCTAGTTGCTTTGAATGCTTAAAAGTTGACTAGGTTACACTAGATTAAAGTTCAACTTCGCACGCTGCAGAGAGGCATGCTGGCTACACCTGAAACACAGGTTTGAGACTTTCACAACTCCTGTGCAATACTCCAATTGAACAGCAGGGGTCTCCTCATCACCGAGAGCTTGGATTCCTGAGAGACTGAAGGAAAGACAGACTACATTTGGAATGCGCCAACATGACTCATTTGACACACAAAAAAGAAAAAAAAAAAAAAGCCGTATATGCACATGACAAAAAAAAAAAAAAACTTGTTGGTCTGGATGCGACGGGCTATTGAGATCCTTTTAACATTAAACTCCTCACTATTTGCTCACACAAGTATGAGGAAATCTGTCGAACACGATATATGCAGCACAAATTGTTTAAAAAAAAAACTTGCACAAACAAAGCCAACTCATGTTCACGATGAAAATGATTATGCAAGACTCATGGTTCTGAGAAATATTTGCGAACTTGAAACTCTGTTGCTCAAAGTGACAGAACTGGAGACGCAGGAATGACAGGAAGAGGAAGGTTTCGCCTTCCACCTGTATCGAGTCACCTCGAGCTTACCTGCGCTGAAGATGCCTAGGAAATTGTACGGAGTTGAAGAGAATGTAGGACAAGTCAAACTGGTCGTCTGATTCAGCATTTCAGGGAGTGGCACGACTACTACATCACCCATAAACCGACTAATGCGTAAAGAGGCTCTTTCTCACAGGCGCTCTCGGGCACGACCAAATCCTGGCGTTAGGTGGGGGTTGGGGTGGATTGTACTGATCATGTAACGATTTATAAATCAGTATCCGTTTGCCCGTTTATAGAAAGTTGAATGGTGTTTGAGGTCTTCATTAAGCATTTGATGGAAACTGAAATCTACAGTCTCGGGCAGCAACCCACACAAGCCGCACGTGGTATGGACCCGCATTATAATTAGGATTGGCGTTTTAAACTGCGTCACGTCCCCAGAAACAACATAGGTAGTCCTGCAAAATGAATTGAGTTGGTGCGGTCGCTAAAAACCCGATCACAGGAAGCATACCAATTAATTAATTCATGTTTTTTTTTTCATATACATGTATGGGATAGTACTGAAAAGCCTGGCTTAGACGCACAGTGCGTCGTTACAGACGAGAAGCTGAATAAGTGGGTCAGGCTGGGTAGAACAAATAGTAAAATACACGAGATTGCTAATTATGTGGGGGGAACTACAAGTATTTAGTTTGTGGCCATCTCCTAATGTCTTAGAGAAAGAAAACTGACATTCAAATAAATTCTACAGAGAGGTGTGTTAATCCAATTAAAATCTGATTTATCCATCTTCAATTGTTCTTCTGCTTCTAGAGAGCTAGTATTTACAGCCATGGTTTAGTCTGACTTCATCTCAGTGAGTCAGAACCTGCGATTATCTGCGCACAGCCCATGGAGGTATGGCGTAATCTGTCAACCTGAGACTCTCGGCGCCTCTTTAAGGACCATACGGGTGAACACTGGGTAGCTCATTATTCAATTACATTCACTTGCCTTATTGATAAGAGGAAAAAAAACTTAACCCAACACCTTCAGTACGTGTTTGAAGTGTTTTTTTGTTAAAGATTGAACTTGTATATATTGCTGAAACAATTAGCTAGTACTTATTATTGTATACCTTTTTAAAAACCCTTTTAAAGTTCATTCACAGCTGTTTTACTCGAGAGCTCAATATCTTCCCATTTCATTCACTGCTTGTTGCTCAACTTACTCACGGGTTTCCTCTGGAATGAATGAATGAATTGAACTCACCTGCCCATTTCCCCAGTTTGGGAGACAGCAAATCTCCATTCCCGAGCACCCATATCCTGAAGCCGGAGATGATGTGGTAGATGAGCCAGAGAGCCAGCGAGGCCGTGGTGACTGCACCGACCCAGTACACAGGAGTCTCGCCAAGCTGAAGCATCTTCACCACGTTCAAGTGCTCCATGTAGGCTACACGGCTGGGCGAGCGTGCTGTCTGACCCACAAAATTAGGCGATATGCACTGATTTAAAACCACAACGTGCGAGCCCCTTTATAAGCAGGTTGTGGCATCACACCCCCACAACTCCTCTAACATACTAGTCTATCCAGATTGAAGTGCACACCCCCGCCTACTCCGTCAGCCCCCCCCCCGAGCACGCCCAGATTCACCCAGGATTGGATGAAACTCCTGTCCGCCAATAAATACTCTCGGCTCTGTGGTTAATCCAGGCGTCAGTCACAAAGGCTTCTTTCTCATTCATCGGGGTTTGGGTAAGTAGGGGGCGGAACCTGTGTGACTGCAACTCAAAGCCGATTGGACAAACATCACGGTCGGCCTCCATTCAGACATTTTCATTGGCTGTAATTCAGAACAGGTTTTCTGTTTCGGTCAGGATTACGAAACCTCCAAATCCACGTTTTCGATGATCACCCCCCCACACACACTTTTTTATGAATGAATTTCTTTACCGATTGGTCAGTCGGCAGCCTGTTCTCCCGCCTTCTGTGCAATGTGAGGATGATGCTATTCGGTGAGAGGTATGTCCTTCACGTTCATTCACAGCTGCTGTCTCGAGCAGGACTCAGAAGGGATATGTAAACCTTTGGACATTTAGAACTATAACTACATATTCTTTATCAGACTGGAGGTCATAACATGAAATTCTACGTTTTTCCATCATATATTTACACAGGCCCATGATTATACAGATTGATGTTTTTATTTCCGAAATAGAAAAAAAACTACAATTACCAGACGCGCCTCTTCTGAAATCTCGCGAGAAGTTTTTTTTTTTTTTTTTTTTACAAATACGGAAGAGCCTGTGTCTGGGATTATGTAAACATGGCATAGACAGCTAGTGGTACGTCTGAGGGGAAAATGTGCGTTACGTGACATGAAAGCCATGCCAGGGTTTTACATACGCTGAAGAATGAAGCATTTTAAGCGATGCCAGAATTACAGCATGCATCTGTGTTTCAGTCTCACTCAACGTGGTTTATCAGGCACATATGGTGGTGATTTCATACCACAGATTTTCTCTCTAGCATGCATTCAAGTCCTGTCGCCATTCTGACTCCACTGTCAACACGACCTGACATTTAACGTCAAATTAAAGCAGATAAAGGTTTAGACGTTTATCTTCATACATGAAACGTATTTCTTAGATGCTACTTAGTACAAAAATGTAATCCTGTGTTCTAATACATTATTTTGCTGTTCACATTTAATATTTATTTTCAGTAACAATTCACATGGTTGTTTTAACTCTCTGTATGTCCCAACGTACAAAGCATGTGTAGCTAGGTCAAATAGTTCACTGTATAAATATATCTGGTTTCATTCAAACACATAGTTTAATAGAATGAGTCACAAGCAAATAACATCCAGCACTGCGCATAATTAAATGCAAGCTTTATTTATTTGAGCTAAAACATGACAGCAAATCAAGAAATAAAGACATAAAATTATGGTAAATATAATGGCAAATATTACACTTTCACTAAGCCAATACATTAAACAGAAAAACCTTAAAGTGCATAATGCACCATACGTCTCTGGATATAATTTTGTAATGCCACGTTCCAACAAACATGACATAATTTTGTGTTCTACACATTTTTTTTCAAACTTTTCTTTGCTGTGCACACGTAAGATGAATAGTACAAAAACACTGATACAAAAATTATTACATTTTACATTTCCAGCGTTTAAACAGACTCAGTTTTATCTTTATATTATGAAATATACTGACACATTGGCTGTAAATATACATACACATTAAACAAAAATACTTTAATGTTATTAAAAACACTGACGTTACAGCTAGGGTTTGGATTACAGTGTTGGTTAAAGTGTATAGACTGGACTTGGTTCCACAGATTGCCCTTTGTTTATTTTTATGTTAAATAAAACAATTCATATTCAGTTTTTTAAACACAATCCACCCAAACTCGCATGCATACACACATCCTCGCCCTGAATCACTCTCACCCCACCTGCAGTATCGATGTTCTCATAGCTTTCACCTTTCTCATGCTTTCTGCACATTTGACCTTTTCCAACTGTGTACGTACCTCTCGACTGAAACTATTATTTTTTTTATACTATCCCTGAAGATGTAATTTATCTTAAGCTGTGGACTATGATTTCCTGTTTATCTGTGTCAAATCGTAACATCACTACAGCATGAAGTAAGCAATAAAATGATTATAAATGACGTAACTTATAGTCTGACAACAACACCCTGCACTCTAATGTACGTATGCAGTTATTTCTTCTCAGCACCTTTGCAGTGGACAGCGACCTTCTCGACGTTTAACTGCGCCTCAAAAAACCCAGAAACGTAACTTCTTTTTTTCTTGTCTATCCTTTCATATTAAAGCCCTAAAAAAAAATCAGCTGTACTCCTTTTTAACGAAACAATTTTGCACACATTATATCTTATAATTTTTTTTTTCATTTTTTTAAATCTCGGTGCTGCAATGGCATTTTTTACAGCATCAAATACTTTTGCAAGCATCGTTTTAGCGCAGCCATTTGCACCTTTGCGCAGCAAACAGTTGTAAGAAAATGTTTAAAACCCTTTATCGACCTTTACAGGATCACCCACTGTCCCTGCCACACAGCAGCCTCAAAGCAAAACTCTCTCACACACGGTCCTGCTCTAACAAGCTACACGTACTTTAGTTTTACTTAATTCTCCAGAGTTCAGTTCAGCATACGTCTCGCCAATTATCTTGTTATGATAAAAAAAAAAATCTTAGGTACTACACACGTGCATCATATACATCACGAAACGACAGGAGATACGTCTGCATACTGCTCCAAACGCAAGCTCTATAGAGACAGAAACTTAAATACCTGATGGTGTCAAATTGGTCCTTAATTAACCAGCTGCCCTCGACGACTATAGAACAATCCTAAGTGAATTTCATCGCAGTTATCCAAATCCCTGTGCACGTGTTCATGACGGTCATCTGTACCAACATGAAAAATGAGAAATTCACAGTCAAAAGATAACGTTTGCCTTTTCCAGCTTGAAAAATGTTTCTGTGAATTATATGTTCAATTTCACGCATATAACAACAGAACATATGGCCAATTTCATGAATAAAACAAATAAAAAAGAATAATAAATATCCCAATCATCTTCTTATGACTTTCCAAACAAATTATAAACATCACATTTTACACACCAGGCTAT
The DNA here is from genome assembly GCA_030347435.1 of Clarias fuscus. Taxonomy (NCBI): domain Eukaryota; kingdom Metazoa; phylum Chordata; class Actinopteri; order Siluriformes; family Clariidae; genus Clarias; species Clarias fuscus. The sequence continues at coordinate 23,830,774 of CM059204.1, forward strand.
ACTGATAATACCTATATTTAGAAACATATGTGCACATTTTGCATGTAAAGTGTTTCTGAACAGTCATGCTTCTGATCCTGATAATGCTGGACGTACCTGCTTATAGCCTCACTTTCAGGTTTCAGCAGACACACAAACCCTGGATTTTGTTTAGCACTGCCTTTCTGATACAAAGAAAACAAAACATGTACAAAGAAATAATTAAATACAGATCACAACAGCTTCAATGATAATAACAATAATAATAGGCAATTATGTTATATTATTACTGTATTTTTTCAGCTACAAACAAACACAGACGCATATGCACAGAGAGAAATATATAAATGCACACACATACACATGCACAAGCACATGGAACATTGCATATCACAGGTTGCAATAATATATTATTAAATTATATTTCTCTATAATATTATTTATTTCTCTATAATAATATAATTAAGGTTAATAATAATAATAGCCTTGGAATAATTATTAGGTCATGATGTCACATTTTACCAGAAAGCTTATAGTGCTAAAAATATATATTTGATGCCACATTTTAAACATAAAACTGCAGTTACATGATCTAAAAAACATTAAGAGTATTGTTTGTCTTTACCTGAACTTCTACATGTGAGCACCTTACAGCCTGTTTATATGACACTATACATACTGAGTCATAGCACACACATTTAGAGGAGAATACTGTGTCTCCTCATGAAAATAACAAGTACGTTGAATAGTACTCACATTCAGGCATATACACACACACACTGTACATACATACAAACATGCATAAATGTGCATACATGAAATGTGCATAAATGTACAGACATGAAACCAACAAAACATGACACCAACATGCATGAATGCGCGTGCACACACACACACACACACACACACACACACACACACACACACACACACACACACACACACACACACACAATCACACACACACACACACACACACACACACACACACACACACACACACACACACACACACACACACACACACACAGTCTGTTGTCTGTACTACAATAAAACATGGTGACAGATTCAATTAATTAGGCTTACAATGTGTGCTAAACCGTCACCTTTCAATAGATACAGATGCATCAGAAATAAGAAACAAAACCCCAAAAAATAGCTTTTAGGATGCTCTGTACGTATTTCTTTAATCTTTCTTTGATGTTTAATACCCTAGGTTAAAAGCTTGTAACTAACCTTACATCAAACTTGATCAAATTTCCATAAAATGCTAAAGACTACAATGTCCACCATTTACCAATTAGAGATATCTGAGCATATCAGGGAAACAGAAGTTTAAATATCTGTTATCTGTTATGACTGTCATCTTGTTTCTTGATTAAGCTGCAGAAATGTCCTCTTGACATATGGAACTGAGATTAACAGATGCACGAGGCAGACCCAACTTCTTGGGGATTTTCTTAAATGGTTTCCTGCAAACACATGGACAGAACACATTAAATTGTTTTTTTATTTTTCTTACAGCTTCCTTATAAAACAAAAACTATTCAAGGACATTATATCACATGTCACATTCACAGTTATCTACTGCTGATCCTGCTAATGATACTTATATTCTGCTATCTGTTATCATTCTGATATTATTTGTACAGTAAATTGCATTTAAAGTCCTCATATAGCAGAACATGTGGACCTTGTATGGTAAAATAAAGTAGCTTTGTACAGAGCTAGGAAGTGTTGTCTAGGACAGAAAAAGGAAGTCAATAAGTGGCATACTCTATGTACTGTACGTAATGTGCACAAGTTTCAATAGCTACGGACGGACAGATGCAGACACGCACAAGTGCATACACTTACACAAATGTACACAAAATGAACAGAAAACTGACCTAAAAATTCATCCCTTTCTGCTTAAACAGCAGAATTTTTAACATACTTTAGAATGGCATTCGTGTTATTGAAGCTTTAAAATAAAAGCAAGAAAAAACCTGTGTGGAAATTATATGAGATATATCACAGTTGAGTGGCAAACTGCATAAAATAAAAAGAATAAAGAAAAAGATAAAGATTACAAATAGGTTTTGCACTTAATAATGTTCGTCTAGACTATGAAGCATTGTGTACTGGAATAAACCTAAAGCTAAACCATTAAATTGTATTTAGTTGACTTGGATTGAAACAACTGTGCTTAAAATCAATAAAGCCAGAGTTGTGACACCAAAACCCCAGACTGACAAACACTTTACTGTAAAATATGCACTTTAAGCACTTAATTAACTGTCGACCGCTAAAAACAAATGGTGCCAAACATAATAAATGTACTATTCTGGGGTCTAAACAGTCTCATGACACTTTTTTCTATTATGCAGAGATAAATAATATAATTTCTAAAAATATAAATCATGATATATCTGTAATGCCCCATGTATACACACACAGCAGGTGTATACACACATGCACACACACAAACACACACACAGCAACCTCAACAACAGTACATGCACAGGGATACGTGCGTGCATCTATGTCCTCCGTCTCTCCCACTCAAAAACACACACACCAACAAGCAGCATGCATGAACACATGATCTTTTTTAAAGTAATCACTGACATATATATTTAAATTAACAGCAATAGTGATCATATTCATATATTAACAGGCACAGTTAAAAAATTTTAAATCTCACGAGCTATGTCTTCTATAGAATATACATGCCATGCCTTAATCTGTGCATATTTTTCTGTGCAATATAATGTTTTAATATTTTTTCCAAGTCAATCAAGTAGAAATAACCTGTTGATATTTGGGTTATTGAGTGTAGTCACGTGTTTACAGAGATAAAGACACACCTTCCATGGGTAAGAGCTCCAAAATTAAAACCCTTAAACTTTATTTGAAGTGAGCCTTAATTTCAAATACATACGTAACCCTTAATATTGGGACAGCATAAGTTTCTATATCGTGAGCATGGTCGTCCCTATAATAATTTAATAATTGTGCACACACAGAGCTGACGATGTGATCAGAGACCTCAAATGGCATTTAAAATGCACTCATGGCATAACACTTTATCAGCACAACTAAGAAAGTATTTTAAAGGTTACAAATTCTTCTTTAGGAAAATTTAAAGGTGTCAGTAAATCCATATTTACCAGTCATACATAAAATGGCTGGTCTGCATCACGGTACCTACTGTAATCATTATGCTCTCAAGTAAACATTCATCTGTCTGTCCTTGAAATCAGAGACACACAAAACATTGACCTAAAATGCACATACAATGTCTTACATGTGGACTTTCAATCATATATAAGCGTACTTACAACAATGAAATACAAACACATATAGACACACAAACAAAAGGCAAGCTCTTGTTTAGAAGTATAACTGATCTATTTGTGCACATGAGGTGGTATAAATTTGCAAGATTTGTTTTTAATAAAGACACACTAATACACAGTCAGACATGCATGCATACGTCTCCATGCAGCAGCACACATGCTCACTAAAATGGCTGCTCATGACGGTCGTTCTGGCTACCTCTGTCTCAGTAACAACAGAGTCAGTCCACAGCAAAACCGTTTCTATGCAGTATGATTCTGCCTCAAAATAATAAAAATAAATTTGTATCAAATTTCAGCCTACAGTATATATTACACTGATATAGGCAGTTTTCTATGTAACCATCTGTACTTCATTTTAACTACGTTATCACCTCAGAATACTCACTTACTAATTTCCTCTGTTAGGTATTAGAAACGTACACCCCAACATACAACCTTACATTTAAACTGGACTTGCTTTATGTCTGAAACATGACATGCACAACGTATAGCCTGTTACCTGCAGGTGAGTTACCAGCTCACCTTTTAATACTTAACCAATTACAACAACTAGAATTTCATATACATGACTGACAGAACGTATTATAGATCCCTGGTATTATACGTATCTTTAACCAAAATGTGAGAAGCTCAAGATGTTGGTTCTCATTGCTATTGTCTACGTGGCCAGTCTTCAGCTAAAACAAAGCTACCACACTCTTTAACCCCCCAGCTCAGTCCACTGTATTTTCCATACGTCCACCACATACTTCTGAATGTTTATCATTATGAAAAATAATTTTCACCCTGTCTGTGTTAATCATTATTTTTTTCTGCATAACTACTAATAAGTAATATCATTTTTCAATAATGTAGCTACAATCATTTTCTTGATAAAAAAAAAAAAATCAAATATCTCTCAAATAGTCTCTCATATCTGCAAATGTGCTAGGTAAAAAAATTAAAGTGTCAAACAACCTGTGTGCCGTAGCTTACAAGTCAGCCCATATGCTGAATGAATCAGTGTGGAAAGGCTAGAAACCAAAACAGTCTCCTGAATGTAGTTGATTAATGGGCACATTAAGCAAATTTGAATTTAAAAATGAATACACTTTGAATCATGTTATTCACCAAAAGGTATTGGTTGTTCTTATAACTGAACTATGGGGCCCCTTTTCTCTGTGTTTCCCTGGTGCTCTTTATGTTCTCTATTCAAAGTGTTTTATCATCTGAATCTTTACTCTGTATGTTCTAAGTAATTTTAGGAAATACATTGTGCTGTTAAAGGCATTTTTGAGCATACATTATGTGTATATTTTGCTAATTTCATATAAAGGTCATGCTAAAGTGAAAGCTGCTGTCACTTTTAAATGTGTAAAGCAGGTAATAAAATATAAAATATTCTGACTTAATTTATAAGCCTAGGATTTCCTTATTATTTTAATAGAAATCTGAGTCTTTGAAGAATTAATGTAATTAGAATGATTCGCACAGACAGTGTGGCCTCAGACATATAGTAAGACTATACAGAACTATAACCGAAACTAAATATGTTTAGTATTTTAATTGCTATTGTATTTGTTTTTCTCTGCAGATTTGCTTTGAGGTAAAGAGGCAGCAAGTACCTACTGTGTTGATTGATTTATCCACTCAGCACACGCCCATATATAGTCCCTTCTTCAGTCTTGCCCTCTGTGCTCTTTGTAAAAACATGATGTGGTACTGCGACATGACGCTTGGCAAGAGATGTCCTACAGTTGAAATGTAAAAATTAATACATTTATAAATGAATACATACCCACGAATAAATGTATACACCCCACGTACATCACGCTACACATTTCAGATAAGCCTTCAATAAATCCAAAAATCTAACTTTTCCCTGTTTCAGTAGTTTTAAGTATTACATTCAGTACTGGTTTATAAATTGTGTTATTTCATCATATTTACGGATTCTAGTTATATCATGCTCTAGGCACACTCGAATATAATCTACCACTGCATGCCTTGTTATGCAACACTACAATGACACTATTTTCTATTTTCTATTAGGTCCTGCAATCATAATATAATCTGCTAATTGTATTCACTCACTACATATTTAAAACAGACAGCATGAAAACATTAATAAAGTAATTTATTTAAATCATAGTTCCAAAAATTTTACGTTAAATGTGCTTTAAGAAAAAGTTCAATGAATGTGATGTATATTATATACTCAATACCATAATATAACCTTTTACTTCATTATTTGTGGCATTAATTCAAATCATTACATATTAATGTGATTAATTTAGTTGTATTTATTACAGCAGCTTTACAGGATTGGGAGATGAAATGTCTAATGAACAAGTCAGAGGTGACATTGACAAGGAAAACTCCTTAAGACGGCATAAGAGAGACACCTTGTGAGAAACCAGACTCACAATTAACTCTTTTGAGTGACTAAATGTTGGATGACACTTCATTCAGTAATCTGTCCATTAGTAGGAAAAAATGTTACTGAGGAAAAACTACCCAAAATGTATTATTCATATATCAATACCCAAACATAATATGAAAATGTTATCATTTAATTTGTCCCATCAAAGTTAAGTTGAATGCCTGTGGGTCTGTCGCAAAGCCTTTTCCATGCATAATTAAAGAACCTAAACACTTTTAGCAAAACTATCCAAATATATTACATACACCTACGAATAAGGTCTACCATACACTGTATAATTATATTAAATACAAATGTTAATAAAGCTGTAGAACCAATATTACTTGAATGCAGAATTGCTTTTTCACTTATCATACAAAAGACTGAATAAGTTGTACAATTTGTTTTTAAATTGTATAATATACTTGCATTACCAATACTTATCACATTAATTTTGAGCAGTCTCTAAAACTGCACCAGATCCAGTCACAGGACCTTCTCTCATGTAGCCGAGGATGCTCTCTGTTCCCAAATCTACCATGTTTCTGACTCATCCGTTGCACCTTCTCTGACTCATGCATTCAAACTTGTAAAGAACACCTAGATTTCCTCTAGTCAAGGGTTTTATATTTCTTTTTAGAAATAATAGCTAGCATCCTTTATAAACACAAAATTGTTATACTTTTTGTATTCTAACCTAATGTCTTAGTCCCTTTGTCAGAGGACAGCGGAAGAAATGTAAATAAGAGATTATTCAGAGACAGCTAATAAACTATCTGCTGTCCTCTGTTCAATGTTTAGAATACATATAAAATTGCGAGCAGATTTTTTACATATATAATGTGTATGCATTTCGTTATTACTCCCTAAAACTCTCTAATGAGCCACAAAAATATATTAAATTTTCATATTCGTAAGTAAGGACTGATATGTTGATAGCTACTGTACCATTTACTGATGATGGAAGCAGAAAATTGGAGGTAGTGACTCAGATGTCATTGTGGATCTTCAGACATCCAGATTTCAGAAAAAGTCTTCGAAAAGAGATTGAAGAAAGAAAGATTTGTAAGAAAGACAAAATAAATACATTTAGACACTAATGTGTTTTATGTTAAATTAACCTAAAAGACACAATGCTGAATGTTTACTTTTATTTATTTTCATTGTCATTTACTCTTATTTACTTAATTGTTTAATATACATATTTTTTGCAAATTCCCTAGTTCATATTCAGGCTTTCTTCTATTAATAAGAAGCTAGTATGTTGTTTTTAATATATTTTGCTTGGTAAAGTTATGCTAAGTTTTGCAGGAAGTGATTTAAACTATTTCACAGTGACTTCAGACAGTACAAAATTCTAAGTTCAGAGTTTCACTTGTTCTCCCCAAGTATGTGTGGGATTCCTTCTCACGTTTCAAAAACATGCTCATAAATAGGTTGGCTACACCAAATTACCCCTAGCTATGATTGAGTGTGTGAATGTGTGCATGTTCCTATACAGTGACCTCGTTCAGGGTCTATTCCTACTTCTCACCCAGCATTCCTGGGATAAGCTAAAGGATAAAGCATTTCCATCAGATGAATGAAAGAATAATGAGACAATTGAGAGCATTGTGTTCCTGTCTTATACTTAAGAGAGCTTAGGTTAGATATGGGAAAAAGCACAAAACTGAAAGATTTTAGTTATATTTGAGACAACAGCTAGAAAACACTACAGAGATCTTCTTTCTGATGTGTGTTTAGATACATAAAATATATACATCACTTCCTGAAGAATCCTTAACATTACATTTATTAGGTGAATTGATTTATGGAGTCACTAATCTAAGTTATCTTAAGTTAAAACAAGTTATTAAAGAAATGCAAGACTTCAACAGTATATTAAGAGTCTCACTAACTCCATCTATGACAAGCTCCTTATGTCACATATAGTTCAATAGTTCCAGTGTGGAATGAATTTCACATCAAAGAAATTACCATGTGCATAAACATCACAAACTGTCCATGTAGTTACACGACCCCCCCCCCCCCCCCCACACACACACACCCATTTATGAAAAATATATTGCATATACATTTCAAGCGTGAAACAGTGCAACACTTGATTTGATTCGGATTGAATATGTAAATATATTTGTCTTAAAGACATCTTGATAAAGTGTCATTGCCTTTGGTCATGTATATATTTATTTTTTAAGATAATTATTTTATTTAAATCAGGCAGTTTTTTACTTAAAATGAAATTGCTTCTTAAAGTATGTTCATTCAACAAGTGCTCAGCCTTTTTCGAAACTTTAAGAAAAGCCTCCTATGGGAAGTGCCCTCATGAATCTGGTTTAAAAAATGACAAGAGCTCAAAACTGAAGAATATGAATCTAAAATAATTTGAAATATTAAATAGTTTTTTTAAGCACTTGCCTTAGTCACTCTATTCGTAGAGTTAATGTATTAGTAATATTAAGAAAACTCATTCGATAGGAAGATGTTTCTAAACTTTTTACTTTCTACTCTTAGTGTATACACTTTCCGAGGTGTTTAAAGACTCACGATAGTTCAAATAGAATTGGAAACTATACAGATGTAAACCCTTCAGTTAGGCCACCATAAGCATTAGCATTAGTTGTCCGTATAGTGTTTGAACAATCAAGGCTGAGATTCTAACAGATGAGAGGGTCATGCTCACTGTCATTATGGTGTGAAAGTCCACGTTATCTAATCATATGCTAAATTTCATAGTAAGCACTGTATACCCAAATATACAGTATATAGGCGAGTTTGAAAAAGAAATATATCATAAACCTCGGACAGTGTAAAGTACAGAAGTTATTATCTGGACCACACCCAGTTCTAATACTGTCAGATACTGTTAGATAGACAAATCCGTGATTGGGCCACTTTAAAAGCTTTCCTTTTTATCCTTTTCATTAAGAAAACTGAAAGTGTTACAGGCTGGCCTAACTAACATAACTTTTAATTTTTCTACTGGATGCCATATCTTAGAGAATATTCACATGGCATTTGGAATTAATAGAACACAACTTATTCATGTAAAAGAAAGGCAACAGTTTGATTATTTCTGCTAATAGAAAACTTACAGGGACTGAGCTGAACCGTGTACATGGAGCAGCACGAAGTGGAGGAGACTTCAGTAGTCTCAAGACTTTTTAAAACCTACAAAAGAGACAAAACACATTTTAGCCTTGAGTACAAATATAACGTGCAAAGTCCACAGTATTGAACAGGTTTGCTGAATCACCAAACTCTTGAGTAAAAAAAAACAAAGGTACAACCTACGTCCCTCAACCTCATCACATCATCATATAGGCTAAGTGACACATGAATGTATATATATGAATATATATTATTAGAGATATATGAATAATTCTGTACATTTGTCATACATGATTTGATTCGGTATAAACATAGAAAGCACTGACAAGAAAGTTCTGCGCTTCGTCGAGTCACGGGTAACACTTTGTCCCTGTGTCGCACAAAGACGCACACACACACACACACACACACACACACACACACACACAGATGGGTATCATACACAAAAGGTTACAACTTCTCAGACAGCTGTGAGTGAAGCTGGGTTTGCGGTGCATGGGGTTGGTCTGTGCGCGCGCATAGCAGAGGATGCGCGCGGGGTCATTAACTCACGTTTCAACTTTTCATCTTCAACAAATGCAATATACTTCTTTAATATTTGTTATTGTGCCTATTTCTATTATTATGTTCTTTCTTTCTTTCTTTCTTTCTTTCTTTCTTTGAAAAACAGCAGAGTGGATTAGCTCTTACATTTATACGTACTCGTACATAATAAACGTGCATTTGATATGCATATTTTGCTCATTTTCTTTCTTTGTCGGGATAGAAAATTGTATTTAAGTCGTAAGATCACAACCTGATAAGGCGAGCGTGAGAAACATTGCTACACAATTATGCCCTTACTACGTAATGCAACTTACAGCTAATCTGATCTTCCCAGGACATGAGCTTTAAACTTAGTGTCTGGATCTGTTCATTTTAATAATGATAATAAAAAGAGTTGCATCTCTGCACTCTGTCAAGTGTCACGTTTCATGTGAGAAAAAAAAAGCTATTTCTATTAATAAACCAACAAAAAGTGCTTGGAGCCCTCGGGAGTGTTCCGTCATGACACTGGGCTGTATGGTGTTTGGTTGAGGGAAGTTCATGATGATGTGGAGAGTCTAACCCGTCACCCGTGACCCGTGTCACCCAGGATTTGAACCTATACGTCGTTTTTTTTCTCTCTTATGTTGCCCACTTATCTGATTGCTGCTGTTTTCAGTTATGGGGCCACTTTGTTAAGGGTAAACATAATGTGGTCAGCTCGGAAGCGACGGAACTAAATTTAATGATAACTCGTCATTTCTGGAAGCCATTTGGCTCTTATACAATGTCGTGATGTGACATAAAAGTATTAATATCTGTCCTATTAATATCTGCATAAAAGTAATTTTGATTATTCCATTGCAGTCCCGATTAGTCAAGTTTATTCAATTGCATCATCTACTTGCCTGTATAACTTAATGCGTAACAACTTTTTATATGCACAAATGAATTTTTATTCGATGTCATCATATATGTTACCTTCCAGTGTTTTGAAATCCGGGCTTTAATTGAGAATTCCCCCCCCCCCCTCTCTTTTTGTTTTACATTGATACAGACAAAACTGGGTAACTCATGAGTAGTAATAAAGTTCCACATATAGGTTTAATTGAATAGGAGAGGTATCTTATTACTGTCTACATAAAAGGCCTAACCTGATCATAATCGACAGTGAGATTATGGTCAGGTAACAGCGAGACCTGTTTTGAAATAACTCCAGTCTTACATCTAGGTCACTAAATAATCTCACTGTTTTCACTCAGAGGCCAGGATAAAATTAAATCGTAGCAACAATTTGAGAGATTCCCACGAGAAACAAAATTATAGCCACAAGTTGTGTAAGTTGTGGCGGCTCATTGGACATGCAGAAAGCACGTCGTTAGGGTCATTGTTACTCTCTCTCTCTCTCTCTCCCTCTCTCTCTCACACACACACGCGCGCTTGCTTTGCTTCTTTGGCTTTAGACAGTTGTAAAAATCTTTATTTTCATGAATGTTGTTACTTAGTTATTCAGTGACTGGGAAAGATTGTATATGATCTAGAAATGACCGAGAGTCTGAGTTCTTATTTTATAGGGATGTTACAACTGCCGTGGGCCGTGTGTGTGTGTGTGTGTGTGTGCGTGCGTGTGAGTGCGTGTGTGTGTGTGTGTGATATGAATTACTGGAAGGGAGGAATCTTCTCGGGGCCCCTAGAATGACGTACAGGCTCACAGTGACGCCTGTACTTCCACACCTTGGTACTTATTTATACGCTGATCATTTAAAATCTACTTGTTTGTCCATAAATCGGCGTGCATCTGTGTTAGTGTAATAATGAATAAACGTGTGTAAATATAGTTGAAAAAGGGGTGGGGTCATTTAAACCGTGTTTCCCTTCAAAGGACCCGAACAAGATACCCAACTCCACATCCCCCTCCCCCCTCCCCTTCACCCCCCAAATGGACCTCTGTGTTTTCCCACGTGCGAGCTGGAAACCCTTTGGTGGATGTGTAATGTTTGGGTGACTTTCTGCAATCGTATTCAAGATAAAAAAAAAACGTTCTGGCAATTGACACGCCAGATAGTTTTTAACTCTGAAGTGGTGAAAAAAGTTCGGCTTTCACAGGAGCCGCATCCCACAGCGGCAATAAAAAAAAAAGTCAAATAAGGTACATAATAATAATAATAATAATAATAATAACAACTGTAAACATATAAATTCCAAGAGATCTGTGAAGCTTGTTCCGATGAAAATTCGCCGAATGCGCCTTCCGCAAATGCTTTTTGGGGTAAGGGCTTCCCAGCTAGATACACATGAACAGCAAGCCCAGACCGCAAAAAGATTCGCGAAAGACAAATTTCAGTCCGCTTGCAGATTAAGTCCATGACATCGAACAGTGACATCCAGTCGCCTCGCGCTTTCAGTCTCGCTTGTTTCCTACATCGCGCGATGTGTGTGTATCCAGATCTCGGCAAGCCGAGGCACTGAAGGCTTCTCCGTGCCTAAAGTGTATTCCCACTCATTCACATTCTACGATTCACATTCTACGAGGGGGGCGGGGGTTCAACATCCAAAAGCCAGTACGTTGCTTGCGAGCGCTCTCCACGGTCCTGAATACACTCCTTATCCCGATAGTTTATTTCCCACCTATTTCTCCCCTTTCAGTTCGCCTAGCGCCCTGCACTGTATGACTCGCCTTATAATACAATCTTTACACGCGTGCAAAAAAAAAAACAACAAAACAAAAAAACCCACGGACTCTTTTTCTCGTTGCTCTGCGCTTCTTTTGTTGTAGACAAAATGTCACATATCCCCTCATTCGAGCTATCGCTTAGTAGAGCCATGAGCAGATAGTGCCGCTGGAGTGCTCTGGGTGGGAAGAGAGCAGTCTGTAATCTGCTCGCAATAAATAGGGAGCAGCAAGGAATCCTATTGGACCAAACAAAAAATCGTCATCCACCAATCGGTGTCTTGCTCATATAGGGACCCCCCTTTTTGAAAAAAAATAAAAAAGAAAGAAAGAAAGGGGAAACCAAATTGCATCCTAGTTATCGCAAATGACCAGACATTCGCATAAAACAATGTTAAAAATATAAAATAAAAATTTTGTCTAGTCACGTCTTAGAGTGTTTCGTGATGTTAGTACGGCATCGTATACATTCACGATTGCGATCATATTGCTGGTTAAGGCAAGCCTATGAATGACGGTATACCGCCAGTGTTTAGGCTGTAGAAACAAATGACCATTAATAACCAGGTTCACCCCTTTCCAGGACAGTGTGTCATTCAAGAGAGCAGACCATCTAATCGCCCTCCACACGAATTCAGAACAACATGACAGGTTTCTGAAGCAGTTTCATTGCATGACCACAGAGAGTTCACTGGCTGATACCATTGAGTGGGGACATGGGGGTCCCCATAAACTACCTGCACAATAATTCAGATTTCTTTCATTGACGTAGCCAAAACTTCATAGCCGCACTCATTTAGTGCTGAACGCAAACTTGATGTATTACTTGCATTTACAAAATAAATTACATTATCTTTAACACAATGTTATTTAATAATGTAGCACATGTTGCTACAACAAAATAAAATGAACAACAACAACAACAACAACAACAATTCCGGTGGCTTAAAGAATTTTACTACTGTACTCACTAAACTATATTACCATCATTATTATTACTTTTACACCAACAAGAAGAAATAATTGCAACATAAAAGTAATATAAAATGGCAAGCAACCATTTGTTCCCTCAGAATAACAGACCTAGTGTGTACAGTATTGGTAGCTGAATTTTACTTACCAGAGTATTCCTGTTCCTATATCCACATAGTAATCATTTGTCAAAATGCACCACAAAGTCTCTGGCAATCCCTTTTTGGAACTATATGCAAGAAACTGTACTAGGTGGGAGGGTCACGATCTATATCTGGACCCCCCTCCCCGCCTGGTATACACACACACACACACACACACACACACACACACACACACACACCAGTCGGAACTCATCCCAAACCAAGATCCTCCCTCCCGTCCCTTAATCACAGATATTCTTCTCATGTCTTCGGTGGTGCAAGGGGAGGTTGAGGTGGCTCAACGCAAAGAGTAAAGGGCTAGAGAGATAACATGTGTAAATATATTGCCCAGATGCCATTAAGAGGATTTTATTGGGTGGTCGTTTCGTCTGCGGTCGTCTCCAGCAGTCAGTCACGATTCTCCCCCTTCCGTCTGCAGCGCACAGCGACTGCATCTCCTGACGCAGCCAACGCGCCCATATTACTCACTATAGCAGTCACGACTCGGAGAAATCTGTTTTGCCATCAAAATTACACCGCCAGTATTGCATTATTTAAGAAGGACTTGGCCTGTATGGACTATTGGTGCGTTTAACAAAGAAAGCCACATGGTATTTGAAGTCAAGGTTATCAACATTGTGTTTTCGTTCCCCATGCCAGCAATCAGTGCTCTCTAAATATGAGTTTGCATTCCTGATATCAACAATTTGCCAGTTTCAGTGTTTGTTTCTTTTGGATGATGGATCATCCGAATGGTAGGTATTCAAGAAATCTGACTAGGATCATGGATACTGTATCATGGGTCATGGTAGAAAACGTTGCACGACTCGTATAAACCTGAAATATGCTGTCCAAGTCGACTCTTACGAGCCACATTGTTGCGGTGTAACACTGCTCTTTGGCGCGATAGATCAGGATAGCGGCGTCTGCCAACTGTTGTTTCTTTACGCGCAAGTCTTCTCACTCTCGAGCACACACTTCCTCAGATTTGTACCAAATTTCGGATAAGTCGCGGTGTGCTGCAGACTTAGAGTTACGAATCTGTCAAGAGTACTGGCAGATGCAGTTTTGTGACTGCTGGTGATACTCTGTAGCCTAAATAAGACTAATAAATAGAAAAGTGAACGCATAGGTGCCATCACTAGAGCAGCATTTCAGTTCATGGCAACGAGAAAACAGTCTGTTGCAGCGCTGTATAATGAAAATGACGTGGGCGGAAGAGTAATCCAAGTCAGCCCGCCTATTGCCATATTATCTTTAGCTTATAACTGCAAACTGAATTGTACGAACAATGCAGGCGGGAAAGCTGTCATGCGGACTTATATGTGCACGAAATTTAAGGACGCATTTCAAATGGCTCTGGAAAGCAGACTGCTTGCGCTGCTGCATCCATCTGCGGGTGGTAGCTATTTTAAAAATATGCCTAGTAGAGGGTAATTTTGGTGCAGGTCGGGCAGGAGCACAAGCTCCCCTTGACGCCACATTGTATTTTCAGCTCAGTGTGCAGCCGGTGGGTTCCCCTCTCATCGCATCGACTCCGGTGCAGCGCTTCTCCAGCGCCTCCCGGCACTCCTTCTTTCCCATGCATGCTTTCATCTAGTGTCCTCTTCATCTGTTAAACCAACATCACCCGGTGCTTTTCTGATGGTAGGGATTTCCATTCGCGAACTTTCAGTTGTAGCGACGACAGAAAGCGTAAAAAATGGCTCAACAGCGCCGTCAGACAAATGAGTTTGGTCTTGCTTGTGTGGTTGTCATATTTACGATTTGTGAGATTCCTGCTCGAGAGAGAGAAAGAGATGGCGTTTTAATTTCCATGAAGCTGAGGGGGGAAAAAACATGAAGTTACAATCAAAGCTTGGATGAAGTCCATGCCAGTGGCTAAAATGTAGTTTACCCCTGCGTCGAATTCTGCTCTGTGGCGGGAATGGCTTCTGTAGAACCCAACAGCATGCATGCACCAAACCCGGTTGCAATAATCAAACACAAGAAGTATATTGACGCGAACACGGCTTTGCACATGTACTTACCTATGCAGCGAGCCCTGGCTGAAAAGGGAAAACACACACACACACACATACATTTTAAATCAATCAAACGTGACCACATTACACAAGATGACAATCAAATGCTGCCTTTGATTCACGTCTAACCTCAGCAATGTCCAAGGTTTCTCAGAATTGCAGTCCTTTTTATACTTGTGTTACCCCACTGCCTATTTCTGGAGCGCGATCAAACACTGCTGCTATTTTTAGCTCGCAGTACGAAAAAAAAAAAAAAAAAACACTCACAAAGGCATCGCTCCGGAGCGTTACGTGGAGTGCATGCAATGTACATTAATTTCTGTCTCTCCAACTCCGTGCACGGGCTCCGAGTCGGTTCTGTTGCATCGATGCAGTGGTTTTTGTTTACAATACTGCCCTGATCCCCTTTTATTCTTTTGCCTGAAACAACTCGCAAAGTAATCGTTGGAGATCTCTTGTGGTCTCGCATGGTTTGAGTTTATTCCCGTTTTCCTTCTCTTTTATCTCTCCCTCTCTCACCATTCTCTTCATTACACGCGTCTTACGCTGTGTGTCTCCATGCAACTTTCGCTTGGAAACTCAGGACGGATTCGCTGCTCAAGAGAGAGGGAGAGACCCCGCGCGCGAAAGACACACACACACGCACACACACACACAAATCAACCTTACACTACGACTTCAACGTTTTTATACAGAGCGCTACATATATAACAGTAAACAGTAATAGTACTGCGTATTAAACATTATACAAAAGATGATCATTAAGCCTTGCAGTCAGTCTTTTTTCCTGCTGAAGGTTGCGTCAGTTACTAGGCATTGACGTCACATTTAGGTTTTCCCACTTTACTGTCTGTGGCTGTTGATTACAACCATCGCACACAGACGCGCCGGAATAAAAACGGTTTTGTAACAAACTAAAACCAGATTTAAAAAAGGGTTCAGAGATCTACTGCACGTTTTCTTTTAGTATTACAACATTATTATGGAATCGGTTGATGTAGTGGATTTCCGTCGCGACCAACTTGCTTTGCCATGGACGCATCCAGTGCAGGGAACACCATGTATCATTTCTTTGAACAGCACAGAAGTACCCTGTAGCTGCCCGTATTGACCCAAAGCTTTGGAGCAAAGTGGAGTGTACGGATACTGGTATCACAATGCATAAGGAAGTTCATTCTTCACAACGAGCCATTTATGCGGTATTAAACCTAAAAACCCGAAAGAGATAATGAGGTTTCTTGCTTCTAAATCGTGCAACCTGATATTACAGTCACAAAGCACCCCAGAGAGCCCGAGAGCCAGATTTAGCGAAGAACTTGAAATATGCAGCAAAAAGGGTAAATCAACCACACTGCACCCGAGACGTATCAATACCGCCACTGTCTGAACTAATGGACGCATGGTGTCGCCAAACGCCGCCAGAGTTCTCCTTAAGCCACTGATGTCGTCAGTTCGGTGCCTTGGCAGATTAATAATAATAAAAAAAAATCTTGGCAAATTAGAAAAATCTGATTTTATATTGTTTTGTAAATTTTATTAGGGCTAATAATTTAGTTAAGATTGATAAGGATTACTGCTTTAGTTAGAGGTTATATTAGGCCACTATACACTATACTATACACTATACTATACACTATACTATACACTATACTATACACTATACTATACAAAGTTATTTAGAACAGTTGCCATTTAAATGTGTGTGTGTGTGTGTGTGTGTGTGTGTGTGTGTGTGTGTGTGTGTGTGTGTGTGTGTGTGTGTGTGTGTGTGTGTTTGTTTACCAACCGACCTCATGGGATTGTCTAAAGCACCAGAGCAATATTGCCCGTTTTAACACTTAACTTGTACACTGGAAAACCCAAGAACATCAACAGTACAGGAAAAGAGGTTTTTCTTTGTAGTTATGAAATACTGTGTTTAGTGGAAAATCCATGGTTAATGGTATTGTATGTAAATTGTGAACTTAGTAGATTTTGAATATTAGTGATAATAAAAAAGCATATTGCGCCAACACTCATTAATACTAATACTAATTACAGGTCTACCCGTAGTTCACTGTCACTGTCATGGTATTGCTATATACAGTACAGACCAAAAGTTTGGACACACCTTCTCATTCAAAGAGTTTTCTTTATTGTGTTCTTTATTGTGTTCTTTAGCCTAAACAAGTCTCTTCTGCTTGTTGCCTGTCCTTAGTGGTGGTTTCCTAGCAGATATTCTACCATGAAGGCCTGATTCACACAGTCTCCTCTTAACAGTTGTTCTAGAGATGTGTCTGCTGCTAGAACGCTGTGTGGCATTGACCTGCTCTCTGATCTGAGCTGCTGTTAACCTGCGATTTCTGAGGCTGGTGACTCGGATGAACTTATCCTCTGCAGCAGAGGTGACTCTTGGTCTTCCTTTCCTGGGGTTGTCCACATGTGAGCCAGTTTCTTTGTAACGCTTGATGGTTTTTGTAACTGCACTTGGGGACACTTTCAAAGTTTTCCCAATTTTTCGGACTGACTGACTTTCATTTCTTAAAGATGGCCACTCGCTTTTCTTTACTTAGCTGCTTTTTTCTTGCCATAATACAAATTCATCCTCTTTGAATGAGAAGGTGTGTCCAAACTTTTGGTCTGTATTGTATACTGTACATTCGTTTCTTAGATTCCAAGTTTCTTTTCCTAGAAACTACTTCAAGAATACCTCTTAGTTTGTTTGAGATTTCAAATTTCAGAGAATCCTGTCTAATCTGGCAGTCATGCGGCAAATCTGTAACAAGTACTTACCACTTTTAACTTCCCAGGCTAACCCCTGAATACCCCTGCCACAAGGCCATGAGAAACCCAATCATCTAAAGCTCACTGGTATGGTGTTGGGAAATGGTGGTTGTGGTCATACCACAAGGAAGTGTGGCACTGAACTTGTAGAATCCGAATGTCTCTCCAGTTGGAAGAAGCTCCTAGGAGTATTGCTTTTGTGAGAAACGATTGAACAAACCTGGAGTCAATAATCCCAGTATCCTCAATAGAATCCAGTATCAGAAGTAGCATGCTTGTTTGCATCTAATTGGTGAGTGTTGAAATGTGCCACATGCCATAGTGTGAACATGGTAGCAAAGGTACACATTGCAGATCATGTGTGAGTCATGTGAACCAGTCTCATAGTTGCATGGTATACAGGAACAAAACTGGATATTGGATAAAATACCATTATTTCTCTATCTAAGAAGAATTTTTTTTTTGTATCAGAATAGCAACTTATTGGGGGTTTAGAACTGGTAGGCCTTGAGCTCTGAGAAGATTGGGTGTCAGCACCCGACCTCAATGTGTCCTCTTGTGATATGGCCATCAGGATCCACAGATCTGATGTAGTTGCTGCCCACTCTAAAAATTTACATCAAGTGGGCAATCATCTGCTGTGGGCAACTTGAGATGGCTGCCATAGGCAGGAATAACTGGCGCACTTGATCAGACAAGTAGCTGCCAAACTTTAATTGGATTGACAACAATACTTCACAAATGCACATGACACAGACCTGCATCCACTCTTGCCTTGATGTCTTCCATCCCATGCACTATCTGCAACTGCATGTGCGTATTGACCTTTGGTCTTTGCCGCTACATTTTCACAGATGTGCAAAGTGCACCATCATTCTCAGATACAATCTGAAAGGCTAGCATGACTAGTTGAAGATTTCTGAGTTGGGATGGCTAGAGTTTACCAGGCTACAACAGCGCCTGGCTCTAGGAATAATTACAGACTTGGTAGCCAGTGAAAGATGCTGATGATAACACAATGGTTCTGGAGGGGGGCACACACTCCAGCTCTGATAGTGCCAATAGCCTGGAGAGAAACAGAAGGACATGGACACTCAAATTCCATGATGAGAGTGAAGCTGAGATAACAAAATTCACGGAGGAAAAAATTCATGGAGGGACACATACTATGGCCATGTTATCACCAGTAGGTTTAAGGCAAACATAGTCAAAATCCTATCCAAAAAATACAGAGGTAGCAGATTAACTGGTATGTGTTTAGCACAAGCATATTAGAGGGACATGCATGCTCTGACCTTGCTGATAGCTTAGGAGGATGATAAGGAAATAGAGGGACATAAATTCTCCTAACAAGTAAACTGAAAGACCATTCTACATATCATATACACAGCAGAGTGTATGCTAACAAATTAATCAAGACATTAGAAAACACTCTAGAACACTAGAACGTGACATTGTAAAAGGGCTCAAACAAACAAATGCAAACCCCAACCCTTGTTAAGTCAAGAAAGAGAGGGAAAAAGTCTGTCATGGTGTTGAAGGACATCAGACATCAATACTTTGTAACCATAGTTACATGTTTGATTTAATTAATCAAGACCACATTTCTGATGGGAGTTACTTTTAAAAAGACTAAATTTTGTGGCTTATATGACTGTTAAGTCCAAAGAAGGACACAAACTCAAGTGTTCTTCTAATAAACCCTGCCATTCAGGTGCCACCTTGCCTCCTCTGGCTAATGTTAATTTAGTTGTAAGTGTTCTTTTAGTGAATTACCTGGAAGACATTTTGCCACCTGTGCAGATATTTACAGACTTCTATCTAATGGAAAAGGGACAGAAACATATACCAGAAATAGATTGAAATGGCTGTTAAAATTGCATAAATACTGTGGTTACTGGGCTCAAACAACACAAAACATTTTTTCAGGTCAGCTACCATGCATTCACATTTGCCAATAATAGAGCAACTTGGTATATATCCAGTCACATATCCCTTTTCTGATACCGTCAAACTTATTAAACAGCATAACATTTTACATTAGCCAAGGCATGCACCCAACAGTTAACTAACATGACACTCTAAGTTTCATGCCACATAAACCTAATGTTAGTTATCTCTTTGAAGCTGATGAGTATATTATCCCTCCAAAATTTATTTTGAGCTAATCAGCTAGCAACTGATATAACCAGTGTGTTTAATGTGAGCATGCCAAGCAGACACACCTGAGGCCAACAGGGTGACCTCCACAGGAACATCCAGGGTGCTATGTACTTCTGACTCAGAAATGAATGCCTCTGCCTTTTACTCTCTTAACTTTGTTCTGTCATTTTATACAATCAAAAGTCCTGGTATGACCTCAACACCCCTCACATAATTGTTAGCTCAGTGATCAGAACTGGACAATATTAAAGGTTTTTCTCCAATTGCATGAATCCTGATTGCACATCTCTCAAAAGAAACATACACCCTTCTGGGACAGGACACATTGGTCCACAAATGGCTTCACCTTCTACTATTTACTTTTCCTCCCGTACCATTAGTTCTTTGCACATTCCACTTATTTATTCCATCACTGGACCACACAGTCCTGCTTGTGGCCCTGAGATAACCGGCGAGATCTTTGTTTCCACTACTTTTTTCACTGGTGGCTTTTCTTAGTCCAAAATGGACAGAGAGCTGTGGGTCTCTCAATCAGGTCACAAGTGCCCGTTCGTTTGGCTAGTCAAAGTTAATCAGTCAGTCTAAGATTTTTGGCTTAGTTTACATTCTGGGTGATTTTCACAAGGTTATGAGGAGTCAAATAAAAGTCGTTACACACACACACACACACACACACACACACACACACACACACACACACACATATATATATATATATATATACACACTCACCTAAAGGATTATTAGAAACACCTGTTCAATTTCTCATTAATGCAATTATCTAATCAACCAATCACATGGCAGTTGTACCCATCATGTACCACCATGTACCCATCCTCCGATGGCTACTTCCAGCAGGATAATGCACCATGTCACAAAGCTTGAATAATTTCAAATTGGTTTCTTGAACATGACAATGAGTTCACTGTACTAAAATGGCCCCCACAGTTACCAGATCTCAACCCAATAGAGCATCTTTGGGATGTGGTGGAACGGGAGCTTCGTGCCCTGGATGTGCATCCCACAAATCTCCATCAACTGCAAAATGCTATACTATCAATATCGGCCACCGCTTCTAAAGAATGCTTTCAGCACCTTGTTGAATCAATGCCACGTAGAATTAAGGCAGTTCTAAAGGCGAAAGGGGGTCAAACACTGTATTAGTATAGTGTTCCTAATAATCCTTTAGGTGAGTATATGTGCCAATCACATCGCAGCAACTCAATGCATTTTGTACTTTGATCAAGATGATCTGTCCAAACTGAGCATCAGAATGGGAAATAAAGGTGACTTTCAATGTGGCATAGTTGTTAGTGACAGAGGTGCTGGTCTGAGTATTTCTGAAACTGCTGATCTACTGGGATTTTCACACACAACCATCTCTAGGATTTACAAAAGATGGTCAGAAAAAGAGAAAATATCCTATGAGTGACATATCTCTGGGTAAAAATGCAGTGTTGATGCCAGAGGTCAGAAGAGAATGGCCAGACAGGTTATAGAAAAGCAACAGTATGCCTACACATGCACAACACATTGAATTGGGAAGCAAATGGGCTACAGTAGTAGCAGACCACACCAGGAGCCACTCCTGTCAGCTAAGAACAGGAAACTACGGCTCCAATTCATATAGACTCATCAAAATTGGAAAAATGTTGCCTCTTCTGATGAGTTTCAAAATTAGGATGGTAGTGTCAGTATTTGGCAGAAAAAGCATAAAGAAAAGAGCATGGATCCATCTTGCGCTGTATTAACCATTCAGGCTAGTGGTGGTGATTTAATGTTATGTGGGATATTTTCTTAGTACACTTTGGGCCCCTAAGTACAAATTAAGCATAATTAAAATGTCACATCCTACCTGAGTGTTCTTGTTGATGTTCATCCATTTATGACCAGAATGATAGTGAGCCATGTCACACAGCTAAAATAATCACAAACCAGTTTCTTGAAGATGGCAATGAGTTTCCTGTATTCAAATGGCCTTTAGAGTCACCAGATCTCAATCCAATAGAGCACCTTTGGGATGTGGTGGAAAGGGAGATTTGTATTATGGATGTGCAGCCGACAAATCTGCAGCAAATGTGTGATGCTATCATATCAATATGTTTATAGAACCTTGTTGAACCTATGCCACAAGAAATGAATGCAATTCAGGAAGTTCATACATCCTTATGATGTGTAAATTAAGCACAAATTCCACAAATTGCTAAATATTGTGGCAAAATTGTTTTCATTATATCAGTGTAAATCTTGTGTGATTTTTGAAACATTATAAGTTTACCTTTAACAGATTTTGGTGCAATAATGGAGCATTTTACCTAGTTTATTAAAGACTTTAAAATAATTTAACTTTAGTTTACAGCATCATCTAACAGTTTTAGTTTTACTTCAGTAGTTGAAGACATCATCTTATCTGGGGTTTAGAAATCACATTGGAAAATATGATATAGCAAACATGGTGCACATGTATTTCATGTCTCTTGTACACAAAAATCTGCACATCTTTGGTGTGTTGTCACATAATCTCCCTCGTCATAGTTATGGCAGGAGCAAGAGGAATAAAGAAAAGTATTGATTTGGTAGTAAAACAGACTGATACACTACAGTATATTAAATAGATTTGTTAAGAATATAATATGGTGTTCGCACAACATCTAAATCTCATAATGTCAGATTTTATAGATTGCATGGTGGAAGTTAAACTGATACCTGTACTCCATTAATGATAGGGCAACTACAGTTAGAGAGTGTAAATATAATTTTTCTTGACTTCAACATTCTCCAAAATCCCCTGAATGTATTAGGGTTCATTCATGGGAGCCATTGTTTTGCATAGCTGGTAGTTTTGCTTCACTGATCTTGTAACAGAAAGAAGTGATTTGCTTGGCTTTTCAGTCACTCTGTGCCACATAATTTGATCAAATGAGTAAAAATCCTAAAATGTGAAGTATTTATATCAACCAAAGTGAAAGGGTAGAAACTTTTCAATATTTATGTACATTTGAGAAATTATCCACAGCAAGAGTGTGATCTTTTTTTGTATGATCCTTTCATGTCAAATCTCTCAGAGAAGAAATTAGGCACAAGGAAACTCTGACCTTTTGTACAACACAACGAATATAATCAATATTACACACTTACGTATATTTAAATAGGGACCTAGAACTAATAAAGAATATTGAATATGCAATATATTGAATATCGTTTTGCTTTAATATAAAAAATATATAACTCGTTGTTTTAATATTTATTAATATTGAAACTCTCAGTGCGGTCTCAGCCTGTGTATATACACACGGATGTGTATATACTGTATGTCTATGTTTGTGTGTGTGTCACGCGCACACACAGGTTATAGGAAAGGGCAAAGGACTCTAGCTGTAGTGGAGTTTCAGCTACCTTTCTGAAAACTCTACATTAACCATCCCTCGATGTTTTATTTTTGCATAAAGTCTTATGAAGGTATTAAAACATTTTATTCTTAATTGTGACTACTCAAATCCATGACTGGACATAGATTAATACCAACATGAAATCTGTTACGATTCAGAATTTCCATATGGGCACACAACACCACACAATGCAGCGCCAATACGTCTTCAGCACCATGGAGAGCGCTAGCTAAACGAGTCAGTCAACAACTGCCAGAATTCTTGTAGGTTAAGAATGAATATGCTTCTCAAAAATGCATCCTAAAACTTTAATTGTAGTTCACGCAAGTTGAAAGAATGAACGGCAAATACTTTCGTTTTAAAAATAATATAATTTGCTAAGCTATGTGATACAGCTGCATATACTTAATGGTCCGAAAGCTACTAAGGCCCTTTAGTTTCACCTACAAGCTTACCAACACACAAACAGTTCTTAAACTCTTTCTGTGTTTTCCTTGTAAGCAACATAACAAGGAAGTGTGTTTATTACAGGTAATCAGCGTGTCTGGTCTCTTTGGAAGGGTACATCGAGGCTTGTTATCAACACAAAATGGACACCACCTAGTGTTTTGCTCGCTTATGTAGACTGGGCTTCGCCGTTTTTTTACAGGTCCCATTAAAAACAACATCCAAAATATTTGCACTGGGTTCTCACACATTTTCCTTTGTTTGATGTCCCCCCACCACCAGCACACCCCTCCCTGCCCTCCACTCCCCCCATCTGCTCACTTCTTTCAGTTCCTCTGCCATGGCCATAGACGTTCTAGGAAACGGACACGCTGCTCTGGTGGTTTCAATTGGACAGGACAGGGGGGGGGGGGGGGGGGGACAGGGGGGGAATCTAAATTGATGAAGGGGTTGTTTGAATTTCAAGCTTAGATTAAGAATCTCCGCCCTTATAGCCCTCTCTCTCTGTTTATTTTTCCGTCTCTCCTGCCTTAATGATGTCAATGGAAGCCGAGCTATAGAGCTATTTATAGAACCCCCCCCCCCCCCCTCCCATCAGAATCACATGATTCAGAGCCCAAGCACAATAAACTACCTCAAGAGGAGAGCGTGCATGAATAGAGACGGTGAATATTTATGAACGGGCAGACGGGTGTCACATGATGTTCCTTGTCCATAAGATGTTAAATTTGGTGCTGGAAACTGATAACAGCGACTGAAACGCAGGGTGTTTCCACAGTCCCTTTCCTCATCCCTCTGTGTAACATATCATTAATTAATTAATTCATTCATTCATTCATTTAATCATTCATAGGGCAAAGGCGAGTGCAAATTTCACACGCAGTTCAACATAACACAACAACTTCTTATGTATGGATGACAGAAATGAAGGCTAAAAGAGAATCCCGGGAACCCGCTTTCATTACTGATCCCTCAATGTGCCAGTGTTGCGAGATCCTTCCCAATAAATCCAACCTGCTCTCTACATTCACACGCAGGCCTATTACGTAACAGGTGTAAGTCTATCATTCCTGTAACACACACACACACACACACACACACACACCATTCAAATAGATTTCATCCGAGATTAGAAATAATGGTCAGACAAGATTTATTACTGAACGCGTACGTTTCTTGATTTTACCTGTACACACTCCATATGCGATCATGGACGTATGCATAGATTCACTCCTATCTGATTTATGACACAAACATGCATCTGCAAGCGTGTTTCGTTGGGCTAATTACCGCACTAGATTGTGTAGCTTGAAAGGCCACACGTGTGTAGACCACATCTCCTTCTGGTCCCTGGTTGACATGTTAACACTCACTGGTGTTTCTATATTTAGTAAGCCTGCCAGTGCTGTTACTATTCCAAGCATTGTATATGAGGGGGCGGATGCTATTCGTTCACGAATAAAGGATAACATAAGCTATATACTCTTCCTCGCGGCACTTCAGCCATACTCTTATGTGTCGTGTTTTTTCCCCCCTTCTTATTTTCTTTCTTTTTTTCCGGTTTCAGCAGTAATGAACTGCTGTGTTTCGTAACGGTGCACACAAGCAGTGCTGCATCTCCATCTTCTCCAGCTGCCACACTAACGTACAGCTCGGTGTGGGGATGTATTTTGTGGCTTGACATCAAACCGCAGTGTCTAGTAAATAGTCACGTGATGGGAAAAAAAATCAACTTGAACATTAGTAATGTGAAAGCTAAAATCAAAATCCATACGAGAACATAAGCATCATGGTGTTTTATAACATCTATCAGTGTCAGTACCCTGATCACATTGTTTCACATAAATTCAACACATTGAGCACATTGTTTCACATAATGCAATATATATATATATATATATATATATATATATATATATATATATATATATATATATATATAGGCTTACATCTGCTCGTTTTGTGTTTGAGTTTGTCTTTTTTCATTTTTAAATCTCGAGGGTGGGACTCCATGTTTGTTAACGTCTAAGCCTGCACTCTGATGTGACACATGTAATCTGGAATAAGCAACTCGAGTTCAACAGGGTTAATAAACTCTATCTCTCTTTAAAGAAGGATGAGCTCAAAATATTTGTGTAACTCGCAAATTCCTAGCAAGATCAATCTTCATCACAGCGCAGGATTCACATGATATATATATATATATTTAAAAAAACCTTGCTTGAATATGACGAAGCATGTCTTTCTTTTCACATTTCCAGATTGGGCATCAATGGAGTGCTTTGGGAAATACCTTGTACACTTTAATAACCGCATACTAGCGCGCTAAACAGTGTGTTAGTACGACTCACTAGGCTGTGCTAGTTAGTATGGCAGTATGCGGTTTCGGATGTAACTATGGTCACGAGTCTCTATGGTGACGTTTCACTTGTTCCACAGCGCCACCTACCGCCAGCACATCAGATCCGCTCCTGGGAAGCACTGAAAACTGGACAGGGTGATTTAAAATTTTTTTGATAAACACTAAAAAAACGAAACAAAATTAGCCTTCTGAGAGGAAAATAACAAGAAGCGACTTATTACACGGTTGCAGAGAAAAGCACTGAAACGAAAAACACGGCGCTTTGCTTACCGTGCATATATTTTGTTTATCCAAGCCATGTAACACTAAGTAAGGGCAAACGTTTTTAAAATCACCCATTGAACATGAATTTATATTCATGATATTGGGTCTAAAAATAAACACCCAAGTCTTTTCTTAGCAACAAAGGAGACATCGTGCACAAGTCCCGGTCTTGGTCTCCATCTAGTGGTGTGAGGTTTGTATGACTGTAAATAACGTTAGGGGTCACTGCAGGGCCACAGCTATCCATGGTAATGCTCTTTTTGTACATTGTAACTACTACACTGCTTTATTTCGGCTTCATATCATGATGAGGCAGGATGTACATTTAACTGAAATACTGAAAAAAAAAACCTTTAACTCTACGTCTCCTTAGAATATAACTTTTATATGCTCAGCTAACATTCCACATGCTCAAGTCATACAGTAAGTTGTACAAGTTCAAAGGGTGAAATCGTAAAAAAAAGCAGCTAAAATGGCCGTGTGTGAATGGATTACTTTGCCTGTGGTGATGCAGACGTCCCATAGGCTTCCACATGGCACAGCAAGTCAAACAATTACGCTATAATTCAGAGATGCATTATCAGCTAACAGTGTCATTTACAATACAAGTATTCAAAATTATCATGATTTTCTAGTATTCCTAAAATATGTAGTGTAATGGCCATTTAAATTCAAGTCAAGTCCTTCAAGGGTTAGGGTTACATATCATGAAAGACAAACACACGACTTTGATTTAGAGCCTAAAATAACTGGCAACATATTCCTGCAAATATGAGTAGATATACCTGGCACATACAACATTCATAACATGTTCAAAATTCATACTACAGAAAATATTCCTAGAATATGAAATTTAAATGTGTTTATTCTTGTGGCTGTAAACAATTTAAAATGAGTGCATTTCTAATTACTACAGAAGGTCAGCGTACTATGCTGTACTTATTTTTTTCTGCACAATATTTTATAAAATATCCAGAAAATCTTAGAAACTACTTTGCATGATCTTTTTTCAAACAAAGAGCAAAAAAAAAAAAAAAAGACAATAATGCAGTAAAAGTTAATTTTGTTAAGTACATGCAGAAATGAGGAGAGTGGATTTTGGTGTCTGCAAAATTAAGTACACAATTAAGCAGTGCTCATTAATGAGCAACAAAATGAAGTGTACTTTATTTTTCTTGTTTATGGTTTAAATTTTTGCATCCCCATTAACAAGCAGAACCAGCCACTGTCAATAACAAGCAGAACAAATTCAGTTGAAGTATGCTTGTCAATTATAAAAACTAGAAGTAACAATTGTTTTATGCAAAATACTTAAATACCTAATCCGACTGTAAAATATGCATGCAAAAATGTCAAGTTTAAAATAGGTCCTCCAACTTGAAAAATGTAAGAACCAGTCAATATTTGAAACTAAATTATGGCAACTATCATCTATTTAAGGATTATTGAGACCCACATCACTACAAATACTACACTCCCTGTCTTTTACTAATTAGAAATTACAAAGCCCAAAGGAGGAGATCTGGTATAATCTTAAATATCCTTTTCCAAAAATTACCAATGAGCAGATTTTTTTTTTGACTCAACTGATTTATAATAAAATGCAATTCCAAACAAATGTATCTTACAAAGTCATGTGAAGACACCATCAAACAAAACACTGAAAAACTAAGATAAAAAAAAAAAAAAGATCTGCCATCATACAAATACAATCAAAAAGTACATATTACATTACACAATTGCTTTGATTTTATCATAAAAAACACAACCAAAATAAACTAAATAAAAACAAACAAAAACAAAGTATGATTTCAATACTACATTAAGAAAACAGAGGAGCAAACCTTGGGAGGGATAAAGTACAGTTAAGTGGTACATGGGAAGACTAACAAGACTGATGTCAGAACAGTAGAGATGCTGGCATGTGGCAGACCTGCAGCTGTGTAGATGGATGTCTAAAAATGTTATATAGTCCTCCTTCAGTAAATCCGTCCTCGACTTCTGTTTCCCCGTCCAAAACCTCTGCCTCGGCCACCTCTGAAGCCACCTCTTTGCTCTGAGACGACAGGATGAATTGTACAGTTTTTAGTGAACACACAGACTATGACCTGTTGTCCTCCAACTGTCCTTTAAGTCACTGTTCACTGCATATAGGCCTGTATATATATGCTTGTTTATGCACCGCTTTTCATTTGTTAAAATCTGTAACTCAAATGTACAGATTTTTCCCCATAAGCCCAAAACCAAGTTTAACCGAGCATTTTTTTTTTTTTTTCACGATTTGACAGATGCTACCGACACACAGTTCTGATCAGAAGTTTACATACCATTATCATGAACATCAGGGCAATATTGTGCTTTCAAGGATTTCTTTGCACTGGTCTGTTTCTGGGTTGGAATGATTGTAGAACAGCTTTAATACACCAAGAATTTATAGGACTAGGTTTCATTTAATTGAATAAATTTTTTGTACATTTATTTTCTGATAGAACACTTTGGAGGAATAAAGGTAAGACATTCAAACCCAAGAACCCTGCGCGTGTTCAGCAGGACAGTGGTGCTGGTAGGGTCATGCTTTGCAACAGTTTTTCTGCCAGTGGAACTGGTGCATTCCACATTGGAGAGAAAATGGAGAATGAGGACTACTTTAAAATTCTTCAGCATAACCTAAAAACCACCATTTTGACAGTTTAAACTTAGACAAAATTCAAAAGTTCCAACAGGACAAGGACACCAAACATCAACGCTGGTTGTGTTTTAGGAGCCTCAAGTTTGTGCACCATGTTAAAAAGACAGGTATGTGCCAGGAAACAATCAAATTTAATTGAACCGTACCAAGTCTGCCAAGAAGAGTGGTCAGATATTTTGCCACAACGTGAGCAATGGCTACCAAAACTGTCTAGTGAAATTTAATCTTGCTAAGGCACATTCAACCAGATACTAGGGTTTGCTGCATGTATAATTTTTATCCTGTGTTTAAATAAAAAAATTAAACTTGTGCACCAACCCTGTAATTTGTTCCAAATTGTATAAACCTCCCGCTTCTGACTACGATTCACAACACTGAAATTATGAGGCCCAGGTAAGCAAACTCACCATAAGAAAAGTTTCCAATACTAGCACTGTATTTTCCACTCGGGGGGTTATATATTTGCCGCGCATCCCTCCTGGGCAACGGGGAAACTTTCTTCCCAAGGTCTCCTGTAGGCACACCCTCACCAGAAGGTCGTTTTTGCCTATGGGATGCATAAATGGGTTGTCAAACTATGAGTTCTGAAGTTTAGCATTGCAAAGAAAAAAAAAAACTTGCCAGCAGGGACAAGGAGCTTACCCCACAACGGCCGCTGCCTCAGTTTTTTGCACTGGTTTCCAGGACAAAGTGACAGTGCTCTTATACGATGGAGGGTTGTGGAAGAGATCCTTAAACAGTCAGAAAGATTATCATTAAAAAATATATATATTATAATAATAAAAACCATAAAAAGCAACAAGAAACAGCACTAGATTTATTTATTCTTTCTTTTTCTCTTCCTTTTAAGATTTCTGCGCAATGAAAGCATTACCTTGATGAGAACATTGATGTTGTTGGTAATTTTTAAAGCCACCACTTTGATTTTATTCTACAGGAATAAAAAGCAGAAGTTTGTGAATAACTAACAAAATGCACTAAGCCAAAGATAAGTCATTTAATCATTTAACAAATACCTCCTCAGTTTTTAGAGCATCACCCGTTTTGCCTTGCAAGGCCACACGGAGCTGGCGAATGTACACTTGCAGCCCTCGTGCAAAGTACTGCAGCCTGTAGATCCAAATACATGCATGAAATCACAGCTTGCATGAAAGAAAATCACTCATTTGTCAATTTAGTTTGGCAAGCTAGGACCCACCTGATCTTGAAATCTTTTAATTTCTCAGTATTAACCTTGTCAATAAGAAAGTCTGGTAATTTTTTGCCAAGCTGATGGAAACTGTAGAGTAGGCACTCCACATAGCTGAACTGGAGCTTGGGTTCATCATTCCCAGCATTTTCTCCATTCTCTTCTTCAGGGGGCAAAGGCATGAATTCCTAAACATCAGGAAGAGGGACATGGTTTGGTTATCATTTATCCTTTGGTGTGAACTATATCTTCACATCCCCCTTCTCTCTACACAAAAGGCTGATAATTAAGATGGCCTGTGCGCCTGCAAGCACCACGTCATGTTAACACTCAGTTCTTCCAGTTGCATATTGGATGGTGAAGACTATGACAGCTTAGGGAATGCTGAAATATGACTATTGATAAGTATTGAGTGCAGAAGTTGCATGCTTGATACTATGTAACCCACGATGTGTTGTATTCTTTTTAGTCCCAGGTAGAATTCTGAGGTAAATGTATGGAAGTGAGAGTAGATACCTGTGCTGATGAGAAACTGCTGGCCATTTTCAAGCATTTCGTAGTGATTTCCTTTTTTAATGGCTAGTTTTATACCACAATACTCCTCTACATGAAAATGCTAGTGGTAAGAGCCTGCAAGTTGGGGTTAAATTTTACAGATAAAAGGTGCCTATAAGTATCCAATGTTTAAATTGAACAATTTGACCCCTACTGCCTCATCACATGCAATTTAAGATCTAATTTGAAGGACTCTATCAAACACAAATATTCTAAAATAAGTAGTGAAGGAAAACTAACACACACTCACCTAAAGGATTATTAGGAACACCATACTAATACGGTGTTTGACCCCCTTTCGCCTTCAGAACTGCCTTAATTGTACGTGGCATTGATTCAACAAAGTGCTGAAAGCATTCTTTAGAAACGTTGGCCCATATTGATAGGATAGCATCTTGCAGTTGATGGGCACGAAGCTCCCGTTCCACCACATCCCAAAGATGCTCTATTGGTTTGAGATCTGGTGACTGTGGGGGCCATTTTAGTACAGTGAACTCATTGTCATGTTCAAGAAACCAATTTGAAATTAATCGAGCTTTGTGACATGGTGCATTATCCTGCTGGAAGTAGCCATCAGAGGATGGGTACATGGTGGTCATAAAGGGATGAACATGGTCAGAAACAATCACCTTTCTTTCCCATTCTGACATTCAGTTTGGAGTTCAGGAGATTGTCTTAAACAGGACCACGCCCCTAAATGCATTGAAGCAACTGCCATGTGATTGATTGCTTAGATATTTTTATCTATTGCATTAATGAGAAATTGAACAGGTGTTCCTAATAATCCTTTATGTGAATGTGTAATATATATACATTTCTTTTTTAAAACATATCTTGTCTCACTGCGTAATTTTCTAAAATCCAGTGTGACTCAATTTGATGTTTAAAGTACAAATTGCAGGAATGTGGAATTTTAGTTCCACAGCTGATTATGGGTTTTACCAAAAGTTTCTCAAATAGCATCATGAGGTTGGATTCGAGTTTGTCCATGTCGCCACAAAACGGACTCATCTCAGCCAGCAGTTTCAGTACCTGGAAAAGAATGATAAGGGATCAGCACATCAACAAAACAGATCAATTCGTTTTTAACTATGCTTTCATTAGTCACAACATATTGTAGGACAAGACTAATTCTACAGCATTTTGATTACTGACAAAATTAAAAAATTCTTTTAATGACCAGATATGAATTAGACTATTTTCAAATTACCGCTAGGGATGGGAATCATATGGCGTTTTCAATTTAAATGCGATTAATTGTGCAGCACTAACAATTTTACATTTACAGCATTTGGCCCTGCCCTTATTCAGAGCGACTTAAATTTTACATCATTAGACATCCAAGTAGGTGAGGGCTTTAGCGCCTTCCCCAAGGGTCCAACAATAGCAACTTGGTCCCCTTCGGCAAGTAGTCGAACACTTTAACCATTAGGAGTTTTAACCCAGATGGCATGATTTAGTACAATGGATGTTCGCATGTGTGCCATTTCAGACGACAGATGAGTCCACACTTAAGTGACTTGTAATTATGTATGTGAACTTTCATTAAAGCAAATCCAGTCTGACTTAAAAAGAAAAAATAATAAATAAGAAAAGCAATATAGTTTGTAATGTGAACATAGCCTTATACTTAAGTTGCTTACTTCAAGCTGGATGTCAAGTTCTGCTACAGGGCTGGTGAGCATGCTGAGGTTAGGCAGAACATGTTCGCAGAAATATGTCACAAAGCGTGTGGAATGCACATTTTTCTGTGGAGATCAGAAGAGAAACTATGTTTTTTTTAAACATGACAATAATACATTATTTCTCATTAATGACTTGCCTATTAACACAGTAATATAAAAATCTACAATCAGATTGAGAGGTGAAGTCAAGTGTGTGCTGTTGTTCAGCTTACCGAGAACAGTGGCAATGCTTGGCGTGTACACTGCAGCAGTCGGTCTACGCTGTCAGCATCAGCAGGGTTGAGGGCCTGCTCCAGGAAGGCCTGTTCCACCACCAGCTCCACCAGCTGCTGTCTCCCGCTCACTGTCTGCAGGCTCTTCATGCCAGACAGGACCCGCATAAGAAGAACAAATTCCTCTCCAGTCACATCCTCCAAAACCTGCAGCACAATAGAGTGCATAGGAAGAAATGGTCATCTTACCCGGGTTGAAACTTTATTAAAAAAAAAAAAAAAAAAAAAAAAATCATCATCATCTGCCACCAATCCAAATACTGGTTAAAAAAAAAAAAAAAAAAAAAAACTAGCTCAATATTAGGTGGGTGATCATAATGTTATGGCTAATCAGTGTGTGTGTGTGTGTGTGTGTGTGTGTGTGTGTGTGTGTGTGTGTGTGTGTGTGTGTATATAAATCAACTAAAATTTAAATTATCAGTTGGATAAGTTAATAATAAACCTACAAATATTCAACAATTCTTACTTGAGAGAATCTTGAACATATATATGAACACAACCATAATGCTTTGTGGTTGAGGAAACAAAAACTAGAACATAGTTGCAAGCAATAATGAGCGGGACCAAACACCCTGCGCCACCACCACCACCTGGGCACACCAGAAAGACAGCAGGCCCAGTGGGCACGTGCATTTAAAGGTCGGTATCCCAATACCATTATGACATTTAAAAAAAAAAAGGGGGGGAATTTTATGATTAGACCTCGAAAAAGTCCAGATGCTGGAAAAAAAAAAAAAAAGCGTCACACTATGTCGTCAATAAAAAATTAATTTTAAGGCATCTTCACAGCTGACCAGTTTGAGATCAAAAAGACCTCTACAATTTTGCATCCTCAATATCTTTAGATCACATTGACTCGGTTTGGTGGCGATGGTATAAGATACCTAGGAGGAGTATATAAAATTCCTTCGGGTGTGTTTTGGCAAAAGACAAAATAACTGACTTCCTGTTGAGTTGAGCCCATGGCATGCAGTGTGAAAGCTGTTCAGCTCAATGAGCTCTAAATGTGTTAA
Organism: Clarias fuscus; assembly: GCA_030347435.1. Classification (NCBI taxonomy): domain Eukaryota; kingdom Metazoa; phylum Chordata; class Actinopteri; order Siluriformes; family Clariidae; genus Clarias; species Clarias fuscus. The sequence continues at coordinate 23,864,735 of CM059204.1, forward strand.
GACGCGTTAGGGAAATCAATAGGGCCCGTCACACTATGACAACATAGGGCTGATGTCATAGTGCTTGGGCCCTAAAAATAGAGCTAAGACTTTAGCCCTGACCAAAAGATTACCAACGTGAGAGTGTGGGGCTTAAAGGGGTGTCAACATCAAAGGGCCCAAAACATCTATACAACCGTCACTCGTTCCACATTAATATTGTGATCGGCTCCTCTGCTATTTATATTTGGGGTAAATGATCACCCTAGCTGCAAATAACATGTACTAGTATATTTTAGTGTTAAAATGTGGAGCTCAATGCAAAATACATAAAAGATAGGCAAGTCTGCCATGGAGAACAACCGGGTGATCCTTTTTCTATTTGAAGAAGTATAAAAGGCTATAAAAGAACAAGCAAACCAATCCAAGCTCAATCCAATTCTAGGACTTACTTTTGACAATTCACTAAAAATATATTGAATATTTCTACCTTTTTTGTTTCTGTGAGAATGTAGTCCTCTACTTCCTTGGTCAAGGTTTCTTCTGGCATCGTCTTCAATTTGGCAGAGAGGAACTTAATTGCTCTCTCTCGTACAACATCCTCTCCTTGTAGAATTTGGCTAAAAAGACCTCCAAGTGTCCCTGAGACACAATGATTTGGGAAAAGTTGAGACAGGGCTAATTCACAACATATTCATAGAAAAAAAAAAATATATATATATATATATATACAAAAAGGGTGGGGGGAGGTCAGGGGAACATAGCATCTAATGACATATTCATGTTTTTATTTATGACATTAAATTTAACCTAGCTTTTATAGTCCACAAAAAGATTTACATCAACACAGAAAAACATTTGGTTATTAATACATTACCTCTAGCATCGATTTTGAATATGGAAATCAGTGCAGTGGTTACTTGATTGAATTCTGCTGCATCATCTGGAAATGAGAAGAAAAAGCCGCTCGTTTAAATGGCAAAATAAGTACATAAAGGCTTCGGAGTTCTCTGTGTTGGCTGTAAAACTTGGGCAAAAAACTGATGGTGATGGTGGCAGTAATATTTCAGACAAGCACACATTTTCTCCTTTGGCCTTCCTGCCCCTAATGAGTGTGGTTATTATAAATATACAAACCTGTAAAAAATAAAAACCCTACATACACTACCAGTCAATCTAATTATGAGATTCTTACTAATTTTTTTCATCTCTTTCTACACTGAAAGAGATGAAAAAAAGAGATGTAAAACAATGCTGAAGGCATACACTTACACTGAAAGAGATGTAAAACAATGCTGAAGGCATCCAAAATATGCAATAATCCCCTTTGAACAGTTGATTTTGATGTGTGTCTGTTACTCATGCTCTGTAAAGCCTTCACAACGGCTCTAACCTGAGGTACTATAATTTGGTGATTTTTGTGACTGGTAACTCTTAACTCTTCTCAACCAGTTTCATCATGGTGCTTGATGGGGGTTTTGCAATACCTGACAATACTGTTCTTGCAAGAACTAACAGCTAACTTCCATAACAGCTGACCTTCGTGCTGTTAAAATAACAACTGTCTGGAGTTGATAAGTACCCAATACCATGAGTGTTATTTTAAAGTTTTAAAATACAGTATTGTTCTAGAAAGTAGAAAATAAATCTAAACTTGTGCCCAAACATTTGACCAATACTGTATACTGGTAACAACAAATGTAAGAAAAGTCATATTTTCTAATCTTGTTCGGTGGATTCTGTAAACACTTCACATAAAAATTTGTATTAAATGTCAAATAGGATCTACCACCTCTTCTTAGAAATACCTGTTTGAAGTAGTTGTGTGAGAATGTCTGCTACTCTGGGTAGATTCTCTCCAGCTGCAAAGCGTGGAAGTTCCTTGATCGCCTGTCTGCGAATCTGCAAGATAAAATACAACTGCTAAGTTATACTTTGTAGGTAGTTAGATTTAATTAATCCAAATCAATGAAAAATTAAGTTACTGAACAAAACCCAAAATGATAAAAAAAAAAATATCCATAAAATAAATAAATAAATAGTGCATATATAAATTTTTACCATTGAAGATACAAGATGCTCAAGGGAAACTATTACAGGTCTGAGTGTATATTACATGATGTGTTCACATAACTTCATTACATTTTCTCCTTTTGACTGTTGCACTATATTGTTTGGACTGTTACATACAAGATTGTTTTAGTGGTACTGACGTGTTAATTAGGGATCAATTAGCTTTTGTATAAATGTGGGCCAGAAAGACACAAACCTACCGATACATCTTCATCTTCACACAAATCCAACTGTGCATTAATTGCTGCATCTGCCAGGTCTGGAAAACTGCTGAAGAATTTTGGAATGAACTGTGCAGCAAGCCGCTTCTCCTTTGGCCCTCCTTTCACACCATCCAGAATAACTTGGTATGCATCTTTATGCTGAAACAAAAAAAGGCGTATACATAATGTTAGGAAAACAATGCAGCGGTAGAAATCTGTTGCCATCTCACAGCTCCATGGGCTCTCAAGTCGGTTCCGAGTTTGGGTTATTATCCGTGTGGAATTTCTGTGCTTCGGTTTCATATAGATTCAGGTTTCCTCCCAACAACATGTAACTACGAGGAATTTCTACATTACAACTGATGTGTAATGCATCAATGACTATATATGAAATGAGACCTATGCATCAAACATGGTATTCCCAGGGAAGTCTGAAAATCCCGACCTGGATGAAGAACTTAGTGAAGGAGAATGAACAAATAAATTAACTGAAACTTCAACCGCATGAAAATTTTAAAATATATTACTGTATTAGACAAAATTTTATATATATATATAAATAAAACGCTAATTGAGAGATATTTGTGCACGCTTAAATAGCTGTAAGTAAGTTAGGTCCTTTCAGCCTACACAGAATTTGAGTTTTAATAACGTTAGTAAATCTATGTTTTGGACAAATGTGACAGAAGCTGACCTACCTCCCCCCTCCTCCTTCACCACTGTATTCCACACCCATGAAGGGCTACAGCCAGTCACCGGAGCTTAATCCTACACTACAGAAGCCACTCTACCCATTTAGTGCACTTTTATTAATGCTGTACAGTTATAATGCACTAGGCTCTGTTAGCAACAAGACTGCTAACCCATGTTAGGTTTCCATTAGCTTAGCCTAGTTAGCTTAGCCAACTGTTGTAGGCCGTAGGTCTTTCTGCAATGCAATATAGTCAAATAGACTAAACCAATTTAAGCACTGAGTTAGTTGTATGTGTTATATTGCAGTAAAGACGCAACGTTTGTGTAAATAGCGCTTGTTCTTCGTGCTGCGGGAACACAGACCTGGCTGAGATCCTCCTTGGCGTCGGCTAGGATGCCGTAATTACGGTACAGCTCCTCCACTGTGGCCGCCATCTGTATCAATGAATCCGCGAGTAATGGAAAGTAAACGCCTTTTTTTTTAACCCCCCTTAAGATACCCCCTACTAGCGCGAGCTAATCTCGGACTTCTGGAAAAATCGCAACATCAGACTTTTCCTCTCGAATTCGAAGCTAAACGCTTCTTTGCGCGCGCTAGCCTACAAGCTCGTGCGCTAAATCGTCGCCGTATTTGTGACGCGCTGGAATACGTCACTTTCCCCCCTGACGTTGTTTCCCCGACCTCCTGGGCAGGCAGATGTTGTTACGCTGCCCTCTTGTGTCACGGGGTGGAATTTAACCACAACTGCCTGTATGGCTCCACCTAGTGTAAGTCAGTACACTAGAAATGCCGCCTCACACAGCTGAGGAACTTCGTATGGTGTGTGCGTGTCAGTACTGTTAGTATGTTCTTAGATCTGTATTGTTTTGGCTTGCATTGTGCTCAGGAGCTTATGCTGACACAAGTTGTACAGCCGTGGCCAAACGTTCTGCAAATGGCACAAATATTATTTTTCACAAAGTCTGCTGCTGCAGTGTTATTTCTTTTTGTCAGATGCTATAATTGCAAGTATTTCATAAATGTCAAACTTTATTGACAATTACATTAAGTTTATGCAAAGAGTCAGTATTTGCAGTGTTGACCCTACTTTTTCAAGACCTCTGTAATTCGCCGTGGCATGCTGTCAATTAACTTCTGGGCCACATCTTGACAGATAGCAGCCCATTTTTGCATAATTAATGCTTGTAGATTGTCAGAATTTGTGGGTTTTTGTTGTCCACTCGCCTCTTAAGGATTGACTCAAGTTCTCAATGGGATTAAGGTCTGGGGAGTTTCCTGGCCAGAAACCCAAAATTTTGATGACTGATAAAAATCTTATGATCTGCGGTCACCCAGGAGATGCTGGAATGTGGTATTTGTTCCCCCTGATTTTTTACTTAAATAGTAAACCTTATAAAATGTCAATTCAGTATTTGAATGGAACGAGAAAAATAAAAAATAAAACTTTCCCATATTTTGTAGCCATGCCTAAATAAACACTCTTTTAGTACTTTTATTTGTGGCTACACTCTCCCCAAGTATCACCTTCACTCTCCTAAGCAGGGTCATACTCCAACACTCCCACACAAAGATTTTCTCCCCAAGGATCAGCATTAAAATAAGGCCACTTAAGCTCCTTAACTGCTTTTCTATTCTAGGAGAACTACATTGATTAAGGGTTGATTTTAGTCCTAAAGGAAACAACCCTTCTTGCAAGTGTCCCACTGGATTACAGTCATAAGCAGTATATTATGTTCAGAAAGTTGTGCCTTGGACATGCAGTTATGATCGTATCTATAAACATTTTTTATGACAAACCAAGATTTACTAAGCAACCTAGGACACAGAATTACACAAAGTAAGACTTTATTACAACAAATGTATACAACACAGCACACTGATGAACACATGTTATAACATTCAAATTGAAATTATAATTAAGACTCTAAAATATATAATGACATAAATTACTCTGTAGAACAGTACACCAGCACCTGCCCTACATTACAAGTGAACATTACATATTAAAAAGGCTCAAAACAAACAAACAAAAAATTGTCACACAGTGGAGTCAAGTCCCTAATCCCAAACAGCTGAATGCCTCCAACAATTTTGCCTAATACTGCATCTGTGTAAACAGTGTTAGCGCAGCAGAGCCGAAATTCCACACAGCTTTGCCACTTGTACAGCTGAAAAAAAGCATGCCTCTTAGAGCATAGCATAGGACACGACTCAGCTAATTATACTGCATGTTTCTTTAACTCTTCTCCCATATGCTTTAAACAGTCAAATGAAACATTATATAGTTTCTAAGAAAGCATTACAGCTTTCCATGTACACAAAAGGCTTTAAAAACTGTGGAAGAAAATTGAAAGTAGATTCCTCTAACATAGGTCAAATTTGTAGAGGTCTCTGTTAAGTATTGTCTTGTGTAAATTAATATGCATGTAAATTTATGGCCAAAACTAGTATACAAACGTTGACGTAATCAACTTCACAGATTTTTAAAAAACCCCACTGGCTGATTATAAAAAAAAAAAAAAAAGGAATGCTCCTGAACACTTTAAATACTTGGCCCACACTGCGTTTTAACTGCTGTGATAATCCACTACTGTAATTACCTGAACAATTCTATATTTGGGGTAAATTATAATTCTTACTTTTCTGGTCTGAAACATTTTCACATTTTTCAAGCCTCTTAGTGCTCATATTGTGAATAATCAGTACACAGTATAGTTTTTAATTTTTATTATTATTTTTAAAAAAATAAAAGCTTCATCAATAATTGAGCAGCAAACAGTTCAGTTTTCAGTTCATCTCGGCAGTGTTCTGACATATCTGTGACTTTGTTTTAGTTGATTGAGAGTCCAGGATTACCAGTTGACGAGATAAAGGCCTGGGGAAGACAGTTCTCTTTGCTTTTGTCACCTGGCTCTTATTATTGACATCAGTTCTTTTTGTCATGGTGAGAAACTGGATGTCTGAATGAACGTTAGCGACCGTGTGGCGCCGTATCCCACCGGTTCTCTCCAGATATGCCTCGCCTTCCTGTTCCACAAGGGGTGTCAGCAGTGATTCTGGAGCGAAGTGTGTGATTGTGATCTCTGGCTGGCCAAAGTGAGGTACACTCTCCAAACTGTTTTCTAAACGACAGCCTGGTGCCAAAGCAGAAAGAACTGGTTATGTTATGTCTTATTATGAATGAAGCAAGTACTGTAATTACAATCATCTATAGCAGTTGTGTTTTACATACAGCTAACAAATGAGGACTGGCCTGATTTTTGTCCAACCCCCCAAAATAAACGGAGAATCTGTTAATTCGTTAACTACCTTAGCAATTAGCTAAATACCTTAAACTCAGATCCTGATTAAATATTCTAACTGTCCTGCATATACAGTGAAACCCTGGCCTGCGAGTGTTTTGCAAGACAAGCAAAATTTGTAAATAGATTCTACCTTAAAAAATGGCAGAGGGCTTGATATACAAGTAGTATGCATGCGTTTTGTGACTGAGCCAATGGTTCTTCTCTCTTGTGCGCTGTGGGATTGTGGGTAACATTGTGACCATTTATGTGCATGCGTAAAGCTAAAGTGTCATTGAGAAATTCCTTACTTTATTCCATACTTTATGTTTTTTTTGGTAATGAATGGCAGTCCATTAACTTGTTTTGCAGGTTATTTATATTTATCAGCCATAAGATTGTGAACACTGACAGGTGTATATGCATATTTATAGGACCAGTCCAGGAACACATGTATGCCTGCTCATTCATGCAGTTATCCTTTCAGCCAATCACGTCGCAGCAGCAAAATCCAAAAGATCATTCAAATTCCAGTCAATTGGCTCAGGTAATGTTCACATCAAAGATCAGAATGCGAGGAAAAGTATGATCTTTGTGATATGAAAGAAAATTATATGAGATCATCTTTTGATCTCTAACCATGGCATGGGCGTTGTTACCACATGGCTTGGTTTCAGCATTTTAGAAACTACTGATGAAGACACACGCACGCACGCATGCAGGCACACAGGTACAAAACAGTGGTTTCAGAATTTATACAGCAAGGTGTAAAAAAAACAAAAACAATAAACATCCTGTTAATGTAGGGTCTGAACTTTGACACACCACAAGAAAGAGCAGAGGAGAATGTCCAGACCGTTAGAACTCATGAGAAGCCTATAGTGAATCAAATAAATACTCTGTACAACCATGTCTTTACAACCATTGTGAGCAGAAAAGTATCTAAGAATACACAAAACACCTCACTCTGGTTGTAAAGAGTTACATTAGAGTAAGTTAGAGTAATTATTTGAGTTATTGTAGACTTCTTGTCTGCTCAAACCAGTCTTGCGGTGTTCCTCTGACCTCTCTTATCAACAAAGTATTTCCACCCCCAGATCTCCTGCTCAAAGTTTATTTTTTCTTCCCTTTTCTGTGTAAATTCTAGGGACTGTTGTATGTGAGTTTCTGGAATACTTAAACCAGCCCATCTTGACCTGTTTCTACATGACTTTTTGCACTAAGCTGCTGCCACATGACTAGATGATTAGATAACCTCATGAATGTGCAGGTACATGGTAGGTGCATTTTCAATTCATTTGTGCAATCAGAATGTATACAAGAGAAGCTGGTGATGCATTATTTTTCTATTAATCTGCTTACTTGACATTGTGAATGCAAGGTGACCCTTTATACCCCAGGTGTAACATAAATTCTTACCAGAAATGGAATCTCTGTGGCTCATGTAGAGGTAGTTACTCAGGTAAGGTGAAATCACCATATCCACTAGTCGTTCTAGAAGGTGGTATTCTTTACTAGGTCCACTAGGCTCATGAATACCCTGTTAAAAAAAATAAAAAATATATAAAACCACAGACATTTAATGAGTTGTTCTACAGGTTGTGAATTTGATTTAAAAAGTGAAAAATACAGCATGTGAGTGGTACATTGTGAACTTGTTTAATGTGTTTGCATGCGTGCATAAACATGTGGGATGATATTTATCTTTAGTACCAGGTCACTGTGCTTGTGGCTTTTGTAACACGACTTTTTATGTAAAAAAATGTAAAAGAAAGGGAAAGAGAATCAGAAAAGACAAACATTAAGGTATTTAACTAATTATATTGCAGGGGCAATATAATAAAATTCCCACCTGCAGTATGAGCAGCATCTGTACTATAGCTGGAGGGTATGAGTCGGTATGGAGCAGGTTCTCCAGAGAAAGCTTCAACAAGACCTGGTCCCTAAAACCCAGCAGAGCCATCTGTCTCACAGTCAGCTCCTGACCCTGTGAGCATGCATACATGCACCAGCACGTACGCGCACACACACACACCGCACACACAGTCACCACATTGTCTACTGACTATGGCTGGCTAACAACATTCTAAAGCAAATGACACTACTCAGTTACCTGCACAGGATAGAATATAGCTTGAAGAGTTGGCAGGATCTCTGTAAAAAATTTTAGCCACATCTCAGACAGAACCTGGAGACAGTTTCCTTCTGGAAAGAAAAAGACAGAAGGAAGGAATCTTAGCACATATTCTATATTTCTCCAAAGCAGCCTGTCCAAACTAAAACATGATCAGGAAGTTGCTCAACATTTATAATTCTACAAAATTTTGGGGGATGTAGAACAATCTAGGAATGGCTTGATGTGTATGCTAAGCACATCTGTAAAGCTGTATACTTCAGTACTGACCATCATGAAGCTGAATCTTCTCCAATATATGTGCCAGGCCTTTGTTCAAGAGCTGATCCTATGTCAAATTAGAATGAAATGTTAGAGCATTTTGGATTTATTGAAATCAACCAATATGAAAAGTCAAGAGTCATTTGCACCCTTTATATTTGGGATTGCAAACACGAGAAGCAGTGCAGTGGAACCTCGGATTGCGAGTAACATGGTTTCTGAACATTCCACAAGACGAGCAAAAATGTGTACTTGATAAATGTGCAAGTCTTGATATATGAGCACCAAGTGTCATCCAGTATCATGTGTCATATATGCGCTTCTTGTTTTGACACCAAGCATCACCTGATCACAACTGAGCCAATGGTTCTGCTTTCTCTCTCTCTTGATGCAGAATTGTGGGTAATCGTCTCCCATGCTCGATGCTCGGTCTAGTGCGTATAGTTAACATCTGTGCGCGCGTGTACTATTTATTAAAAACACTGTAACCACGTGTGTGCATATAAAGCATCTTTTATTTTGTGTTTGTATATGTGTGTGTGTGTAGGACGAATTTCACACACACACACACACACACACACAGGTTAACTGAATAGAGACTCACGCTGTGTGAGGGCACGTCTCTATTTGGTACATTGGCGCATGTGTGTGTGTGAGAAAGTCATCCTACACAGCAACCCCAATGGGTGTGAGTTTGTGTCCATGAGTCTGTGTGTGTGCAGTCGTCCTACACAGCAGCCCCCCCCCCTCCCTCCTTCTCTCCTCTCTCTGATATCAATCACTACAGCCTGATTCTTTTCAAAAGGTAAAGTAAAGGTATATTTATGGGTTGTGGAACAAATCATCTGAGTTTCCATTATGTCTTATGGGGGAAATTTGCTTTGATATACAAATGTTTTGATATACAAGCAAGCTTCCGAAATGAATTATGCTCACAATTAAAGGTTCCACTGTAGTATATAGTTTTTACAAACAAAAAACTTTAAGTAATTATCTTCTTTCTGCAGAAAGTCTAGTTTCACAATAAAAGTACACTTGATGTACACTGATTTGTAGTTAATAGATGCACTGAATAATTCTAAATATTTTATATTATACTTGATATTTATTTTGTTAAATAGACTTCACCTCAAATTTAGAAATGGTTTTTAATAAGTTTTAAACAAAATGGCTGTGATAAACACAACTTTGTTTAATGTTTGAGGTCTTTATAGAAGCTGATGCTGTGCTTGGCCAAAAAGTTTTTTCCCTTATCTAACCATTAAACATGTACTGTAGGAACACAGAACATCTAGTTCTATTGATGCCTTTTGATGCTTCTGGTGCAACAAACAGCTTGTTGTTATGCACGTGCTTTTTTTTATCGCTGACTGTGAAAATTAAAAATCCCCCCCCAAAAAATCACCGAAACCATGGAATTCTGAAACTGTGACCTTGAGTTAGTTTTAGCTTGCTCACCATCCCGTTTTATTTTTACATATCATTTAAATTGTTCTTTTTAAAGAATTTTGTCGAAGGATTTTTTTTTCTAAGGAAACATTCCCCCCCCCATTGAATTTTAGTTAAGGATTTAAATATTGTGCAGTATCATAAATATTTTTTGCTCATTTAAAGTTTCAGCTCATTATCTGAGCACTGATTAAATGTTATACCTGAAAATATTCTGTTATAAAGGAGCCCAGTTCTGTCCTTTGAAGCCACCTAAGAAAAAACAAATATAATGGAGCAAATTGAGCTTAAAACAGCATGATAACCTATTACTATATAGATTTCACTATAGAAAAGGGCAGCAGAAACATGAAACTTTGAAATGAAAAGCAAAAAGAATGAACATGAAACTTCAACAAGTATTATTAAAATATAATTTAACAGAATTATAACATCAAAAACTAAACAAAAGCACATTCATATCTGTCAGTGCAGATTTGCCATTTACTGTTTATTTTTTCCTCACCTGATGCTTTCATTCAGACTGTACAGCTCATTGTTCTGTAACCCTCCTCCTTCAAATACCTTGATGACAGCAGATTGGACACTGCAAACACATCAGGTGAATCAGCTTCTAGGAACCAAATGTGCTCTCACTACACCATTTCGATATGGAAATATTAGCAAACAACAAGCAGTCAAACTTGCATAGTCATGCATAAATAATAAGCAGGACTTCCTCAAGAAGTGTGCCACATAAGCATCTAAAAATTCCAGCGTAAATTCTTTCTGACTGAATGAGGATGTGTATTTCCGTCTCCAAAGTCACCATAGCCTCCCTTTTCGGCCCCAAATCCCTTACAACTGAATAACATCCTGCTCACCACTTCCTGAGAGTTGGGCAGCAGCAGCACTATTTCCAGACAGATATAAAGAAGGCAAAGAGCAGAATAGCCCCCTACACATACTGCATGAAAGTATGAATAATATGTAATTATAGCATGTATAATTCATACATATTTTTAGTGTGATTATGTTTCCTTATCATTTACATTTTCCTCAGCATTTAACTCTGAGCAGTTGAAAGTTGAGGGCCTTGCAAAACGGCCTAACAGTGGCCCTGGGGTTTGAACTCCGTGACCTTCTGATCAGTCATTCAACATAAATCACAATGAGCCACCCCTGCCCTAGTGGTTAAAAACGCTACTAGTTTACAAGCTAGGTGCTTTTACTTAAAGAGGAATTCTGAGCTACAGTATGAGCTTTCTCAAATCATTATCTCTTCCAATTCAAATTAAGTAGTCATAAAAAAAGGTTCCAAAGTTGCTGAGTTCACCTGAGCCCAAAAGTGTGCATCATTGCTAATGAACAGAGCTGTCATATTCTCTTCTCCGGACACACTGAGTTATTGAGTTGTGTTAAGTGTTAAGTGTTAAGCAGCACAGATAGTGTGTTGCCTTGCACTGTTTATGGTTCAAAACCCAGTTCAAGTTCATATAGCACGGCTGGATTTTCCTGCTGGAAACCCTACAGTAGTACTTTGAGAATATTCGCAGTAAATCTCCTAAATGTAAATAAACACAAACTATAAAGATGAAATATGGGTTCACAATAATGGTGTTTACTGATTCTAGGAATGTATAGTTTACTGTAACAACACAAAAGATTGCACTAATTTTGATGTTTTGAAGTATAAACGACACTGACAACCTCAATTGCTTTGAAAAGTTCAAATTCCCAGTTGAAACAATTGCCGCTGTTAATTCTTTAAAACTGGGTACTTTTCATCAGCATATTTAACAGGATTACTGGGTACCTTTCATCAGCATATTTAACAATATTAGAAGAATCAGTACAAGTCCCTCAGCTGTTATATTACGCTTCACAAAATGTAGTTTAAATTGTTATTTAATAAAAAAAAAAAATCTAAAAGTCAAAAGGAATCATTGTAAATTATTTGAGAAAATTTCCCTAAAGCTCCTATACACAAGTAGGGCATTTCACATGTACAGGCTTACACCCACCTATTCCAGATACTTGCATTGGAGAGTTGCAGAGATGGTGAACTGGCGTGAAAGCGAGCCAGGTCTGATAGCACCGGTGAGCTCATAAAGCGAGGACGACGAAAAGATCCCATCATACACTGGAATTGAAGTCCACAAGGTAAAAAAAAAAGAATGCAAGTAAGAGAGAAAAAAAACAAACTCAAGTCAACTTGTGCTTCCTTTCTAGATATGTACTCACGTGAAGGAAAGTGGGTACAAAAACGGTTACAAGAGTGTTGTTTACACTGTATATATCTGTGGTGACTCAAAATGATAGATACGCATGTCATACTGAAAGCCACATAGAACGCCTGTGAGAGCCGAGCTCACTTCCTTTAGTCTGAACTCTTCCTGCCTAAACCATGCATGATGATGTACCACCCATGGCTGTTGTTTATGGCACACAGTATACATTATTAACACAATATATATTTTATTGAAATAATGGACTTTCATTTTCTGTTAATAGAATTCTGATACTGTTCACGAATGTGAATATGACAGCTGTCTCCCTCATGTCATCTCTGCCTCATCAACTCATGCATGCATATTTAATGAATGTGTTGTACATTTCTGAGTCAGGCCATACTGCTCACACATATCCAGCCAGCAATCCACCCCAGCACACTGTAGCTTAGTCCAACACACACATCTGATACAAGATTTGACAGTCTAAAAAAAGTTTGCCAAAATTGTGCTCTGTATTAAAAATTTTAATGTAACGGACTTAAAAAAAAGCATGATTCCTGTATCTGGCTGGCAATAATATGGCACATTGGAACTTTGTATTGTTTAAAAACAAAGCTGCAGACTAGACATTTCCAAGAAACCAATTTCCTAAAACTGTGATCAGATTGACGCATTACACAGTCTAAGTAAATGCATAGCAACAAGACTGTAAATGAAAACGAAAAGCACTCTTGCTTGCCATCTGGTAAACATGGGCATGTAAGCTTGGCAAGCTTATTCCCAGTTCTGTTGATTAATGAGAAGCTTTTGGGTTCTTGGAAACACACTATAATGATAACTTGCCTATGAAAAGACATGATATTTATCAACATAACCTTATATTACAGACCTCCACTTATGATGCCATGCCTTCAGACGCCAGTTAGGAGGTAGGGTTTGTAGTTTTCTTACATCTGGACGTTTATTGTGTTCAGGCATTTAGAGAGAACCTTTTGATCATTTTCTGCCACTGTCAGTAGAGGACATTCACAAGGATTCAACTAGATAATTGAATTAAACCCACAGGTCCTATGACTGAGAATGGACCCGATTAGATCAAGTAAGCTTAGCTCAAATGAGAATGATGTTAATGATTTAGGAAAATGTGAATTTTAAATAGCATTCAGAAAAAAAAACCATTGCTTTGCTACAACTAAAATAATAATAATAATAATACAGAAATGTTGACATTTCCCAGGCTGAAAAAACACAAGTTAGTCTGATCAGCTACCAGATGACAGAAAGAGCCGGCCATGCTGGTAGACCATCCCTACCAGCTGCTAAATGTTGGTCATGTAATGATTTTCTAAATACCTGCTACTAATTTAACATTGTAAAAAAATATTAAGTAAATGTACAGGACAATAAGCCAATTGTAAAAAAAAAAAAAAAAAAACATTTGGTGATTGGTTTAGTCAAATAATCAGGAGCCTGAAAAATAACTTGGTTCATTTGTGCTTGGCCAAAAAAGTAAGTAAGCTTTGATGTAGTTTAAGTTCAACATAAATGCTGTCTGAGTTGCTCAGACTGAGAGCATCAGGGCACTTTTGCTTCAAATGGACAAAACGTGAGTTACTGTAAGAGAACAGCAGCAGCTGCAGCATCTCATGTTGCGACTGCACTTTGCTTCAACTTCTAAGCGGCGTATTTACAACAACAAACAGGAATAAACACACTTTTAGCAAAAGTAGGCTACTGCATCTCCGACAACTGAGCTGCCTGCCTACACACACACACACACACTCACCGAGTCCTTTTCGCAGCAGGAATAAAGTTGCCTCAGCTTTTCTCACACACTCCTCTCTTAGAGCATATATACCAGTACTAATATCTGCCGAAGTATTAAAACAACACACTGAAATGCTACCGGTTAGAAGGCGATGAAGTGAGCTTCGAAGTAGCTCTATGTGTGTGTGTGTGTGTGTGGGAGGAGTTAGTGTGTCACACACTACTGCTTCACTTGCTCTGCACACAAGTGGCACTTTTCATGACACTATACGCGTTATGCCTGTTAATGTGAAGTTTATAGTCTGTGTCCTGTTCATCATTAGTAATGTGCTATTTCACCCAGCCATGCTGCCTCCTCGGACCTCACCGCAGTGCATCTGTATCGAGTGTTTTACATAAGCATTCTAAGTGATTATTAGAAATATTAAAAATTAAAATAGATCTCCCAAAGCCCCAAAGACATGTGTGCACAGGTGCGAGTGTAAACAAGACACCGAAGGAATGGGACCGGCAATAAATTCAGCTTTTTAGTTTGGATTCACACTAGTCGTTTATAACTATTTTATTTGTTTATTTTTATTTTATTCCTAGCTCTAAGGAAATCGAACAATCAATTTATCTTTCAATCAATCAATCAATCAATCAATCAATCAATCAATCAAATATACAGTGCACAGCTGAACAGATTCAGTTACTATATTCCCACCACACATCAGAATGGCAAAATGGTATCTCAGTGATGGTGCATGTAACAGGGTATTAAGTGCCTTAGGGGATTTTCATATCTGCTTTGGAAATGCTTTGTTGATAAAAGAAGTCAGAAGAGAGTGGCCAGACTCTTTAATAAATATTTGAGCCGTGACAACTACCAATAATAATATTAAAAATAAAATATCAAAAGAAATCTTAATTTTTTATGATGATGATGATGATGATAATGACGCCGTTATTGTTGTTATTTGCAATAATATTTTTGTTATAATACAATAAAATATTAAGACAAATTACATCAGTACAGTAAGCTTTGAAAGTCAATAAAGTCTACTAAGCATTTTTTTTCTCCACGCTTTAACTTTCATCAGTTTCATCTTCCTGCTTCTTGTATATAAACCTAAGTTTAGAAATTTGCTGAGTCATTATTGAACTTACTTGACATCTGGCACTAGGCTAATTGTTCACAACTCTGACGATTTTTCTGTTATCTGCGTCATCAGCTGTACTCGGTTTATGCAGATGATTTGGTCTGTGCCAAATAATTTTGACCTTTTCTTTCTTTCTTTCTTTCTTTCTTTCTTTCTTTCTATTTATTTATTTACTTGTCTACTTTCTTACCCACCAGAAATGTTTCTTTTGGGTCACGATGTCTGACTCAGGCAGTAGTTTGGGGTTTTGTAAAGTATTCTATTCTATTTTGAAATAGAAATAGGGACGTTATTAAAAATGTTACTTTTAGATTACATACGAATACTAAAAGATTAAATATATAAATATAAATAGCCTGCTGTATATGCACTGGTTAGATTAGTAAACCACACAAAATGCAAATATATGCAAAGAAACAGTGGTTAATACAGGTTCTTTGTGCACAAAGATCACAATTCCATAGTAATGTTAACATTGCTGTCCGGGTACTTCAGTTAGAACGTACAAATTAAATTCAAATTGTTTATGAATGCAATCACAATTAATCATTAATCAAGATTCCTTGTATAACTCATTTATTTATCACATAAAATCTACACAGTCGCTGCAGATTGCCTTTGTAAGGGTAGGAAAACTAAAGGTTTCTTAACTTCAAATGAATCGTTCGGATCGCTGCAAAAATTCTCATCGTGTGACGGACTGCACGCTGGTGACATCTAGTGGTCAAACCTGTTTAAATGACTTATAAGCTTAAAAATAAATAAATAAATAAAACAAAATACAAAGACTTACCACCCTCAGAAAATTGTTCATCATCTTATAGTTATACATATACTTAGTTTATACTTATACTTATCTTATATTGGAGAAACCATAGGTGATATAGAATTGGTTCTTTCTTTGTTTGAGAAAGGAGGCTTGTGGTATGTATACATACATGTATGTGATGAAGCAAGTGCAATGGGAGCCAAAACTAAGTGAAGAAGGTAGATTAAACACTAGTACCCAGAGCGCTGCAACACTAATTACATATCAGTCATTCTTTAAATAATTATGATGGATACATAAAAAAACATCAATAATCCTGACTTGATTTGAGAATAATGCCATTCAGTCAGTATATGAATTGTTCAAAAATACATTCTTTGTGAAACAATCAAACACAAATAAACAAAACTAAAAAAAAGAGAGAAAAAATCACTTTTTTTGGAGTAATGTTATTAGCCCACTAATATATTATCTATGAATTATGTTTTTTTAATTTTTTATCAGTGATGTACTATGTATAATTTGGTTTGTATTATGAACTATATGTATTATATTTTATTCATTTCCATATAATCATAGCTTTGTGAAGAGTTGATACTAATCTATCAACTCTATCTAAAGTTTTCTGACAAAAAGAACATAAAGGGAGAGGACCACAATGAAAATGGACAGAATATTTACATACAAAATATTGTTAAAATGTTGTTTATAACACATGGTACATTAAATATATCTCAGTTAAATATTATTCTGTTAATACAGTATGGTTTTAATATTGTCTTAATATGATACAGTAGCTCTGAACTCAATAACTTACCAACAATGCCCTGTAGATGGCAATCTAAGAACACTTTACACTGTTTAAACCTTTCACTGTCTTTGTTTTTGTTTCTGCATATCATAACAACCAGTACATTCAATACATACATTTTAGTACACAAACAATTACAATTAACAAATAAGACAAGACCGGGTGGCGATGGCTTTTCCGAGGTCTTGACACACTCAAGTAACACACAGGTTGTGCGGTGTGCCTGGGGTGGCGGTAGCGCAGGGTGCTTGGGCCCGTCATCGTTGCTTGCAACTATATTTTTAATTAAAAACTGTATGTAGCTTGAATTAATAACATTTATTTTAAAAATGACAAAAATGTCGTAAGCCATGTATTCATTTAAGAGAGGCAAATCAGCAAAACAGACAACATTCACTGGATTTTAAAAAATTCCCACCAATCAGGTGTAAAAAAATAGGATGTGACAAATCATTTACTATATACACTCCACCTCCTAGACCCTGACTGCAGGATATACTCGGCACATGAGATGCTTGCTTTTGAAAAAGGAACAACATCTTCAACCTTCAATGATTAATGATTAGAGCAATGAATCTAAGGGACAATATGGCAGGAGCAGCATTTACCTTTCTCTATATCTCACTGTGTTTTATGGTTGTGCATAAATAGCTTTTTATAGCACTGTTTTTATGTCGACAAACTATACCGTTATTCTTTATTCTTGGCCCCACAACTTGCATTAAAAAAATAAGGTTTGGTATGATGCACTGATCAGTGATTACGTTAAAACATTATACACATGCTTTTTAAACTTAGGATGTCAGTATTCTTTGCCCTATAATCAATCAATCAATCAATCAATCAATCAATCAATCAATCAATCAATCAATCAATAATTATTGGGGTAGCAGGTGTAGTTCAGTGGAGCCTATTATAGGATCACAAGCCCGAAATTCAAGGCACAAGTAAGGTGATGTACTGTATATATGAGCAAACTAGGCAAAAGCCAGACTTAACAATTTGAGAACAAAACATTTATGTAAATAGTAATGTCACTTGCTTGGATTTGCCATTAGCTGTGAAACTGTGAACCATAACATGACATAAATACAAATACAAATAAATTGTTTTCTTGTCTTTTTCACTGATTGTCTTCATCGACACACACCAAAGAAAACATTCAAAGAATGTTAAGAACTCGGTTTGGGGTAGGGGCAAATAAAGGGATGGCACTTCTGAATTATATATACACTATAAGGGCAATGGTATGTGAAAAGCTGACCATCACACCCCTATGTGGTTCTTTCCCAAACTGTGCTACAAAGTTGAAAGCACATATTTGTCTAATGGCTTTTTCTCCTCTAACCTTATGATGTTCCTGTAAGCGGTACGTTTTCTCCACCTGTCCCAGCATGACAATGCCCTCCACGAAACAGGGTCCATGAAGACATGGTTTGAAAAAGACATGAAACTTAAGCACTGCTATAGTAAATTCAGTTTGGGAGTTGGTATTTATATTTTTTAAAATTATCTCAAATTCAGTGCAAGTTGTTTAAGAAAGAACCGGCTCCCTGTTGCTTAAGGAAGAGGTGGCTCTGTTGTTTTCATATGATGTCAACTCCTGACTTAGCTGTATGGACAGGCAATGGAATTCATCTTACCACCTTAGTGCCAGTACAAAAAAAAATCTTGATGCAGAACTTGTGTGTTGAAATAAGGCAGCTCGTTATGCTTCAATCAGGGCCATTTGGTTGGTGGGGCTGGTAACGCATAAGAGACTTGGTTAAATCCATCTGGTATACACAAGAGAATTGTCCTATGCCTACATCATTCCAACATTTATCTGCATGAATTGCAGAGTTGCATCTTATCAGTGATATGGAGGTTAGAATTTGTGTAGCAAAGTGAATACAAAATACACCCTGAATGTACATATTCTAGTAAAGGTCGTTCCATTTCATCAAATGCTATCTATCAAAAGCTGAAGTGTTGCATATTCTATTAGATAGACTAAAATCCATATAGACATACAAACAGTGTCTGCAGAGACTTTTAGCTGAAATATAATGTTGGAAACTGGCCTTTTTGCATTTAGTGATGCTAGACTATGTAACATCTCAAGATTTGAGATGGGAAAAGATAGAACGTAATCCAGAAATTACAGATGCTAAGAATAATACTGCTCTACATAAATGAGACTCACTGATCTCCTTCACAGACATTGCTCCCTGTCAAAAGGGGTCTTTGCTGAGTTGCCAGGCAAAGAGGCTTCTTGTCTAGCAACACTGCATGTGTGATGAGGGAGGATGTCCAAACTAAGGTATATAGTAAAGAGTTAATCAATGTAGATGGAGTCAGTTTTTTTTTTACTTTTTTAGTATTAAAGTATTTAACAAATAAAAAAAAATATTTAAATCACTCATTTTAAATCACTCATCTTTAAAGAAAACTGTATAATTTCTTTATTTAACCATTAGCTATAACATGATGCATACATGTTCAGCTCCTCCAAGACAGTCTGAACATTTTACCTGCCTATCTCTTTTGCTGATTCTTCATCTCCTCCAGGGTTAGTGTTTTCCACAAATAGCTTTATTGTACAACAAAAATCTGTACA